>JAGPOW010001338.1:24827820-24851631 GCA_030014935.1 Caiman crocodilus
GTTTTTTTTCATATAATACCCCAAAATATTCATGAATATTAGTATAGGTGAGATTTTGAGGCTCCCTCGTGATAGCAACCATAGAATTCACTTTCTAGAAGCTTGAATGAATCTGGAATCTAGCCTTACTATATATGGCCATCCACTTACAGCTGTACTTTAGCTATCTGCTGATGCTAGCTACATTTCTTTTTCTTCAGTCCAGGCTCAGCTCACAACATTGCATGGCTTATCTACAACTGTCACCCCTATCAGACCCATCACTGTGCCCCCATATCTACAGTTTTTCAAATCTCTTAAAATTACTTTGTTTCAATATATAACTTAAATACTTACCTAACAGACATGACACCCAACCACTTTCTTACCTTTTTTTTTTTTATAACAACAAACACCTTGCCCACTCTTCATGTGATATACACTGATAGTGACTGGAAGATTTTCAGTTGTACTGTACAAGGATGTAAAAAAAAAGAGAAAATAAATAGTTCTGAATTTCCCCAATTGCATTACATTTGCTCTTCACATTTTATTTTTCCTTTTCTTTACTGCTAGGAAGAACCTCTTTGGTGGCCTCAGCAATAAGCGACAGGTCCCTGCTTTCCTTGGCAAGAGGATTTGGCACTTTGAAATCTGCAATATCTACTTTGCTGTGTAGGAAAACAAAGTCTTAACTCCTCTAAAGTAAGTCAAGGTTATCCTGGCTCTGGACTTTCCAGTTCTATTCTTTGTTTTTGTATCCAGGAGCAACGGGCTTCTGAGCACCTGAGGACAAACACACATTCCTAATTGGGCCATTAAGGCTTTATCCTCAGTATTAAAACTATCCATCATTACACCTGTGAGTAATTTACTCCACAGCTCTTCCGATAGATGTCAACCAAGATGGAAAAGAAAATAAGAACCATCTCAACTATTGTCTCTTTCTAAGGCTGACTCTCAAATAACATTTTCATTTCTAATCTGCTAGATTAAGTTTTAAAAGTTTTAGTTTGTTGGATTGTGTCAGAACTGAAGTACTGAAAAAACATTCGAAAAGTTGTTCTATGATTACTTCCAGACTGACCAGAATCAGCCACATATTAGTCTAAATAGCAAAGAAGGTCAGCTCGTTCAGATGACTGTGGAGAGCATTTTACTCTTTGGGCATTTATCCAAGCCAAGCTCAAACTGTGCTTTCTGAGGGTCACCCACCAGCCAAGCTGGTCAAAAAGCTGGATGAAGGTTGTGATTGAAAGAGTGGTATTAAACAAAATGACATAGCACTTCATGGAAACTGGTGTGACCTCATAAAATATTTCTAGACTCTGTATACTTTAAATGAGAAATTGTGGGTATAACTCTGCTCTTATTGACACTTTGAAATTACAACATACAATAAGTTCAACATTTGGTCTACTTTGTCTGATTTTAAGATGATGTGCTAAATAGCTTTAAAAAACAATACCATAGGTTGTAATCCTGCTATTGAATTAATGCAGGTAGAGTAAGAAAGAAGCCCATAACGGGATTCTATGTGAATCCATGGGTCCATCCATCTGGATCTGATTACAGGTTTAAAGACTTTGGCTAAAATCCTGGTCCCATATAGAATTCAATGGCAAAACTTTTATTGTTTTCAACAAGACCAGACTCCCAGGTACTCAACACAGATAGATAAAGATAGCTGATATATAAAAAGTTGAAATGTATGATCTTTTTCCTTTCTTCTTTCATATGTATTATTTTCTTCATAGGCTGTAAGCGCTTTAGAGCTGGAACTGTGTTTTATCACATACCTGAAGTGTCTAGCCCATCATGAATATCATAACAACAACAATAGCAGCTGTTCACTAACATAAATTCAGTATGATTCCACATCATTTATGTAACTGGTCTGAAGATACTCTTTAAGTGTCAGGAAACACCTGTTTCTTTAATGAGGACTATCATGAATGACTGTTCACAAGCGAATATGGAAACAGAATTGTTATTTAAGGAGGTTAGGATAAAGAAAATAGGGGGAAAGGGTTTAGAAAGGTCATCTGTAATTTAATTATATGGCATCCAAAAAGCAGCCCCGAAAATGCAAGCAAAACTGCCTATAGAAATTACCATGGAACCAGATGCTGATGTGGAAAAATACTCTGTTTTTCCACAAATGGGCATCTGGAGACTATAACTGCTATCCAAAGAAGTGGTGTAGTTCTGTGAAGTAAATGACACCCAGTCATCCCTGCCCAAGACTTTTGATTAATTAATAAAAAATATATTCAAAATGCTAGTCTATTAGCACAAAATTGGCATGGCATTAGATGAGTGACAGGATTTTCCAAATAAAAATGCATAAATACACACTTTGCAGCTGAAATCTAGATTAATGAAGGGTAATGATTTTATTTCCATACAAAATTTTGAAAAGTGACAGTCACTAGGGAGGGTGCTAACAGTAATTAATAATAACATCATTTACATTCAGAGGATACTAACAGCCCCTAAGCATTTTAGTAACTGGATCAAATTAAACATCCAGGGCAAAAGCTTTACCATTGGTATGACCTCAGTATGCCATGTATGCAAGAGAACTGGCATAACATAAAGTGGTTCTGGGAGTCCCTGAGAGATGGAGAAAGATTCATTCAGGACAGGGAAAGCAGAGGGCATCCTCAAAAGCTGCTTATTAAGAATTTTTTTGCAAAGTTTGGCATAAAGGGACATTCTGGGGACAGGGCTGGAAATGGAAATGGTGTATTTAGGCTACTATGGAGATTCTAGCCAGCACTGAAACACGTACAGTAACCCAAGTATGCATCCAAGTCAGTCTTTTTAAGTAGGATATCAACTTTGGCATTTAAAAACTACCCAAGATCTACCATGCACTGCTGCCACTCCCCCCACCCTCACCCCCCGCCCCAGTCTCCGGAGAGGGAAGAGGGGAACAGATCGAGACAGAGGGAGAAAAAATTATTTGGGGGCATGCTTCCCTAGCAGGTAAGTCCCACCCGGCCAGGGCCCCACTCAACTCAGCCCTGCTTCTGCCTCTGCAGCACTGCAGGGGCCTATCCCTCATTGCAGGAGCCTCTATCTAGCCCCTGCCCCTACCTTACCCCATGGATTGACCTGCTGGGCTGAGGCGCATGTGTGCATGCATGAGGGTGCTCAGCATCCCCCCAGTCTAGCCTTGGATTGACTCCAAGAGGCTCCAAGATCTACTGCAAGAGGCTCTGAGATCTACTGGTGGATCGAGATCCACTAGCTAGTGACCATGATCTAAGTTATACTGGGTTGCTTCAATTTCTGGAGTAAGAAGGACAGAAAGATGGCTTAAGTACTGCTGTGAACTACAAGTACTGTTACTTTAGTAGCACAGTAGACAGTGTCACCCCTAATCTTTTGACTGTAACGTATTCCAAGAAAGAACTGGTTCTTACCAACTCATTGTATAGTATCTAGCACCTGCTGCTATTTAGGACATCTAGACATTATGGTAGTGTTCTTAATGATAGCAATAGTGATGATTATCCATCCTGAGAATCTTTCTACTTTCTCCTCTATCATGCAACTTCAATGGTCTTTTAAAACATTGACTTTCAGTATAGTTCACTTACAATGTCTTCTCAAGCATATTAAGGGCTCAATCCCACAAGAGTCTCAGTATTTTGAGCAGAATTCTATTTCATCCTGGATACAAAAAGACATCACACTTGTCATGGCTCTATTGTTCCCGTGTTCATCCCAGAACCAAGTCATCGCAAGCAGGTGGCCAACAAGAGCATTCATCTCAACATGCCTTGTAGCAGTGAGTCCATAGATTGCCAGACTGACATGGGAGCATCTCTAAGACCAGTGTTTCTGGGCCAGGGAAATGGCCACCAGGACTGTGAAAAACAGCACCATTTCATTTTGACTTCCATTTCTCCATTTCAAAGGGGCAGTGTTTCATTTCATAGTTGCATTTCATTTTGAAGCATTGTTTAATTTCATTTCATCGAAACTGTTTCGCTTTTTTGACACGTTTTGACATTTTGACCATAGGCTATAATGGGAAATCATGAAAATGCCTAAAACTTTGTCATTTCTTGCCTGATTCAGATTAAAATTGCATGAATGGTAGCCCCTTCTGAGGGCACGAAGCATGCCAAGTTTCAAGGAGATAGGTATAGAGATTTCTGGGAAACTGCACCTCAAACAGTTGAAAGAAAAACTCATATTAGCTGCTGGCAATGGCAGCCTCCTGTCATCCCACATTCAGATCTGGGGGCCTGTGCCCCCCAGGAGGGTTGTGGGGCTGTGCTGGACTCCTCCTCCTCCCAGAGGGTGCGGGCCCCTGGATCTGCATGCAGAATGACAGCAGGCTGCTGCTGCTGGCTAGGACTGGTTCTGAAACCAAAAGCAAAATGTTTCGAAACTTTCAAAACATTTTGAGTGCCCAAGTGTGTGTGTGTGTGTGTGTGTGTGTGTGTGTGTGTGTGTGTGTGTGTGTGTGTGTGCGCGCGCACCAGTGTGTGAAAGAGAGAGTGAGTAAAGATGAAGATGCTCTGTGCGTGTGTGTGTTTGTGTGCGTCTGTGTGTGTTCATAGGGCGAGTCCCAAATGCAGATCCCACCATACACATGCAAGCATATCCTACATGCAAACTCCCACACCTTTCACACACCCCAGCCACCCTTCCCTACACACATTCCCCCACAAACTCCATACCCACTCACACCCCATATAACCACACACCCACAACTCCCCACAAACCTATATTCATGCCCCCATGCTGCTCAACCCCCCACAATATACAAGCGTAAGACTTCATTTTAAGCTATCATGCAATCAGGTTTATGTACACCACACAAACACATGTAAATCACAACAAAGTTATTTCTTGAAATCAAATTAATGAATGTTGTAGATATTCAATTTTTAGAATATAATTTAATATTTTTCAGGTTCCAAGATGGCAAAACTCCTTGCTGAAAGGAGTATTTCCAGGGGCAAGGGGAAAGACTTCTGGTGGCAAGGGTTGAGGGTTAGGTGGTGGGACTTCCGGTAACAAGATAGTAACCAGGGGACAGGATACCTGTCAAGGGGCGGGGCTACCGATGTGGCCCTCAACAGCTTGCCAAAACTTCATAAGCGGCCCTTTGCCTGAAATAACTGCCCACCCCTGGAATAGAAATATGTCTGAGCATCTCCAAAGATCCTATTTCTACATTGGGGGCACCCTTTGCAGTAGAGGATGTAATAGTGTCACTCCTACACTTCTGTTGGGTAACTCAGAGTTGGTCAGAAGCTGCATGTTTTGTTGTCCACTCGATGAATAACAACCTCCAACTACCTCTATTAAAGAATAGATAGAGTTAGACCAGGGATGGGCAATTATTTTGGCTGATGAGACACTTAATTAGTTTTGGTGAGCTGTCAGGGGCCTAACAATTTTTTTTCAGAAGATATCATTTTAACAAATTATAGATAAAACAAATCATACACTAAAAATCAAGTATCTAATATAACATATTTTAATTTTATTTCAAAAAATAATTTTGTGTTGATTTATGTTTTTTTGAGTAATGTATATAGTGGTGATTGCATAATATTTCAAAATAAAGTTTCACTCTTGTATATTGTGTGGGGTTGGGTGCAGGCAGGAGCATGGCATGGGTTGTCCCATGTGGGAGTGGGTAGTACTCAGCCCCATGCAGAGTGCTGTGGGGGCAGCCACAGGCCAGATACAATCAGTTGGTGGGCCAAATCTGGCCTGTGAACTGTATTTTGACCACCCCTGAGCTAGACTGTTTTCAGTGGCAGATGACAGAACAAGGAGCAATGGTCTCAAATTGCAGCAAGGGAAGGTTAGGTTAGATATTAGAAAACATTTTCTCACAAGGAGAGTAGTAAAGCACTGGAACAGGCTACCCAGCATATCCATAGAATCTCTGTTCTTAGAAGTTTTTAAGACGTGGCTGGACAAAGCCTTGGCTGGGATGAGTTAGTTGGGGATGGTCCTACTCTGAGCAGGGGGTTAAACTAGAGGACCTCTTGAGGTCCCTTCCAACCCTAATTTGCTATGATTCTATGCTACTTAAACATCTTAGGCATGTGAAAAGTCCCATTTTGTTAATGAAAATATTTGTGCTCAAAAGTGAAATACTTTAATTGCTTAAGTATTTTACTGAATCATTACCAAGAAAAAGTAAACACTACCCAATAGCAAATCCTATAGACTAAGAACAGAAGTTGCATTTGTCCTGGGACAAGTTGTACTTGTGCTACCCCAGAATAGAAAAGTCCCAGGATTGGCAGATACATACACTGCCCTTCCAATCAGGGTTTAGGTGGCCAAATGCACGCCTGCTTTTCTGTCATCAATTTAATGATACAATCCTGAGGCATCTGTTGAGATGCATTTTGAAATGTCCCAGGTTAAACTGTTGGCATGTATTATTCTATGAAGCTTTTTAGGGTTTGTCCTGGGACAATGGATATGGACATCTGAACAACTGCATTTTCTCCCAGGAAAAATGGTTTCCCCTGAACAAATGCAATGCCTGGTTAAAGCTAAAGAGAGGCAGCTTTTAAAAGGATGACTAAACACACCACCCTAATATTCAAGAGTTATGTGAGACTTTAGTCCATACAATGAAATTAATGTGTTACAATGAAAAAAATCTGACTAAATGCCTCAATCATTCATTCAACATGTCATTTATCTGTATCAGGACTTCCACAGCATCCATTGCTCCATTGTCTAAGCTCTGCTTAGCAGGATCAGAGTCAGTCTTTTATTTCTTCATTTATTAATCCTCTAGATAGTCATAGAATAATGCCAGGTTGAAAAAAAAAATCTGAGATGTTGTCCTTGATATGCAAATTGAAAGCTTTAGGACAGGGATGTCAAATTTATGGAGGTAGTGCCATGGCAGTCCAGACAGATGAAGTGAATGGAGGACAGGCCCCTCAGCTCAGCCATGCCAATAATCCAGTAAACCAGATAGAATGACTCCAGGGGCTGGATCCGTCCCTTGAGTCATACACTTGACACCCTTGCTTTAGGACAAGTTATATACAATGTATATATTCAGAACAAAGAATATAGGGGTTTTTGAGAAATACTATAAGTAATGTTGCTCAATGTTGTGACATTCTTTAATAGAGGAAAATATGTGCAGTGCCTGGAATCAGTGGGCTGTTTTTAGATGGCTGGGTCAGACTTAATTCAATGTTTTCTTTGGAGCAGTAGGTTGATGTTTAGTTAATTTATATATATATTTATTTCCTCTTTGGTGAAGACGGCAACATTTTCATGGGCATTGCTTCATCTCATCTGAACATTACAAAATTGCCTCTATTCATTTAACTAAGGAGAACAAATCTCATGCTGACATTAAAAGAAGTCAGAGATTCACTTCAGACTGGTATCTCACTGGGCTAGTGAGGTTAAGGCACGCCAGCTTCTACAGCCAAGGGCAAAAAAGGGAGTGATGTGGATACCAAGATGTCTAGTCATCTTTGACTGTATCCTAAATGGCCAAGTATCCATTTACAACTTGGTCAGCTGAAAGCATCCTTTGGCAGAAGGCTAGAATGCATGCCTCCGGTTCTGCCACCAGACACACTATTTACTGTGCCACTACATCCTCATGTTAGTACAGCATTACATCCTTAAATAGAAAATTAAGTTTTTTTCATTTGTGATGTTGTTTCTAAAGACCTGTGATATGTTTGTTATGTCATAGAACTCCACTTTCATTATCCTGGCAACTTGGGACTTGATCCAGAGACTCTTGCTGTGGTGATAGCTTTCTCTTCTTCGCTCGCTAAATGGGATCACTGTTGTGGATCCTGGCTCTCCACTGGCTTGAGTCATATGTATCTTCTTGTTCCAACTCCTTCTTTCTCATGTCTCTCTCCACTATATTTCTCCATGTCATCTTCCTCTTCCCCTTCACCCTGGTAGTGCCATCATCATAACTTCTTTCCCCACATATTCTTCTGCACCTCTTTAAATATGCTAATACCATGCCAGTCTTCTCTCCCGTACTTTCTTAGATGCCTCCACTACCTTCATCAATCCTCTGATGTAACTATTCCTCACTTTATCCATCTTTGTCACTCCACACATCCATTGGAGCCTTCTCTTCTGTTACATTCACACTCCTTTCTTGAGTTTTCTTCAGGGGCCATGTCTACACTCCATACAATAACACTGAATGCACACATCTTGTAGACTGACTTTCCCCTTAAACTTTACTGATATGCTCCTGTCACATTAAATTCCTGTCACCAGGAATATATGTGGTGATAGCTTTTTAATTCAATGAAATCTATTAGAAGGGAAGAATTGTAAGATAAGGCTCCATTTGAAATCAGTAAGAGCTAGATCTACAAAGGTACTTAGGAAGTTCTAAGGCACCTGACTGTCATGTTGGGCATACAAGAATAATGGGGGAAACAGTGGCAGAATGGCAAAAAGGTGCTTCACTGTGGCAATAGAGATTTGAGAGCAAGACCTGTTCTAAGGTCATGCCAAAAGCTACTCCCAGTTGATCCAGCTTTAAATGAATACCTGTTCATTGAGATTTGGAGTCAAAGGGGTCTGAATGGAATGTGGACCACACGGCTCCCTTGTACACTGCTGGTTACCAGTAGCATAACTAGGCTGGGGGGCACTGGGGCAGCTGCCCCAGGCACCATTTTATGGAGGGTGTGTGCAGAAAAAAAATCAAAAACAACCGATACTACAGCAGCTTCATCATTACACCAGCAGCATGGTGGCAGCCAGATGTCATTACTGCCTCTGTGCATCGTAGCTGTTCTGGGTGCCTGACTGTATTGTTTTACCTCTGTTAACTACTGAAACCTGTGTACTTTAATGACATGCACCCAGTGGCCCACTAGGATTGGCTGGACCTTCCTTCCCATGTGCAGGGGTCGGTTCAGATTTGACCTTTCCTTAAAGTATGATCAAGTGAATTTATGTTCTGAAAGAATGAAACAGTTCCTTATCTTAAAAACAAAAAATTTTAAACACTGACATTAAATTCAGGTCTGGAAAATTTTATGGTTTGCTTATTTATCCAGACACATTGCACTGTAGCCACTGTGCTTCATAAGCAGGGATCCTAGTATTTCCTGATTTAAAAAAAAATCCCTAATATTTGGTTAAAAAAAAGTAAACCCAAATCCACATTTTTCATGATTTAAATGAAACACCACTAATATATAGACATGTATACAGTAGTATTTCAATTTAATCATGGAAAATATGAATTTGGGGTTACCTTTATCTTACCTAAAAACTGGGGACTTTAAATCAGAGAAAACCCTGTTCACAAGGGTATCATACAAGGTCATTTTCACCATACAATAGTACCATTTTTCTGACTATATGCAACCCCAAATTTGATTGTAATAGGTTTTTTGAAGGAAAAAGGTCAACTTATAATCATAACAATATGATAGTAACACTTCTACATATCCTATGTCCCTTTCTGTATAGAGCTAAAATTGCTGTGAGTGTGCTTCTCTTTGTGTTGTATTTCAAGGCAATAACATACAGTGGTGAGATTAGCCTTTTGAAAAGTCCAGTCTCAGTTCTCCTTACCTTCACAAAGTGTATTGCAAAATAGTAATGTAATGTTAAAAAACATTAAGGGTCAGACCCCAATTTTTCAACTAAGGATCTGATTGGGGTTGGGCAGCATCCCAGACAGCAGTCCAGAATAACTCTGCTCCAACAGCCACAGAACTTGTTAGTCAACAAGTACTGAGATTTTTAACTGTATATAGAGATGTCTGTATGCTCAGAAGAGGCTTAGTCTGACCAAGATTCCAGTTTGCCTAATTTTAATTTTTCCTGTTTTTTAACCAGTGACTGTCTAACATAAAAGCATAAACAATCAAGGGAGCAGGGACTGAAACCGTGCTCCTCTGCCTCAGCTGCTGAGTGCTTTAACCACTCCGTTACAAAATCAGGCTCTGTCTTGCAGAGGCAAAACAATGCAGCCTACTACCAAGGATAGCTGCACCATGGAAGGAGCAGTGACTTCTGGCTACAGCAGCAGAATCTTTTTCCACATTCCTTGCCCCCAGTTGGCAACTAAAGAAATTGCCCTGGTTGATCCCTGCTTAGTTATGTTACTACCTATTTGTTTGCTAGCCTATTAACCCCAAAGGATTACCCTTGACAGTCCAGTGGTCTAGATTTTTCTAACAGAAGGAGTGGAATTTTATTGGTAGTTGGGGAGGTACAGTTTGGATCCCCTTTGTCTGAACAGTGCCTAGAAAGCAGGCCTGCTGGGTGAGTACTCTAACCTCTAGATTATTGTGTGAAAGCTGGGCATATCAGCACTGCAATGACATCAATTAGATGCTAAACCTTTAAAAAATGGGATTAGGAAGTTTGCGTTCTGAATCAATAGAGGGACCTAATGTGGAGCCATAATAGGCTATGTGTAGATGAAATGAGAGGTGCGTGTGCACAGCCCTTTAAAGTAGGCTAAATGCTTTTGCACCACTTTAATGATGTCTGTGTT
The DNA here is from genome assembly GCA_030014935.1 of Caiman crocodilus. Lineage (NCBI taxonomy): Eukaryota > Metazoa > Chordata > Crocodylia > Alligatoridae > Caiman > Caiman crocodilus. Next base: position 24,838,322 of record JAGPOW010001338.1, read on the forward strand.
TACATGCCTCAATGGCATATTGTGCATTAATTCCAGCTGCTGTAGGAAATTCGGAAATGTAATGCACCTTGAATGACTTAGGGTGCAGCAAACTAAAACTCCTTTGAGGCATTTTAGTTTGGTGCCCCTAGCACCACAGAGCAAAGCACTGCGCTCTGTGCAGCTCTGTGATTCTTCAAGAAGCCCAGCAGGAAGCCTGGCAGCACCCAGGAAAAGCATGCTTTGTCCAAGATAAGCGGCAAGCTGATCTCCCTCCTTCTCCCCCCTCTCACCCCTGTGGAACTGCACAGGGCCCCGATGCTTTCCTCCACAGCTGAGGTGCCCCCTGGGACCACACAAGCCAGGTGCCCGCAGGCGGGTGCTGCCTGGGGCCGGGCCACCACTGCTGTGGAAGAAAGCACCAGCCCCTCAGCCCACCCCCCCAGGACCGCTCTGCCTGCCAGCAGCTCGTCCTCCCTTCCACACCGAAGAAGCAGATAAGGTGCATGCACAACACAGGAATTTAATCAGCCCTAAATTGAAGCGGTGTTTTTTAAAATCCACCACTTCAATTTACAGCCCCTGTTTCATCTACATAAGCTCCATAGGAATAAGGTTCAGGCATACCTCAACAGTTAGTATTGCCTATTGGATAGTTTCAGGCCCACTGAATCACTCACTGGATGTGGGTGAGCTAAGCCACCTAACTGTGTTTTGTAATTATTTTCCTGAAGCCAAGAGTTTATATGTTTAGGTGCTCTAGTGTCTAAATGGGATGCCTAGGAAGAACCAACACGAATTTTGTAGCCGACAAAGTTCTGTAATAGTGTAACAAGATTTGCATCCTATGACCTTACTGTCCTGTTAAAATAGTTACCCTACCTTTATCGATATACTTAGATCCATAGGTGAGTAGGACTGTCACCTAGTCTAGCCTGCTTTTCAAGCAGGTTCATCCCTGACTAAACCATCCCAGCCAAGTGTCTGTCTAAACTGCTCTTGAAAACATCCACGGCTGGAGATTCCACAATTTCTCTCACTAGCCTTTTTCAGTCAGAAAGTTCATCCAAGTCTCCAAACTAACTTTCCCCTACTGCAGCTGTGGAGACATTGCTCCTACTCCTGCCTGAAAAGACCATCTCTATTCTCTCTATAATTATCCTGCAGGTATTTGAAAAATTGGTATCAAAGCCCTCCCTCAGTCTTCTGAGACTAAATAAACCTAGGTATTCCAGCATTTCCTTATGAGTCTCATCTCCCAGGTCCTTATAAATTTTTCTTGCTCTGCACTCGGACGGTTCTTCTAAACCGTCCAGATCCTTTGTGTGGTGCCCAAAACTCAACATAGTACTCCAGGTAAGGCCTCAGCAGCACTGAATAGAGTGGAAGAATCGGTTCCCTTGATTTGCAGGTAACACTCCTGTTAGGCCAACATCTTGGCTTGTATTTTTTGCAGTGTTGGCTCGCATCCAGCTGCTGGTCTACTGTAACCCCCAGGTCCTTCTCTGCAGTACTGCAGCCTAGCCATTCCCCAGTCTGTATTTGTAGATTATTCCATCCCAATTTCACAACTTTCCACTTTTCCTTCTTTTATCTTATCTTGTTGATTAAAGGCCATTTTTCCAGGCCATCCAGGTCATTCTACATCCTAGCCCTACCCTCCAGAACGTCTGCAACTCCACTCAACTTGGCATCATCTGCAGATTTGCTAAGCATGCATTTAGTGCATTCATCCAAATCATTAATGAAAATATTAAACAATAGTGGACCCAGGGCAGATGGCTGGGAAGCCCCACTTGATACCTCCTCCCAACTAGACAGAGTCATTGAGTGCAATGATCCAGCCAATTACGTATCCACATTACAGTAGCTTTGATTAGTCTGTATTTCCTTAGCTTGTTAATGAGAGTGTTGTAAGACTTGTGGAGAGACATACATTTAGAATGAGAAACATCATATTACTGAAAATATAGGGGAATATTTTTCATAATAAATGCAAAAATCTGACCAACATCCCTAAGTGACATTCTGGGAAATATGCAAATTATTTTTCAAGTTATTTTAGTAAAAATGGTATTCAACTCAGGAAGTTTATATTAAATCCAATCTACAGTGGACTTACAGTGAGAACTTCACTTTGGCTGATGGATGATAAGAATAAAGTCCTCCCAAAATGAATTGAGCCTTGTATATATTTCCAAAAACTATGATCAGACAGCTTAGTTCACATAAAATTCCTACATAATGGGCAGTTTCATCTAACACTGATCCAAATCCAATTGGATCCCAGATTATCAGATAAGACTTTACAGCTGAAAAAATACAGTGGTAGTATTTACAAATATTGACTTCAGTTCAGGCTCTTAGAACTTAAAAATGTGATGTGATTTCCCAACCATAACTTGTGTGTTAGAACTTCTTTTTGGTCAGTTCAGAAATTGGTGTTTATGAATAGTATTTGGGGTTGTTTTTTTTAAGATCAGTTTGTAGTAAAGTGGACAAATAATGTTCACAAAATTATCATTAATATTTATGAAATACACAAACAACTTTTCAAGAGTGGAAAAATTAAACTTTCAAAGTCAAAGTATTTTACTCAAAACTGCCAAAAAGCATAATGATCCTGAACAAAACCTTTTATAGCATATCAAATTATTAGCAAACATCTGTTATATATTTCACGTTACTGTAGTAATAGGCCATTAAAATCGTGTCTACAATGACTTAAAACAGCAAATGATGATGAGCTATGTAAAAGGGGTAGTAAAAATATTTTGGACCTAGAGATTTGTTCTGCATTTATATAGGTTCTCACACAAAGGCATCCTTGTTTAAGACTGGGGGTCCTAATACAATAATAAACAACAATAACATAGAAATGTGTAACAAAAGCCAAAATCAAGCATTTTTTTAGGCTGCCATATCGAGCATGTCACCTCCTCTGTTACTGTCATCCCTTCCCTGACTCCCCCTTCTTATTGTTTCAAACAAAAGCTGTCCATCTCACTTTCAAGGGTTTTCACAGCCTATCCCCTCCTATCACTTCTCATTTAGTACCAAAATGTCAATGCCCATTCTAGTTAACCCATGATGCTAGCCTCCATTGCCTACTTATACAATCTTTATCCCAAGTTACTTTTCACATTTGGGAGGAGTTTCCTGTGAACATTTACAGAAGTACCATGTCAGAGGTGTAACAGCAGGGTATGCATCCTTGGTAAAACCTGCAAGATAGCGGTGGGGAAGGGATGTTCTGAGTACCGGGTAGGGAGAGGCGGGAGGAGGAGTGGGGAGGCAGGTTTCTTACCTACTCTGGGATTCAAATACTATCCCTGGTTGCTGCTGCCATGCCCACCAGAGTTGTTGCTCCTACAGCAGCAGCTCAGTGTCCATGCACCTGGATGCTTCTGCTACTGGGGCACAGACTCCATGGAGCTGGGCATACTATTGTAGCAGCTCTAAGTAGTTGGTACCCAAGACTGATGCCCCATTCATGCTCCTCACTGTACCCTCTTCACCCCAAGTTACACAACCCTTAGTCCTCTTCAAATCTGTAAAATTATCCTTTGTTATGATGCCAGCAAGCAACTTGACAATGATTAAGCTGCTAGTACATTGACATCAATACCTACCGTGCTGAGGAACATAATTTCTTATATTTGTCTGTCTATGTACAGGTGTCTCTTGTTTTATATTAAGACTGTAAGCCCATTGGGGCAGTTAGCCTGTTAGGTCTGTGTCTGTATAATGCAGTATAGGAGGACTCCAGGTATTATACCCAGGATTCAAATTGTCTCAGTATATACATACACTTCGGTATTGTCCTGCCTAATTTATAAACACTTGCCCCTGAGGGAGACTCAAAATGGTCTGGTTAAGTTTTAGCATCTCCCTGAGAGAGACAGAGATCTTCAGAGATGCCCAAGAATGACAAGGTTCACACAGCTATGTGCTCTCTGTGCAAAGCAATTTAGAAATTGTGGAGATGCTCAAGGCTAGTCAGGTAGAAAAATTAATGGCCAGAGCATATGTAAACTTTCACCCTTCGTGAACTGTTCTTTAGTCACCTTTATTCAAAATATATAGAGCCAGATTCTATTGAATCTATTTAAGTGGGCTTAGGCACCTATGCGTGATCCTATTCGAGTCTCTGCAGAACCTGTTAATGAAAAATCTAAAATTAATGCCTTTTGTAATGCAACACCATTTTATTCTTAAGGCTGAGTCAATAAAAAAGAGCAGAAAGAAGGAAGGCCAACATAATCTTTTTCAGGGACTCCAGCAGGGGGGAAGAGAATTGCATTCAGTTGCCTGTCAAATTAGACCCCATCTAGGTGGAATCGAATCTGACCTCCAGTCTCGCTTCTGATGTAACTGATTGGATGTGATATTACTGACATTTTGTCCAACAGCTTAATGGTTAAGGCATTTACATAGGGTGTGGATTCTAGTACCTCCTCACCCAAAAAGGATTTGCTCCCATATGTCTCACTTGCCAGGAAAGTGTCTTCTAACCATCTGCCCTTTCATACATCTCACACCCCACCCCCCGCCCCCACCACACACACATACACACACGTGTAATAGTCAGTTGAAAACCGCGGATTTTGTTGAAAAGCCTTAACCAAAACATTTTGCCTACCACTAGTGATGAATCCTTCATACTTGCCTCAGTGGGAGGGGCTATTAAAGCATAGTGCTAACACTGTATAAATTTGGGCTCTTTATTTAAATTCCTAAACAGCATTGTAGGAGACTAATTTTAGGCCCCTGTTTTTTAAGACTTGGCCACAAAGCAGGTCCAAATGACTACTAGAAATAACATAATAATACAAATAAATAGTTGATGCAAAGTAACTTATAGCTTTGAGAGCTATTCAGGCAGTACTTCTCCCTGGGAACTTTATATCTGAGCTCAGTCTATATGTGGGACATTGTTTATATATTCATTTATTATATCTGTTAGCAGCTATGTGTTGTTTTAAAAAACAAACTATGGCATAGGATTTCAAAAGTACTAGCTGCAGTTGGAATTTCTATGTAGTGCTCCTGTACTGTTGAGTATAATTTTAAAAGGATTAGCTATATCAAAATATTTTTGAAAAGGGATGTTATACTAAAATTTTTACCTGTAAAAAAAGCCCTAGGAAGAAAACTACAAGGATTATTCCTAAACTGATAGGGATTACTGCCTAGCTAGGATAAGGTGGAAGAGTAGATTAGTTAGCCGTTCGTGCTTTACAAATCATTTTTTATAACATAGATTAAATCTTTAAATAACACATCTAGCCCTGAGGTGGCTGAAGTTTGCTACAACTGTAATAGGATTTTAATAGTTGTTTTCTTTCATTAGTGTGTGGAAGCCCTATTTGACAGGACTGGAAAAAAAAAACCACGCACTTCCTTTTGCTATCAATTTTGAGGACTGTGATCAGCTGTTTTTCAGATTTCTTTTAATGTAGAAAATGATTTATTTATTAAAACAAGTATGTGGAACCCTTGATGGGACATAGAAACCCAGAATGGAATTTTAAAATTACTAACTTGCATTTTACTGAGTGGAACATAGGACACAATGTTAGCCTTCATTCCTGACATCTGCAAAGCCTTTCCTTAGAGAGCTCACTAGAAAAGAGAAAAATAATTCACAATTTTTCCCTTCTTGGTCCTCAAAATTTCATTTCAACAAAAAATATCCAGCTAGCTTTAATATTCAATAAATAAAATGGATTGTGACTGCTCTATAAAATGGTAATAATTGCTCATCTTAGAGAGACTTCAAGAGACGACAACTTGTTTTAATACTGTACAACCTCTGAAAGTTGCTTAATTTGTCAGCATGGCCAAGATATGTTTTTGTGAAAGTGTAGGGTTTAGTTATTTCTTCTAATCCCATTTCTGTTGTGCACTGTGTCATAGTATCAGACAAAAATGCAAATCCAAATGTTTTACAGCAATTTCATATATATGCAAAAAAGTTACACAGAGCTCTCTCATCTGAATGCCACTTTTTAAACCCTGTTAAGCACTCATCCTGTAAACAGAAATATTTTATCCATTTATCAGTTGCATGGTAATATTTTTTACTGAACAAATGTTAAAGCTGGGGAGATGTTAGACAAAGTTTTGGGTACAATGTACCCTTCCTCAGGTCTTGGAAGCACAAGCTTCTAACAAACAGATTTTGTTTTGTAATTAAATAGGTTTTGGGGTTTTATTTGTATTTTTTTCCTTTATAAAGAAAATTCAATTCTTTTGCAACTATTCATAAAATAAAAGTTCACCTTCACAAATATATAAAAAGTGTGTCAAAAACAAAATGAAAGTGAAAACAAAAATGTATGAACCACTCATGAAATGTTTGTGAATGATTATTACCATCTACTATTAACCTCCCTTTGTAATTAACCAGGAGTGTGGGTAAAAACATAATGTATTTTTAATTAAGTATTTTTTGGAAAAAATAGTTTTCTTAAAAATAAATTTACAAGGTTTCATGGCTAAACTTATGATTCTCATGAATACTAGAAGTTTGTTATATATATTTAAAAAAAGAAAGAAAGAGAGAAAGTAAACTACCTAAGTTTTGAGAGAGAGCAACATTTTCTATGTTATTGATTACAGTGCATCTAGCAAAATCAGGAAATTCATGTTTTATTACTTTAAACAAAAAACAAAGTTACATGCAATATCCCTTCTTTAGAACTGCTTACTTCAGCTCGAGGTCTCAAATATTTTGCATCCTTGAACGCTTGGTTTCTTCACAAACTGTTAAAAACTGAGTACTTGATTCAGGGGAGACAACTAAGTTACAACTATAGGCATTCAAATATTCAATAAAGTTTTCTGTTTAATGCTTAAGCAGTATTATTCAGTGAAGAACTCAAATGGATTGCGTACTGACTAGCCATTTGCATGCATTCTTCATAACTAAGTAAAAATTCACAAGCCTATCAAAACTATAATTCATATTCTCAGTGTTGTAGGAAGACAAATATTTTGACAGACTTTTTTTAGGTTTTGAATTTTATAATGTGTAACTGATACAAAATAAAATATATATTTTGGAAAGATACTATGTGATTTTTAAATATTAAATGAACCCTCTGTGATTGTGCCTGAGTTTCCAAGCTGTTAAGTGGGTTAAACAGTTTCAAATTAAGTTTTTGAAGGGTTTCTCTGTTACGACATAACTCAAATCTAATATTGAGTTCAAAAGAAGTTCTATGGCCTTCACTGAGCTCTCAGTCAAGCCCCATTCTCAAACTACTGAAGAAGTCTCTAAACTGGTTTTTAAGTCTCAAATCTGTGTATCTATATGTATCTCTGTATCATGTATCTATATTAGAAGTGTGTTTTGTATATAGTACACTATATTTAACGGCTTACACTTCTGTATATTTAATTTATACTGTACTTTGGTGGTAATCAGTACTCTCACAGTTTCACTAATAGCAAACCTTAAATGCTAGTTTATTCTAGTGCAAGTTAAAATATCATCCTAAATCAATAGTGATATCATCAATTAAGCCAACTAACTCTTAAAAGACCACATATATAAATCAGTTAAGTGATTTCTTGACTTTTTGAAATTGCCAACATTTAATATTGTCCACATGTATTCTAGATATATCTTTCTGAAGTATGAAATTGGTTAAAGCCATTATACTTCAATAATAATAACTCTTCAATATGCAAGCATTTAATTATATAAAAGATTGGTTGGGATACTAGGCTATGGACAGATGTTACATTTGCAGCTTAAGTAGTACTGCACTTTGTAACACTACATTTTTGTAGTGTTTTAGACACAAAGAAATGTGATGCCCACCTGCCATTAGCACTGCAAAAAAACATTGTGAAAGCATGCAGTGATTTGCTGTCCAGCCAGGGGCACAATAGGGGCTGTCCCAGAACTGCCACCTGCTCCCTCTTCTCCCACTGAGCCAGGTAGTCATTACACAACTGGTATAAGTGATCGGAAACCATAAATTTAATAGATTTCATAGACATTATGTCTGCAAGGGACCTCGTAAGATCACTGGGTTCAGCCCCCTGCCCAATGGGCAGGAAATCAGCTAGGGTCAAAGGATCCCAGCAAGATAAGCATCCAAATGTGTCTGAAAAGTGTCCAGAGTAGGTGCTTGCATACCCTCTGTGGGCAGTCTGTTCCAAGCCCTGGGGGCTCGAACAGTAAAGTTTTTCCTTATCTCCAGCCTGAAACAGTCTTGCAGGAGTTTGTGACCACTGGACCTTGTCATCTCTTGGGGTACTCTGGTGAACAGGCATTCCCCCAGATCCTGATGCATACCCCTTATGTACTTAAAGGCTATCACCAAATCACCCTGAGTCTAAACCTGTCTAAACCTGTAACAGAACAGGAGTTCAGTGCACATGGACTGATTTAAAAATGCCAGATCCCAGCCTAAGACACACATGGAGAAGTGTAGTATTAGATTTAGTTTAGGTTAGACTGATCTGTACCAGATCCCACCCTGACTCAAGTTAGGTCGCAGTCTGCTAGCATCCCAGGCACAGTCATGCCTCCCCCACACACTCTTGCAAAGAGTCATGCTGGAACTCAGCTCCTACCTGGCTTTCCTGAACTGTCAGCTACAGGCAAAGGGAAAGAGGGAGGAGAAGAAAGTGCCCGTAACACTGTAATTTTCTATCTTTATACAATGTTCCTAGGTGGGGGGGTGGGGGGTGGTACTCCACACAAGGAATAATTAGGCTGCTCACTTTGACTTGTAGCAGGTGACAGCAGCAAAGCAGAGCATGAAGACCATGTGAGCCATGGCTGAGGACTCTTGCACCCTGTGTGTGCAGGGCCATGGTGCAGCAGGTCAGGGCAGAGCAAGGAGCAGTGTTGCAGCCCCTGTCTCCATGAGCTGTTGCTGGCACTGTCAGGGCACAGGACTGTGGGGGGAGGGGGAGGGCTGTGCACCAGAAGCAGCCAGACAAACTCTCCCCAGGTCTGGTCTGCAGCAGCTGCAGCAACTGGCTAGGGACACAGTAGGCTGGGGAGGGGAGGTGGCAGGGCATGGAGCACTTCCCTGGGTGCCTGAGACAGAAAGGCCAGTGTCCCTTTAAAGAACTTGGTATCAGAGCACAATCGCGCGCGCGCGTGTGTGTGTGTGTGTGTGTGTGTGTGTGTGTGTGTGTGTGTGTGTGTGTGTGACCAAGGGGAGAGAGAAGAAGATCTATATGTGTGGTGTGCTGCTGTCACAGGGACTGTTTTTTTGCTGCTGCTGTTCTCAATCTTATCCCTGTTATTCAGAACTCCCCATCTGACATGGTGGCTGCCTGCAAATATGGAGCCAGGATCCCTGCCACACTTGGGCTGGGATTCAGGGATGGGGATACACATTCACCCACACACAGAGCTTCCCCCCCACCAACTGTTTAAGTCTTTCCTTCTAGCAGTTCAAGGCTTGTGCCCAAAGTTTCCTGGGCACAGGGACGAGTGGGGTACTGGTGTTATCCCTCCCAGGATCACAGGATTCTCCGACTGCCAGCCATGCAGTCCTGTTGAGTAGGGGATGGAGGTGAGATGCAGCTCCCACTATACATGCAAGGGCATCCCCACCCTGGCTGGCTTGTCGCTCTGCATGTGTTTGCATGGAGCAGGGCTGGTCAAGAGCAGGGCACTCCGTGGGCTCTGCTTTGGACGCCAGGGGAATGCAAGAAAGAAGAGAGGAGAACGTTGAAGAAGCTCTTGGGAGTTCAGTGTCAAGAAACAGGGGAGAACCCCCCCAAAACACACAGCCCTCTTGACCTGCAGGAGATTTGAATCAGGCCTGGCAAATGTTGGGGGAAAGGTGAGTTGAAAAGCAAAATCAGTGAGTGCACTGGGCCACAGGGTCTGGGGCTACCAGATGCGGTTGTGTCACAAGGACTTGCGTTGCAATGGGAGTGGGGAGAAGGAGAAGGAGAGTTGATCCCCGCCTCCAGCCCCCTACAGAAAAGCCAGTTGTTGTTAACCTTCTGGCTCCATTTGCAAGCCAATAAGCAAGCCCCACAGCAAAGCTACTGAGGGCAAGTCAGAAGTAAATGCAAATGGGGCCATTAAGAGGGCACCCCTGTCATACCCCCACCCCAGACAAAGCCCAGGGATCCCTATACTACACCGAGCAAGGCAAGCATGCCTCCCTCCACTGGCTGCATGCCTGATAGATGACTGGGTGGCAGGGGGTGGTATTTTCTATGAAGTCAATCAGGGATAGCTCACTGATCAGCTCCATTTGGCAGCCCTCAGCAATATCTGGTATACTGGGAGGTGTGCAGGGAGCTTTTGTCCTCACTCCCCTCCAGCCCTCATCCCCACCGCTCCCAAATAGTGAACTTGTGTTCTGTTTGCTCCCAAACCAACATAGTTGACTTAGGGAAACATGTATAAGTTAGTTCAAATCTGCCTCAGGCTTCTTGAAAGTCCCTACTTACCCTGAGAGCACATGGGCTGTTATCAGGCACCTACTCTGCCACCTTCCTCAGGAACCAAGAAACCACAATGCTCAGTGACTGTCCACCATGGTCTCCACCTCCCCTGAGCATCCCTCAGTCTGTACAGTGCACCCTGGCATGATATTATATGTAGTTTGCTATAATGTAGACTCATAGGTTGTAAACAGACTCCTCATTTGAGGTGGTCACGATTGATCCATGTCAAAATCCAGGAAAAAAAAGGAGTGACACAACTTCTTACACACACAAGGGAACTTCCAAGCTTCTCGTGCAATGCGTGGCTTGGAAAAGCACAGTCTGACAGGCTTGTCGCTGGAATGACTGACAATTAACATGAATGAACTGTGATTCGTTTAGACATACACAGCACTATGTCATGGAAAAGTATTAGCACATTTTATCTCACAAACTTCACAAATACTTAAAGCGAGAGGTATGTTTATCTGCATAGAGAAGTGACTGTTTCATCCAGCAACATTTTTGCAGTGCTTGTGCCATTTTGTAGGCTTGCAACTGTGCCTGCTCAACTTTTGTAGCACAGTAAAGGTGTTTATAGAGGTGCACGTGTAATATCTATTGAATTTTCATCTACTTAAAAACTCCTTGCCAATATAAGTTAGCTATATGTAATACATAGGCGTGACAGGATCCTGCCTGAGCTGTCAACTCACCAGACAGCAGATGGTTGGCCCAGGCCCAGAGAAGAGGATAAGCAGGCATCCTCACCAGAGGAGCCATATACCCACATGCTCTGAATCTGCCTGGACCCAGGTGGCCAGGATGTAATCTGGCCAGCTGGCATGATGTTGACTGGAAGTGACATGCCAGTTGGCCCAGAGCCCAGAGGGAGGGGTTTAAAAGATGGGCCAGAAATAAAGGAGATGGGGCATGCTGGAATTCCAGAAGAGTCACACTTTCCCCACCCTCAGAGCCAAGAATTGCCCTGCACCAGATGCTTCCAAGACACTTCTCATGCCACAGATTGCATGTCAGATAACTCAGGTCACTGGAGAAGGGAGTTGGCAGCATGGAAGAACTGGGCAGGAGAATGGCTGGAGAAACTGCTCTGCAATGCTGCAGGACCAAGGAGAAAGGCTGTGGGCCAGAAGTGTCCCAGAAAGCAACCAGCTAGTGCTAGCCCAGTGCAAGGTCAGTGTGGGATAGCCTGAACTTCATGATACCCTGCCAGTAATTCAGGCAGGGAGAGCTCACTGATTAAAGGCAATCAGCTGGGAGGTGCCATTAGCCAAGCCTGAAGGGTCAGAACTGGTGCCCAGGGTACCCAGGATTAAGGTCAATGCCCCAGGAAGAAGGTAGCTCATCTCGTGCTAAAACATCACTGCCCTACCTGGCAAATGAACTTGAACCATTTAAATGTTGTTACCCATTTTGTTGTAATTCTTCAGACAGAGGCACAGGCATTGTTAGCATATCCAAACCACACCAAGACCACCAAAGAATCACAGGTACCATCTCCCCATAATTAAAATATCATCTGAGAGAAACAGCAAAGTCATGGCAGGCAAGAGAGGAAAGGTGTGGCACTCATGACCAGGTGAATGGGGAACGCCCACAACCTGTCACAAGCCTCTCCAGGCATGAACCTAATAGGGATCACTTAGAGTTCAAGGAGGTGAAGGAAAAATTGTGGGCCACTCACAGTGCACAACACCATTTTTGCAGTCTTTTTATGACAAGCCCCCCCTGCCACTGATTGGCCAAGAGGCACTGGAAGCCCCACTTCTGACTGCAGATTGGATTTAGAATTCTGCCCTTCATGTGCCTTTCCCTCTCCCCCCCAAACTGCTGATTGGCTGAAAGGGGCAGGGCCACACAAAAGGCAGCCCTCTTGGCCAATCAGCAGTGGAGGGAGGAGGAAGTGGCTGCCATCTTAGCTGCTTCCCTTTCATGGTGGCAGTTCCTCCCCACACTGGGCTGCGGGGCCATGCCACAGTGGCTGCCCACTCCCACTGGGGAGACAGCATTTTATTTTTATTATATTTTATTTTCCTCGTGATTCTGTGCAAAATTTGGGGAATACAATTGTTTGTGGTGATCACAGAAACTATCTTTTTTCATAATTTCCATGAAACTCACAAAATTGCTAATATAGTAGATCCCTAATAATATAAAAAATAAGTTAGCACTAGCAGTATTTTGGTATATGCTTAATGGGTGCATCTACACAAGATGATTAACTGTGCAGTAGTGTAATTTACTGTGAAGTAAGCACATGTGTCTACATGTGCACATGCTTACTACACACCAAACTTTGCTAATCATGAGTAAATTTGTTATCTGCAAATGCAAATACCAAATTTACTTTTGATGAAGAGATTGTTCCCTGCCCCTGGGATCTGCCTGCTGCTGGGGTGGACTCTGGCACTGGAACTGGAGAAGGGACTATATCCCCCTGCCCTGGCAGCAGGAAGCTCCAAGCCCCCTGCTCTGAGAATGTGACTGGTGAGTGGAGGCTATCTCCCAGCCCCTGCTCTGCCATTGCAATCAGGGAGTGGAGGCCTTGGAAATCCTTATCTCCCAGCCCCTGCTGCATTTTGATTAGAGAGCAGGAAACTGAGAGATCCTTGTCTCCCAATGCCAGCTCCACAGTCTCTGGGCTGACGCTGGGAGATAAGGGTCTCCCAACACTGTCCCAGTGACCGTGGAGCTGAGGCTAGGAGCTCCCTACTGGTGGAGGCTGAGGAGCCTGGTCTGTGCTCAGATCCGTGCTTGTGAAGCTGAGCAGGGAACAAGCTCTCCAACTTGTTCCATGCCCAGCTCCTCACTCACCGAGTTGTGAGGAACAAGCTCTCCAGCCTGTTCCCCACCTAGCTCCACACTTGTGAAGCTGAGCAGGGAGCAGGCTC
>JAGPOW010001338.1:24852040-24908740 GCA_030014935.1 Caiman crocodilus
GCAGCTGCCCCACTGGCACATTGGGGCCAGGGGCTGGGACTGCTCCTCCTGATCAGGGAGCCAGGGCCAAGAGCTCCCTGCTGCCAGGGCTGGGGGACATTGTTCCCACTCTGGTAGCTGGCAGCACCCCCACCTCGGAGCAGGGTTTAATGTCCCAGCCCTGGCCAGGAGACACCTGGGCTCCTGGCCATAAACTGGTTCCATAAACTGGTTTGATTTAAATCAGTTAAGTCTGATACTACATCCAACCCAGTTTATCTTAAATGGGTTTTGACCATTTTGGAAGTGGTTTACATGCATTGAACTTCTGTTCTGTTACAGGTTTAAACAAGTTTTTGATCATTTAAACCAGTTTATATGTAACATCTGTCCCAACCCAATATGACATCCACTTAAGCCCATGGCAAAACTCCAGTTCCCTCCTCTGGGAAAGGGATCTATTCCCCACCCACTTGTGTTTACCATTCAAAACACACAACTTGGTGAAAATCCATTAAGTAACATAAAAGCTTAAATGTATTCTGTCTGTAATTCTCTTTGTTGTGAAGTCTCTTACTATTACTTACCATATGGTAGAGGGCACAAGAGACCTTTTTTGATTGTATAGTTAAAGGAACATATTAGGAATATGAAATAATTCTTTCTTGAGGATTTGGGACATTTTTTTCTCCTGTGGACAGCTGCTGGCTATAGAACTGAGACCATTTTAATTCAGGAAAATACCCTAAGTAATGGAGCCAGAGAGCCTGAAATGGACTGGTAAATATTGCTAAGCCATCATAACTTGCTAAATAGTATTAGTCATCTCTATTTTTTTAACTGCATGCTTTAATGTTCTAAAAAACCATTGCTTCTTTTTTCACATTCTTAAACAAAACACAAAAAACTATCCTATAAAACCACAAGTCTCTTCTACAGTAACCTTGAAAATCTAGTTTAAATCCAAATAAAGAAATTCACATCTTAAAAAGATGGAGATGGAAACAAAAATAAAATAAAATATACGCTCTGTTTCTAATCCACAACATTGGGAAAATAGATAATCACAAAAATAAAGACCAGACAGTCAGAAAGATTAAGACTGACTACAAATTAAATGGAATGAGGAAAAGTATAATGCACAAGTAACAACAAAACATTTCTAAATACCTAGGCATAGAAAAGGATGAATCCAAGGTATAATTAAGGATCTGTAATATGCCTGTATTGAACAGTTAATGGTATAATTCAGCCAGTCACATTGATTCTTCCCAGGCCTTTTAAGGCCACCTGCCCTAGATCAAAATCAACATTTAAATGTTATGCAAGAGCCAATAATCAGCCAACACATTATAAAGTAGTAGTATCAAGTAAAACACTCCACTTAAAAAGCACCCTGCCACCTACTGCATTCAATCAATTTCCTTATTGATTTAGACCATGTAGATCGCAGGAGAATACAATTTTTTGCAACTTAATTTTGGAATTCGATATGGCCCAAGAGTTTTGGAGGACAGATCATAGTGATGGTCTCTTTTGTCTTGACAAGAGCAGTGCCTTTTTGCACCTAAACTATATATCATTTTTTTATTTCTTATGTTCGCATCCAAACTTCAGACCAGGATACAACTGACAGTAGATACAGGCCTGGCTACCTTACTAGCACTGAAGCTGGTGACATAATAGCCCACTTACAGCAGTATTTTTCCTCAAAGAAAAGTAGACCAAAAAGCATATATTTGTTTGAATCACGTGCACCTAAAGACAGGCAACTCAGAAGGGTTAAGAAACTTCCAGAATAAAGGTGTGGCAGTTAGCAGGTATACACTGTGGCTGTTTCTGAAGTTAAATATAAAGCCATAATTATGGGTAGGCTGTTTAGTATGCCTTACATATTTACAATCTGAGAAATGAGGTAATCACAGCCCCAAATCAGGGGAAGTTACAAATACACAATTTGATTAGAGGTCTATGGACTAAGTGGAGGAACAAGGTGCAAGCCTAAGAATGGTGTTTACTGCCAGGTTGGTTCATAACGCCTGCAACATTTTGGATACAGGCTACAGATTTCCTGGTTATCAGAAGCTAAAAATATTAAATGACCTACTGCCCAAAGGACTGAATGCTATGATTATGAAGTACATGATAAACTGGGAAAATCTACTATTTAATCTAAGTATAGAATAGGTCTCTGTGTGTGTTGCTATGATGTGTTACTTACTATGGAGTTAAATCAAAAGGGAAACTGCCCCAAAACAAAACAACAGCAAATGAAGACAGCCTCAAGTACATACTTCCAGGGCAACAGGATGCAAGGGATGACCCATCAATAGAAATTAATTCTGTGGCTAGTTTATTCTTCTGAAGGATGAACCTGGTATAAAAGGGGATCCCAAACCTTAGAGAATCTCTCACAAAAGCACAACGTTTGACTGAGCTAGGGAAGATCAGTGCACCGGTACAATTCTGGCAAGCTGGCAGGCAGGCAGAAATACTGTGAGCAGGAGCACAGAGGTGGAGTTCAATGGACAATGGAAAACCGAAAGGTGTAACTAATGCCAGTGTTTGTGTACATATGTTGTGATACTTACGACTTGCTGTATATGCTTTGAACCCTGAAAATGCTGCTTTTGTGTCACTGTAAAAATATGCTGTCACAGGATTCCAACGGGAAATTTGTATTAAAATGAAGATTGCCCTATGCTTTTAGTATAGCTAGGAACTGTGGGAGCTGCTGCACAGAAGTCCATTAGCGGGATGGCTGGTTACCCAAAATGAAGAAGCTGGGTTTGTTGCTCCATGATATGTTTAACGGAAGCTAAAAAGGGGATTGAGGCACAACTTACTGCAGCCATCAAAAACAGCAAGGATACATTTGTTTGCTGACGTGACAAGCATCTGAATAAAACTGAGTAAACTTCAGGCTCTTTTCAGGCTTTGAAGAACTTCATATGGTTCACACTCAATATTAAGCCCCACTACAGATAGAGAAATTAGCTGAACAAAGATCTTGGAGGAGCAGAGGGAGAGTGTTTTTGCGTGTGTGAATTCTAGTTAAATATTATAGCAAAATTTTCTATTGAAATATAAATGTTAAAAACAAAGTTTCTTTCCATATTTTCCTGGTAATAATGTCAGATGTTTTGAAATTCTGCACTCAGGGTGGGGGGGGGGGAAGGGGCAACTTAGCACATTTACTGTCTAGTAGGTTTTTCTTTTATTGTAAAAGTTAAGAAACATTTAATATACAATTTATGAAGTTTGTATTCTTTAAACTTAAAAGATTTTTTTTTACTAAGCAATCAGATGGTTTTCTCTTTTTCAAGCTGACTTGAAGCTGTTATTAATTCATGTATTCAAAATTACAAATACAATAGCTCTAGGGATTTATTCTGTGAAATGCATTCTCAAGCATCTTGAAAAGACAGTAGTCTGCTCTGTACTTGAGTAGAAATGTAAGTGGAAGTGCAGAAAATGGAAGTTTGAATAATAATTATAATAATTTATTTTTACCTGTATTTCACACACCAGGGGCACATCTACGCATGTGACTGATGCCCATGGATAAACTCTGGAACTTATTACTCCAGAGATTTTTACTCTTAAGCACACCGTTTGATCATGCTCCTAGAAGCAACAATCTCTAGAGCATATTGCTCCAGAGTTTATTCATGCACAGCTTGTTGAGCCTGGATGAAGCAGCCCAGGTTGGCAGGGGACCTGGAAGATCAGCCTGCCAGCCCAGGACTGCTACAACAGGGCAACACATGCTACGGAGAGGCTGGCTGGGGCACAAGATGCTCCAGAGCAGGGGCTAGCCTCATGCCTCAGCCAGCCCTGTTAGAGCATCCCTGAGCTGGCTGCTCTGATAGGGCTTCATGTGCTGCAGAAGGGCTGGCTGATGCACAAGCATCCTTCAGCATGGGGCTGGTGGGCAGACAGACCCTGCACTGAAGCACTCTTTGCCCCAGGCAGCTAGGGTAGTATCTACATGACTACTGTTGCACACACACAAACTCCAAAGCAGGGTAGTACTTGTATTTTACATGGGCTACCCTGCCGCAGAATGTATTAGTTTTGCATAATCTAATAGAAGTGCATGTGTAGATGCTGAGATGTTTATGGCACAGTTAGTTAGTCAATTGCACGGTAAACATCTCATGTAGATGGGCCCCAGGTGTATTATTCTAACAGAAGACCAATTTTAATTTGGGCTTGCTTTGTCAAAGACTTGCATCTTTCCTGTATCTTTAGCTGTTATCTTTAATTAAATGCCCCCTGCTTAAGAGACTGAAATTCTACATGTGGTGATGTGGTACAGCCAGATAACCTGTGATAAATTAATTGCTCCTTATTAGAAATTACATAGTTAATGTTGCTAGTCTTCAGTGTTATAACTGTAGAAGGGCTATTTAATACATCTTCAGCTCACCAATCAGGCTAGCAGAAACTAGATGTCATTCTGACAAACTTGCTCATTTATATAAACATTAGAGAAGTTGACCAATTGGTGCTGAGAAACAAAAACAGAAGAATTACTTTGAAGCATCGCTTGAGGAATTTGATAATTATGTAATGCTTAAATGTAAACTCACCCACGAAAAGGCATAAGTGATTGAACCATTATAGTAAAATGACTAGGGAACTGCCCTATTCATTAGAAGTCTTCAGGAGTTAAAGAAACATAAATAGTACCACCAGCTGAAAAGAAGAATTTTAGAGACAGAATCAACATACCTGATAATGAATCATGGAAGAAGCCGTCAAAAAAACATATGAGCCCAGAGAAGACAAGTGAGCTGGCACAACACTCAAAAATAATCAGAGTCAAGTGGTCAGTCAAGGGCTTGCACAAAACCTTGGAAAGTCAGAAAAATCTCAACCTGAGAAAGCTAACAGAAAAAACAAACAGAAGATGACACAGGAGCAAAGCAGCATGTGGCTGACAATGTGAAATCATGAACACACACGGATATAAGAAAACAAATGGCAGAAAATGCCAACAAAATTATTATTTTGCAATTGGCTGGCCAGTCATGGGTGAGTTCTTTCATAGAGGCCATTTCTACACATTCATTAATGAACTTTTGCTACTGTGCATTAAATTTAGTACCTCTAATGTAAGATACTAACTAAATGCATATTAGGTTGCCCTAATGAACAGTAGCAAAAGTGCATGCTTTTTTAGTGATCCTTAATGCTCGTTAGCCTTGTTTTACTGTGCATTAGCATATTAGCATGGTTTTTGCCGTGATGCTCTAATGCACAGTAAAATAAGACACTGTATATTAAACGGCACATGTAGATGTGCTCACAGATGCCAAAAACAGTCTTTTTTTCTGTCCCATCCTGCACTTCCCAATTTCTGAACAGACTTCTTTCCCTTGTCTCTTCTCTTCTAGCTCAGTACAATTTTGAACTGGAAGAGCAATCTGCATTCCTACACCCTTATTTTCTAAAACAAAAGGAATAACTGCTATGATTACATAATAATAATGAATAGCATCTTCTCTTCACTCCTCCTGTCTATGGTTTAACTTCCATAGCTCTTCCACTTCTTCCCTAATGTGGTCACTATATGAAAACACAATATTGGCACAAAAATAAACGGGTACAATGTGGCCACAAATAAATTTAGGCCAGCCATTAGAAGTCTTTTCATCATGAGATGCATAAAGTTTCAGCCTTCCAAAAAAAGTACAAGGGGCAATAAACCTAATTGCTTTTAAGATTGAGTTTGGTCACTTTGTGAATGAAATTATATGATGTGGTTGCCTCCAGTCTCATGGCACCTGATAATCTAGGAGTAACCTTCTAGTACTACATATGTTCCTAGGTCCCAGTTACACTGATTCGTGGCCTCATGTTGAGGTGATGATATGGCTGAATTCTTCTACATGTTGTAATAAAATATGTATTAGAACTAGATTTGTGTTTTAACAAACACCTTTAAATGAAATGCAGTCTGGATTTATGGTGTAAAGAGATGTGTTTAGCCATTTGAAATCTTGCATAATGCTTCACAAATCTATGTTGGAGCAGCTTTCTTTTAAGGGTCATAAGAAGGTTACATGGTCTCTTCAATGTTCCTTTATTAATGTGGACAGGTTGACACTGAAGAAAACCATGTAATGTGTGTGTTTATTATTTATTTATCTATTTAGACTTTTTTTCTAGTGGTGCCTCTCAGATTCTCTAGGCATATTAAAACCATTAAAAGCACAAATTTTAAACAAAACACTTCAAACGGATCATAAAAAAAGACAGACCTCCTAAAAAAACTCCTAAAAATATACGAGACATTGTAAAAAGTATGTAAGAAAATGACACCAGGCCAGGAAAAATATTTGATTTCCTCAAGAAAGTGAAATCTTGGATTACTGTTACTTATGTTGCTAAGGGGTTATTACCCTATCTGCATTCTAATAATAAGATTTGGCATTATTATATAGTCATATTCGTCTTCCCTTTTTTTACAATGAACCTAACCCTGTCCCTATACAAATCCCCAGATAATTTCATGGGAATTAGCTTAGAATACAATAGTATCTGGATCTTTTGGGATTAGCTTTAAATTCTAGGTAAAAGCCAATTTTCAAAATGAACGCCAACAGTTAAATATCAAAAGGAGACAGATAAGCACCTAAATATTTGCGTGCTCAGATTCATAAATGACATTTGCTTTGTCATTGCTATTTTAAATTGTGTTCTGCTGTATCGTTTATTACAAATCAAATACTGAATATGGAGGGGGTGTTGTCAGAAGTTCCCAGAAGTGTACATACCAAATAAAAATAAAAATAATCAGTGGGAATTAGTCTGAGTGAGAATTTTGCATGAAAATTGAACATGGACTTTAAGGTTTGTTACACAGATGTAAAGAAGATTGTGCATAACACAGATACTATATTTGAATGTACAAAAACTTAAAAATATATTTATATACTTTAGCAAATATGTTATATTTACTAAATCTTTGAAGATATTTACAATATAGTTATATGAATACTGATTTAATTAGCCAGTTTGTGTCTCAATGCAAGACAAATTGTCCCCTATTGCTAGCGAATGCCTGGCCAGACTTGAACTAAATCAGTTTTTAAAAACTAGCTGAGTTATCTCAAGGCTTCTCAGAGTTTGGACAGTTATTTCATAGTAGAATTAAATGTATTAAATCTGATAACAAGTCTATAGTTGTCAGTGGTGACTCATGGCATGACTAGCTAATGCAAGTTCTATATACTTCCATGTCAGACCTGAACAAACCATCACAAAACAAGCATTCACTTTCATATTCAACATTACACCACTAAAGAGCATGAGAAAACTGTAAGGCATGGACAGAAGTTACATATAAGCTGTTATAAGTGATCAGAAACCAGTTCAAATCTGTAACACAACAGAAATTCAGTATACATAAACCATTTTCAAAATGGCCCAAACTGGTTTACAATAAACTTAGATGGATGTAGTATCAGACTTAATTGATTTAGGTTAAATCAGTTGATTGAATTTCTGTCCCAGATCCCCTCCAGCTTCAAGTTAAATCACAGTCCCTCAGCATCCCACAATGCTTTGCACTTTGTGCAAAAATCCCACCTTACAGAAGCTAGATTTCTTTGCCAGCCAAGTAAGGTGGCATGCTCTAACACCCCAACTTCTGGCCTGAGCTGCTGCAGGCATATAGCTTCATTTCTGGAATTAAAAGTGAGTGTCTGTTCACGTGTGTATTGGTTCAAACTTAGAAAATTGAATTGATTCAGTCTCAGGATTTTTGACTGTACTTAGCCTAAGAGGTTTAGCATGTACCTGCATTTCTGTGTAATGCTGCAGCTTTGAGCACCAAAGTATCTTCTTATCAAATATAAAATCCATTTCAGGGTCCTATTCCTAACTTTCAAAATATATAGCAGTAGATTGGTCTTCTTTCCCTCTTATGGATTCACGGATAACTAACTCAGGTTCTTGAATTTCAGTTTTACAAGTGCATACCTGCATTTTGGACATTGTCAAACCATTCGACAAATTGCCATTTTTGTGTTTTGTTTGAATTTTTAACCTTTTTTCAAACACCCCCACAGCGGGGGTGCTGGGGTGGTTGGCTGGGTAGGGGGAAGCACTTGTGCACACTTCCCAGAATGCCCTGTGTGATGGAGATAGCTGTCCTCAGCAAAGTGCCTGGATACTCCTGATTAGCTGCCCAGTATAGGGAACTATACCAGCAACCCCTGCTCCATCACTGTGGACCCTCCTACCCATCCTACCCAGATGCTTCCAGAAATGACCATTGTTAATTTTACATGTATCAGTTTCCTGGCCTTCCCACACCCTGACATGGCACCCCAGCACACATGACCAAGTCTACTAAACCAGGAGCTGTGGTGCAACCTGTTTCTTCACCCACCTGTGCAACTCTCACCAGAGACTGTAAGACATTAAATGCACCCATCTGGAGATGACCTGGCAGATGGTTAGGATGGGACACATTTTTATGCCTATGAGCCAGCAGACAGCCATCCCACATGGAGCCACCTATTCCACCCTGCAGCTACCAAGCATCCTGGACTGAGACAAGAATTTCCACATGGATGATGAGAAGGAAGTCACAGATTCCAGGGTGCTCTGGCACCACCTTAAGACTATCAAGTGGCAGTTTTGGGCCCGTATCCAAAGCAGTGACTCGTGAAGTAGATCATCCTTAGCACTTGGGATAATGAAAAGTGGTTCCAGAAGTACTTGGTATGCCAGGCCACCTGCATGGACATTATGGGGACCCAGCTAGAAAGCAATGAATGCCATTGGCATCAGGTGACCCCTCTTTCTGGTGAAAAAAGTGGCCATCACCATCTGGAAGCTCACTACCCCTGACAGCCTTAAATATATAGCCAGAGCAGCCACCTTTGAGGTCAGACTGGCCATCCAGAGTGCTCTGGCCAACTGCTTCATACACCTCATCAACTCACAGGAGGCAGTTGCTGGACTCCACCACATAGCCTTCCCCCAACTCCATGGGGGCTGTGGGCAGCACCCACATCCCCATCCTCTTCCCATCCCAAGGCACCTAGGAGTTCATCAGCCATAAGAGATTCTCCATTATCCTGCTGGGTAGCATCTACCACCAGGGCTGCTTCACTTGCATTTTCACTGGCTGCACAGGAAGCATCCACAATGCCCACATCTTCTGCAACTACACTTTCCTCCAGGTGCCCTTGGGAAAGGGGTGAATTAACTGGGAAGTTAGGATCAGGGACAGGGATGGGTGGTGCAGAGACAACAACACAAAAGCCTTGGAGGGGAGCAGAAGGGAGGGGAAGAGAGGGGAGGGGAGATTAAATATGGCACACTAATTCCCAGATTTAGGAGTAAAATGCCAGGGACTTTTCCATGTAGGAGCTGGACCTCTAACCCAATGTCCACCTGAGAGGACAGTGGATGGGGGACGGATTGTTGAATGGCTACAGGGTTGGGGGTGGTGGGCATTGTCACAGCATGAGCATGGGCTCCTTGTGGTCTTTCATAAGCCCCCCCAAGCCTGGGTCACCAGCTCCTTTGGCTCACTCCTGTCATGGGCCTGTCTCCCACTCCTCTTGCTTCCGGTCAGGGTGCCATGGGGTCAGTCCCCCTGCCCAGACTCCAGGGATCCCACCTGCAGGACCCTTGTTGCTCTTGCCCCAGGGAACAACATGCTGATAAAAGCTGTGTGGCAGCCTCCCCCTCCGTGCCTGGGCCAGGGGGCAATGGGGTGTAACTGGGATGCAGCACTGGCACCAGTTGGGAATGTTATAAGTGGCTGCAAAGTAGTCCAGGACTCTGTCCATAAACTCCTCCTGGCTTTGGGAGTCTGTCAGCTCTGCCAAGGCATGGGTAGCCTCCTTAAAATTGTGGATGTACCATATATGACTCAAAGCTGGAGATTCTGCTCTATTTGTGATTAAACATTAAACTACATAAACAAAACAAGAGACTTGATTATCTCACTTCAGCTTCCGTAGCATTTCAAATTAAGTTCCTTATGCAAAGCATAATGCCAGGCAGATACTAGAAATAAATCACTGTTTTCATTCTGGTCAAATAACTTCCACACTTTCTCCCTGTAGTCCATGTGTGCTTTATACATTATACCCTCTACAAATTCTTAAATTAAAATAAGATGAAAACCATCAATTGGATTCAACAAATGTGCAGCTACTGTATAATTAAATCTTCCTCCTTCTTCCTTTGATGCTCCATTTCCTCGTAAGATATAGTTTGCTTTTCTTACTTAACCTATAAAGGCATTCTGCATACTTAATGCATTTTGTGAAACCTCCCATGTGGATCTGTGTTTTTGTGTGTACATGATGAAAAGGTAGCCTGGAACATATTACGCATTTATTACAAAACCCACAGGGGTAATATGAAAACAAAGGGATGGAATCTAAAGCAGGTGCAAGTGCAATGAATACTGGTCTGCCTCTGATAATTATTTGTACTTTGTTTAAAACTACAGAATTTATAATGGAATCAAGCAAAGCTGGGAGATGTATCAAGGAAAGCCAAAACCAGTTGTTGCTTCAAGTTTGATTTGATCAGCTGAACAAGTGAAAGGGAAATCTAATCCTGTGTTCTCAGAGATTTCTCTGCATTCTTATTAATTCTTCTAAAGCCATATTCAGCATCCATCCAAACATGCTCTATCCGTTTCTAGCCAAAGAAAAATATTTCTGTAAATTGACAAACATTGAGCATAGCATAAACACAATCAATTTTATCTGGATAACACAGAGGCACTGAGATAACAGGAGATGTATAATAACATAAGCTAGACAGATCAATCAATCTTAGTCTTTTATTTGGTTTTGCTTAGTTTGTAAATATTGCTGTACAGGAAGAGTTGGAAAGTAGCTTATTGAAGGGAGGAACTGTGTTCTTTGGTCTGTTCCAGGGGCAGTACAAATATGCACAAGCCTCTACTGAGGACAAATCCTAGAGTTACAATTCTAGCCTGGAATACTCAGTGTATTGAGATAGAATGTAATTACTTCTGAACCTGGCAAAAACCTTAGATCAATCTGTATGATTCTCTACATGTAAGCACATGCATGTTGTTTAGTATCAATGGTCAGATTCTTATCCTTAAACTTGCGGGGGGGGGTTGGGGATTTTTATGGTAGCTAACACTGTCACTTACTTTTGGGCTAGGGACAAAAATTATGCATAAGTGGGTATGAGTGATTGGAAACTGGTTCAAATCTGTAATACAGAAGTTCAGTGCACATAAACTGCTTTCAAAATGGCTGAAACTGGTTTAGGATAAACCTGGATAGATATAGTATCAGACACAACTGATTTAGGTTAAACTGGTTTACTGAATTTCTGTCCCAGAACCCCTCCAAATTCAAGTTAACTTGCAATCCCCCAGAATCCCAGGATGCTTTGCACCTCTCCCACAGCTCCCCCCTTGCAGTGTGGATGGGCTAGCTTTAACCCAAGCTGTCTGCTCCAGCTGAGCAAAGAGGCATGCTCTAGTGCCTCCCAGCTTCTGGCCTGAGCCACTGCAGGCATACAGCTGCATTTCTGGAATCAAAAGTGAATGTCTGTTTCCTTGCTTATTGGTTCAGTCTGTGCCACTTAGACAAACCTGTGAAGACTGAATCAATTCTGTCTCTGGCTTTTTGACTGTCTGTACTTAGCCCTGAAGATTAAGTTGTACCTTATGTATTTCAGATGCAGATTTTTAGTCACATTCTGAGGAGAAAAATAAGCTGAGGTAGAAGACCCTGAGGAGAACAAAAACCTATCAAAGATAAAAATAATTCAATCTGTCAGGACATAGGAAGAGAAAATAATATGGGAGCAGGTCAAAACACTAGGAAAGAACTTGCACATGGATACCAACAGCAAGAAGCTAACATGCTGATAAATGAAACAAGTTTTTGATCTCAGATTAATTGTATAAAAGACAAATGTTTTATGAATGAAGAAACCAACTCTCAGTGGACTTCTCTTTCCAGCGATCAAATGGTGACAACTTATTTTAAGTTTACAATCACCTTAAAATTCTTCCCTTACAACAGATTTTGTCACTTAAAAACATGGCACTGAAATTTAATTGCTTTTCTTAAGCAAACAACTTTTGAAATGGAGGCAGTGATGTGAAACAAACAGTTTCTTGTAAAAGCGTTGAAACATATTTTAAAGTTGCCTTCTGATACCAGATTAATGTAAGGGCTATGAATGACAAAAAACAGACTGTTACTTTGGAAACCGACATAGACTTATCACTGGGTGTTCAAATTCAATACCTATTAATGCTTATACATATGGTATTAATTCTGCATTCATTCTGTCAAAAGTGATATCATACTCAGAACTTCCAAATTATGACATCACTAAAACAACTTTGCTCTTCATGGGTATGGAGCATGTCTGTGCCAGAATTGGCTAAAATTTATTCATCCAACCTATTCTGACAAGTTAAGTTTAATTAGTTCATGCCCTCATAATGAACAAGAGACTACGGTTTTGAAGATTTGCCAAAATAGTTTCTATTCTCTTCGACTTAAGTGCCAAATGCTTGCACTTCTTTATACTATTTATACTTTGCCTATAATTACTGTTCCCCAAGGTGTGATTGTCCTATTTCATAAGAGTTTGTGCAGCTGCCAACATGAAGATGTAAATAAATTGTAATACCGTTGCTATGAGGTGTAAAAATCCCATAGCTCATATCCAGACCCTTGTATAATAAACTCAAGTAAACATTCCATTTCCTGTAAGTGATTGTGGTTTGTGACTAGATTTAAAAGGCAGTGCAGTAAGTCATCACTCACTTAATGACTTGCTGAAAACAAAGCCATGTAAGCATGAAACCAAAAGCAATATTTACAAACATTTATTTCTGAATAAAAAGAAATTGTTGTACACAGAGATGCATGATCCTCTACTTTTAATAGTGTCTGGAGGCTGGTTAAATTTAGATTTACTCGCTGGAGCCTGGAACTGTCCAAAGCAAAGGCCAAGGAGACTTGGATAAAGATGACTTAAAGTTCACCTCTGCACCTGACCTTTCTGTAACTCCTGTGCAGGGCTAGTCTTGCAACCCTACATCTTTTAGCAAGCTGCTTTAACTTGTACATGTTTACAATGGAAAAAAAACACCCATATGAAGGTTGAAAATGCCTCTTGGCCATTCTCCGTTCCCAAGCCAAGAGCAGGAGATGGGGAATTGAAAGGCCCCTCTGCACATCCTACAACAGTAGATCACCCTTCTATAATATGCTCCTCTGTACCAGTTACAGATACTCTTAGATACCAATTTGTTGTATTGAGCAATGTACTATACTTTGCCTATCATTAAGAAGCCTGATTTCTACTTTTCCTGAGCTTCTTTTGCTTAATCATTTGCTTCTGTCTGCCCATGTTTACTACAGTATGCCTCATGACTTATTTATAGCCCCAGAATGGTTTCATCATGTCACTAGACAGACATAGCAATGTGTTAATTAAGACAAGTTCATTTACTATTGTCAAGATGAATTTACTGTGAAATATCAGAGTGCTCAATAAAGAACTTAAATAGAGCATTGAATGAATGCAGGAGGAGGTGCTGGGACACACCATTACATGGGGCAAACTGTTTTATTCTAGTGATAGGCATGTTATTCACGAGTGATTTAAGCAGAACAGCCCAATGGAGTGTCAATAAAGTCTTTATGTCCTATTGGATGATCATATCACATATCACAAGTAAACTGTTTTAGTGATATGACAGAGATTCAAGGACTGTATTAGCATCAATCATTTTTACCAACTGCCTGTAAAATCATGGGGTTTGAATGCTAGGAATTTAAATAGATGGCAAATAAAAATATATAAATACTCAGGAAGGCGAAGCATAGTCTAGTCAATAGGACACTGGACTGTAAATCTAGTTGCATAGGTTCTAATCACAGTTCTGCCACTGCACCTATGTGACCATGGGTAACTCACTTCACGCATGGGTAATTCTCTGCCTTTGCTCTGCCTTTCACTCTGTCTCTCACCTATTTTGATGTTAAGCTCATTGAGGTAAGAACTGTCTCTCATTAAGGGCATGAACTAATGAACAAACTACAGCACATGTTAAAAGCAGATTTGAACCTACAGTGTAACAGCTAGCTTGTGCTAACCATCCATGTGCCCATTCCAACCCTGCAGTAAGTGAAAACTAAACTGGCCCAGGCTGCTCTTCAATGAAACAGGGCTAAAGGAGCAATGAAATACGGTTTAATTTTCACTTCCTACAGAATAGGTGCATCTACCCATGCAATTAGCATTCCTAAATAAACTCCAACACAGTTCACACCAGTTTATTGCTCCTGGGCACACCATTTGCGTGTGCACGCAGGACTGCAGCACGTTGAGCCAGGATGGAGCAGCCCCAGCTGGCAGAGGGCCCAGGGGGTCAGCCTGCAATTCCAGAGATGTTCTGACCCAGCTCAATATACTGTGGAGAAGCTGGCTGGGGCATAAGGATGCTTCAATGCAGGACCATCCAGCAGGCAGCCCCACACTGAAGCACTCTCATGCCCCAGCCAGCCCTGTCAGCATCTACATATGCACTGTGGCAGAGTAAATAACCCCATCATAGAATAATACTAATGTCTGACAGTACTATCCTAAAACAGAGTTAATTAGCTTACTCTGCCCTAACAGCACTGCACGTGTAGACACAGACATTGAAGTTTTTGCAGTAAACTTACCATGTAGACTCACCCAGAAAGTGTGACCACATAGATAGTTACTGTGGAGCTATTAACACACAATAAGTGTCCTCCCTTTTTAACCTGCTGTTAGTTGTCTATAACAAAATGTTTTTATAATCACACACGTCCAGTGGGATCCCAACTTCCACTAGAGTCTGTAAGACCTACTGGAATATTACAAATCAGAAGTTATTCTAATTATTCTCATTAAAAACTATTACCTTTGATTTTAGGGGCCCAATATTTCCAGCCCCACTGCGGCTAGAAAAAAAAAGTATCATATCCCGTTGGAAAAAGGAGATTCCCAGCTCTACAGAGGTAGAATCAATTTCTGGTCCTAATGAATTCTGCGTTATTGGAACTTAAACCTGTCATTAGCCCAGGACTGAATATTACATGGCTCGGGAAGCAATCCAATGTAATTTGGGGGGTGTGAGGGTGGATGGGAATTCCACATTTGTGAGGAAAGCAAGAAATATTTTCCTGGCAGGTTGTTTAAAAAAAATGGCAGCTGTTTTTAATTGCTTGGAGAGTTGGATTGTTAAAAGCAGTCTCAATGGACAGGGATTAGTGCATAGGAGGCTGTCAAAGGTACAAGATTAATGGAATTGTCGCTTGGTTTCCACAATTTATCACATAGACAGATAGACAATCCACGCATATGTAGTGTACGTAGGTGACATGATGACATGGCTTGGGTTAAAGTCTTTATTACTGATGTGATTTTGGAATGAGTACACCATAAAAGGCAAAACTGAATAAGTTATACATGCTATATAAAATGAGTGCAACTAAAGCCTTTCTACCACATCATCATTTGTATATTCCTTTGTGCCATTTTATTTTACAAAATAAAAAAATTCTAGAAAATGTTGAGACTTAAAAATGCTATGATGGCACTATAATTTTTACCTCTTTTTTGTATGGGCAGGCTGTCTATAGAAATGTGTCATGAGTCTAACAAGACACATGAGAGAAGCTAAGCTACTACATTTTAGATAATTTGAAACTAATGGTATAAATGTATGAAAGCATCTAATTCTAATTTACACAAGACCCTATTACACCTTTCTAGCCTATCCATTTTAATTAAGGCCCCTCTAACAATCAGATTAGTTGAAACAGGGCTAGGTATAAAGGAAATTAATGTGTGTTATTATAAAAGGTTTGTACCATGAGTCCAAATTTTCTTCCCGTACCAGAGTAAACTAAAAGCAGTACTTTCCTTGAATGGGGTAGGCCAGTAGTTTAGGGAGTGGTACTTCATACTTCAAGATATTCACAATACATTTCTTGCTCCACTTGGTTACAAAATAGTAGTTTTGCCACACAACCAAGCTCACAAAGCAAATTAACATGAGAATGATTCCACTTAGTGCTCAGCGAGTTTTGTTATAACACTCACGGGCACCATCTTGGGTCATTAAAAACACTTGCAGTCACCATCCTGGGTCATCAAAAACTTTGGGTTTTGCTTAATGCTCATTTCACTTAACACTCAGTGTTTCAGAACCGATAAAAGCACTAAGCAGGGGTTGCCTGTACCACAAACTTCTAAAAAATACTGTGCCTGCCCTTACCACTTCACTCAGAGTTTTTAGTTAGACCTGAGAACAACTGTTTGAATAGGCAAAATATCATCATTAAGAGTGTTGAGACAGATTTAAAGGAGGTAAGTGCTATGACCAGCATTACCCTGCATGTCAAAGTCTAGTGCCAAGATGACGGATTGCAGGTGAGATTCCGTTCCAGTCATGTCAATGGCAAAACTCCCTTTGAATGCAGTGGGGCCTGGATTTCAGCCTAAATCTTCAATCTGCTAGGGTCCATACCTAATCCACCAGGCCACAGCATTTGTCTCTTAGCCAGTTTCCATTCCATACCAACTCTTTACTTCTCACCATGACTTCTTCATTTCCTTAACAAACTCTTGTGAGGGATTTTGTTTCAGGCATTAGGAAAATGAAAAATTAATTACATCAACTGATTTTCATTCATCCACTATGTTGTTGACTTTGTTCAGAATTCTAATATTCTAGGCACAATTTTCCTTTACAAAACACGGTCCATTTTATTCCTATTGAGAGATGTTCAACTATGTGTATTTTATAATTCTATCTTTGATGCTTGTTGTAATCACCTTTGTACAGAAGAATAACTAAATGGTCTGTAATATTCAGGGCCACTCTGGTATTTATTAAATGATAGAAACACAAGTCCATAACAGTCTAATATTCAGATTCAGAATCTCATTTTAGTGAGTGAAATTGCACATTTTTATTAGTAACATACTTAACTGTTGGGTTATTTCAAAAGTCTTGGGAAGTCCTCCTGATTTCTCAGACTATTTATCGGATTTTAGCAGAATCCCTTTTTCTGATATCATAAAACTGCTTTTCTCAGCTAAAAAAGTAATCTCCCCAGCAATCTCTACAAGGAAGACCTCTTAGCTTCCCTACAATGTCCTTATGCTGTTGGCCACTGCATCAGCACCAACCTTACAGATTGTCTTCAACTATTTTTTCTTATTTTTTACATATGACTATTTGCTCTCCTAATTTCCATTTTTTCATAATACATGTTCTTTGCACTATGTTACTATTTTCTAAAGGCTAACACTTTGGCTTGAATAGCATTTGAACCTTGCCATCTAACTAAACCCAGCTTTTAATTGCCTAAGCAGACTCCATGCTGAGTCTAAGGATTTTAATTTCCTCACTTTTGACTTTAGGGTCTTTCTAAATAAACTTCCTCAGTTTTTTTTTAAGTCTCCCTATCAAAAGTTTAGTGTCGCAGAGCCATGTTCAGTACAATCACTCCCTTGAGGATACTGAAATTAATTATACTGTGGTCATTACTAATTAGTGCCTCAGCAATATTGTTAAGTCTTGAACTCGTATGTTACTTAGGACTAAGAGTAATCTCCCTTTTTGCATGCCATAAAACTAGCTGCTACAAGAAGAAAAATTCAAGGTCAAGAAGCTGTTTCTCTATACCTGTACCACCACAGATGAATTTCTCTGTAGATAACTGAATTGACCTGTTGTTATATGAGCTGTCTTTTTGTACCCCTCCATAGTGTATACAATAGTAAAGATGACTTTCTAACCTATGAGAAATTCTTTTACAGTCATTAATATATCATCATTTTTTCATCCTGAGTTGCTCTAAAAATTTGAAATTATGACAATTTTTGAAGAAATGTTGAAATAGTTTATTCTTTAAAAATGCAAAAACAAACCAATGAAAAAACCCAAACAATGATGTTTCAGAAATGCCTGTTACAAAAGTCTTTTTCCTTTACTAACAGTTCTACTTCATTTTCAATGTTTTCAAATTTATTGCATTCATAAAAGAATGTTTTTTTGAGTTCATCTACTGTTTCTCTCTTATCTTGCATTGGCGTTATCATGCAAACCAACAAGTAGACAATTAGCTGACCATTTATACAAGCAAATACCTCATTTATATGCATAATCATGACACATTCGTATTAGGGTTTCAATTGTGAATCCATTCTTAGGTGCATTATTGGACTTTCAGGATGCAGCTATATGTGCAACTAATGTGAAGCAATAAATTCTGAAGCTTATTGCTCTGGAGATTATTGCTCCTGGGTGTGCCATTTGAGTGTACATCTGGGACCACAGCACGTTGAGCCAGGGCAGATCAGCCCTGTCTGGCAGGGAGCCCAGGGGTCAGGTTCCCAACTCAGGTCTGCTCCTTCAGCTCAGCGTGCTATGGAAGGGCTGGCCAGGGTCACAAGGGTGCTTCAGAGCAGGGCTAAGCCAGGAGGCAGCCTCTGTACTGAAAAGTCCTCATGCCCCTGCTAGTTGGGGCAGTGTCTACATGTTCACTGCTGTAACATAAAAACTCTGCAGCAGGATTGTACTTATACTTACAAGTACAGCCTTGCTGCAGAGTTAATTAGTTTACTTGAGCCGAATAGGGGTGCACGGGAAGACACAATGTTTACTGTGGAACTTATTAGGCAACTCTGCAGTAAGTGTCTCATATAGACACGCCCCTAGATTTTCTTTAGGCCCCCTCTACATGTTCAGGTGAGGCATGATGGGGTCTCATGCATGATCCACACAATCGTGCCTCCTGCCATGCCACATGTGCATAGCAGAAAGTATGATTCATAGATTAGATTCATAGATGCTAGGGTCAGAAGGGACCTCAATAGATCATTGAGTCTGACCCTCTGCATAGGCAGGAAAGAGTGCTGGGTCCAGATGACCCCAGCTAGATGCCTATCTAACATCCTCTTGAAGACCCCCAGGGTAGGGGAGAGCACCACCTCCCTTGGGAGCCCATTCCAGAGATCACACATTAGATCCCATTGTGCCTTATTGTCATTGAAGGGGGAACTTGATCCCAGGCTCCTACTGCACTAGCCAGAACCAAGCTCCTACAGCTGGGACTCTCAGCCCCAACAGCTGCCAACTCTGTGGATGCTGGGTTGTAGGACCCAGCTGGGTCCTAGCAGCCAGGGGGCACAGATGCTT
This sequence comes from Caiman crocodilus, assembly GCA_030014935.1. NCBI lineage: Eukaryota > Metazoa > Chordata > Crocodylia > Alligatoridae > Caiman > Caiman crocodilus. The sequence continues at coordinate 24,871,257 of JAGPOW010001338.1, forward strand.
TGGGGGAACATGAAACCCCCAAGGCTGGAGGATCATTGCAGCTGCCATCTCTCAGGCTCAGGGATGTGTGAACCCTCAGAGCTGGAGGGATCATGGCTGCTGTGATCCCAGCCCCCATGGCTGCTGTGACTCCCAGCCCCAGCTGGGCATGGTGCACCCCTGACACTGGGAGTTCCATCAGCTGACAGGGCTCCCAGCCACAGGGGAGACCCTGCTACACATGCAAAAGCATGATAGCAATCAGCTATAAAATCAGTACACATTTTTGAGGTCCAACTTTATAGCTGGTTTAAACTTTTATGGTGAAATGGCTACTTTGCACATGTACCTATTCTCAAGATAACTCTGCAGTTAACTGGTTAATTGTGCAGTACCTGTAAAGTGTAGAGGGGGCCTTAGAAGCATTACTATGATGCTGATCAATTTAGTATATCTGATTTAAATGGGACTTTTAGCACCTAACTATCTTTGAGGACTGGTACAAAGTCCCTTATAAAACTAGTCTCTGAAAGTCTACATGCAGCAGCAAAAATATCAGTATGTCACTGGTACATGTTGCAGGGCTTAGGTCCTTGCTTAATCAGTCCCCTACCCCCTTGCGACATCAGGATGAGACTCTACATAGCACTACTTGCAGGCTCTGGTCTCTGTTCTTGCTGTCCTGCCATGACTTGATGTTCTTCTTGGGAGACAGTTCCAGCAGGTGGCTTGTGAGATCTCACACCTTCAGTGTCTTCATGGGGCTCCAACCTCCTCTTTACCAATCTCCTCTTACCACATCCAGTGCTGGAATGGACATTGTTCACTTGAGGCTCCACTTCCATGATCACTTCTCACCTGAATGTCCCGCTATTGGGGAATGAGAGATCTCCTGGCTGCCAGCTCTTCTTAGATCCTCCTTTGGCAATGGGCAGATATCCCTATAACTTAACTGTCCATGGCTTTACATTAACAATGTTCTTGTAACAAAAAACTCAGATAAACCAAAGAAAATGTGAACAATCATTTTCTGCTAAGATGTATGCAGGGCTGCGCCTCCACGCTACAGCACACGCCACACACTGTGTGCTGAAGGCTTGACACCCTCCTGCGGCACCCTCACAGCTTAAATATGGTCCCTCCACTGGGTCCCTGACCTTCAGCCCCACCCAGCTCTGTGTGTGGCCGGTTGCTCTGGGCACCAGCTCAGCCTAAAACTTCCACTTCTCTGCAGGGACTTCTTGGTTATGGGGTTCCCCAGTGACCCCAGTCTGCCCCTGTCAACCTTGGAGCTGCGGGCTGCTTCGCTGCCTTACCTGGCAACTTTCCACAGCTCCTTTCCCTGTACTCGCCTGAAGGGCACCTGTGTGGCCAGACACGGCCTGCTCCAGCCATGCTTCGCACTACCTCACTCCCCTCAGACTCTTGTGCTGGGGCATGCAGCTGGCTCCACTCCCTCTGTGGGTCAGGCGCAGCTTGCTAGCTCCAGGGCCCATCTTCCAGCAGTATTTCCTCCCTGTTCCACTCCACAGCTGCTTGCTCTGCTGCTCCCTCATTGGCCCATCTCTCTCTCTCTCCCAGCCATGTGCTTGGCCACTTATTTGTCAGCCCACTTCACTCCCAGGCTCCGCTCATCTCTGTTTTTAATCTGGAGGCTCAGGTTGCTCTGAAACCGGCTCAACTGAGCCTCTCATTCTATCATTCCCCACTGTCATGGGGAATGGGGAAAGTCTCTGTGGGGGCGGGGGAAGCCTCTCTTGGCTAGGCACTCTTCTCTATTTAACTGGTGCCAGTGCTGCTGGTAATGAGGGGTCACTGTGGGGCACTGGAGACAGGTCTGTGGCCTCCCTTGAATGGCAATGAAAGAGACAGTCAGCAACTACATTGTTGTTCTTGAGTTTGTATTCTATTGAAAGCTGAAAGCGTTGTAATGCCAAGGCCTAATGTGTAATCTTGGTTTGGGTTTTTCTGGCCAATTTGAGCCATTTTAAAGGGCATGGTCTGTGATGACCATGAACACCCAACCTAGTAAATAGAATCAGAAATACTTGACCCCCCACTTCAACATCAAACATTTTCTCTCCATCATGGCATACCTCTTCTCCTGTGCATTGAGTTTTTTGTTCGCATAGGTTACTGGCCATTCTGTGCCTGCAATTCTTTGGGACAGGACTGCTTCTAGCATTTGGCCTGAAACATCCACTTGCAGGACAAATGGCATTGAAAAGTCTGGGTATGCAAGTCTTGACATGGGGCCCACTTTACTTCTTCAAAGGCTTTCTGTTGCTTTGCCCCCAACTTGACAATTCAATTATCTTTGCCTTTGATCACATTTGTAAGGGGGACAGTGAGCCCTGCAAAGTGGGGAATGCATCTTCTATAGTAGCTTGCTAAACCCAGAAAGGCCCGCATTTGCTTCTTAGTCTGAGGGATTTTGTAATTCTTGATTACCGGCACCTTGTCAGTCAATGGTTTAATCCAGCCTTGACCAACCAAAAACCCCAGGTACTTAGTCTCCAACTGTTCCAGTAAACATTTCTTGGGGTGAGCTGTAAAGCCTACCTGCCTCAGGTCTTGTAGGACTGTGCAAGTGGCTTTTATATGCTGCAGCACATTCCACATGCTGTTCCCATGTTTCTGTGTATACCACAATATCATTCATGTAAGCAGCAGCATACTCATGGTGCAGGGCCAGCATCCAATCCATTAATCTTTGAAAGGTTGCCGCTCCTTCATTGAAACCAAATGCCATCTTACAGAACTCATATTGACTGCATGGGGTCCAAAAGGCTGTCTTAGTTCAGTTGTCTGGGTGAATGGACTTTGCCAATACCCTTTCATCAAGACAAAGGTCAAGATAAAGTGGGCCTGCCTTATCCTCTCTTGTAACTCCCCCACCTGTGGCATAGGAAATGCATCGAATTGTGTGATGGTGTTAATCTTGCAGAAATCAATGCATAGCTGCAAGGTTCCATCCACTTTTGGGGCCAGCACTATCAGGCTATGCCAGGGGCTCCTAAACTCCCAAATGATTCCTCACTCCAGCATCTTTTTTATTTCTTCTTTCACCAGCAGATACCAATGGTATGGTATCTGTCACTACCTCTCTTTCACTATGGCTTCCTTAAGTGTCACAATTTTATGGATTGGTCCTTTGGCTTTTCCTGGAATTTCACTAATTATGTCTATAAAGTCCTAGACTAGTGACTCTAACTGAGTCTGCTGCTCTGCAGTGAGGTTTCTTCCTCTGGGGACCTCCCACCTCTCTTTCTGACCCACTGTTGACTCTTTTAGTGCCCTTCCCAAATCCTCTTTCTCTGACAAAGTACCCAGCAGTCCCTCTGGCTTTCTCCAGAACTTCAACAGATTGGCATGTTATATTTGTTTTTTTCTCACCTATGACCTGGGCATGGCACTTCATAGTCAGCTAGGCCTACCCATCATATTATCTGAAAGGGTCCCTGCCATCAAGTCAAAATGTTACTTGTAGAGCTGGGCAGTAAGATCAACACCCTTCGTCTCACCTGGAACTCTCTCTCCCCTGCATTCTCGTCACACTTCTGCTTTGGTCTCTGCTATGCTTCACTCAGACTATCTCCAGCCACTTAATTTGCTTTCTGAAGCTGTCCTTCAAAGCAAGAACATATTGGGTCAGAGTGGCCCCTCTGCCTTCTGTTCCTTCCCACCCTTCTCATATGACATCCAACAAAACCCATGTGGTATGCCCATAAATGAGCTCAACCACTTGGACATATTTGGAAGAGCAGATCTTAAAAATGGAGAAAGTCAAGATAGCTTAATTGAAGTCAATGACCCCAGTAATGTCAAGATTATGCTGACTGGCACTAGTCAAAGATATGGTCTACAAGATTAGATTATATATTGTATGGTGGCTTGAAGAATTTTATTAACATCTGCACATGTGACCTTACATATTACTGAATAATCAATGTCTATCATGATAATAACTCAGAAATCTGTCTCTTACTACTTATTTTCAAATATATATTATAAAGGGATCAACTTTACAAATTTGATGCCAGATCCTGGTTTCTAACACCTATTTTGCAATAATTAACATCCAAGATACTGGTTCAGCCCATAATACACATGGATGTAAAATAAGTCTCTGAATCACACAGAAGTAGTGCAATTCCAATTAAACACTGTTTTTTCTGATTGACAACAGAGTTAGACAGTTTAGTGGAGACTGGTAAAGAAGTTGATAAAGGAGGTAGGAAAAAGGGATGGGGGTGAGAGTGTAAAGACATCTGTAGTAAAATATATATAATTTTTGCATGAGAGAGGAAGTCTCAACAAGGGAAGTTTACTTTTTGTGGATCAAAACCAAAAATATTTGGCTAAAAACTGGAAGGAAAAAAAGAAAAGAAAAAATGTTTTGGAGTTCATTTTTCAGAGGAAAGGAAATATTTTCCTTAGAATAATAGTTTAGTTGAAAATTCAATGTTCTGAAGTAAAAAAAAAAAAGACTTCAAAAGCAATTTAAACTTTCAGCCAGGTTTTCACTTGTAGACTAAAATTGTATATTTGTGGTTATATTATTACTACTAATATGATCATTTAAAAGATATACATTGATTTATATCTACCTTTTACATGATTTAGCATTTGTAACAACAATGAACCTCGAATAAGAGTGGGGAAAATGGGACTTCTATGGACATTCAGGCTAGGTACAGACACTACATATAAACCAGTAAAAGTGATCAGAAAATGGTCTAATGCTGTAAAAGAACAGAAGTTCAACACGGACTGGTTTAAAAATGGCAGGACCCAATCTACGATAAACCTGGTTGGATGTAGTATCAGACTAAATTGGTTTAGGCTAGACCACTCTATTGAACTTCTGTACCAGATCCCCTCCCAACTCAGTTAAGTCATAGTCTACTGGTGCCCCAGGTACCTTTGCAGGCCCCCTCCATTCCCCCCTCTCTTAGGGCAATGTGCAAGCCTCAGGCACTCTCATCTACTCTGGCCAAGCTCTGGGCTGGCCCTGACCTCAGGCTACCAGAGATAGCAGGATCTGGACTAAAAGACATGCAGTGGGGGGGTGGGGAGTGGGGAGCAGAAAAACCCACCCTAAGATACTTCTTGCCTGCGTCCACCAAGGATCGACACAGCAATTTGTCTTATGTGGTATCAAGTGTACTTGAATAGTAACCACTAAGCTTTATTACAAGTTTCCTCCCCATAATATGACCTGGCAATTGGTTCCTTAAACATTACACTAGTGACCTTTGGGGGTACCAGGCCTTGGGTCCTCCACTGGGTATGTGGGATCTTAGTTTCTGGCTCCCCACAGTTCAAGCAGGGACTCAACAGACACTTCTGTCCTCCCAGGATCACAGCATACTAAAACTCGTGTTCATTTTTTTGTCCATTACTTTTATAACTTTCTTATCCCAACGTGTCCAATCCCCTGGCCCTGCACCTTACATGGTGCACCAATCCCTTGGCACTGTGCTAGGCACATTCCTTTCATGGAAACTATTGTGCCTTGCTCACCTAGTGCCCAATCACAGCACTCACATCTCCAGTGCCACAGCAGATTGCCCAGTTTTGTTGCTTAATTCCAGGAAAGCCTGGGCTATGGCTAAAAAGTCTGAGCATAATTCACTTTGCCCATTGCACACCCCATGGGCCTGACCCCAGGCCCCCGAGACCTGAGCAAATACAGTGGTGGGGGAGAAGCCCGTATGATGGGGGGCCTCTGCTTCCCCACCCATGCTTCCTGGCTCAGCTGAAAACCCTGCACGGCTCTCAGCCCCTGATCCTGCCTGCTCATGTCAGCTATGCTGGACAGTGGCAGGGGTATAGGGAAGTGGAGACCCAGTCCCAGCCACTAACCCCCCTCCCCCCACCTGAGCAAACACAGCTGGGGAATGCCACCCCCTCCTCCACTGCTGCTGACAGCTAGCCACTGGGGCGGAGGGCGGGGGGACTGGGGAGAGAGGCCGTTCTGGGAGACATGTGGAAGCAGCCCTGCCTTCCTTCTCTCCTTGAACAGTGCAGACATGTCCCCCCCCCACCAAAGAGTGAACATGTGTTCTGTTCACTCGTTGTCCAATCTACTCGGCTTAGAGAAAACTGTACAAATGTGAGTGATTCTGCCTCAGGCTTTTTGAATGCCTGTACTTTGCCTCAGGATGATCTGCTACTCTCTTTGTAGTAGTAGTGAAACTCACACTGAAATCACACTCAGTCTACAACCACAGCTGCATTTTTGCCAAGCAGCCTGCATGAATAACTCGTGAATCACACCTTGTGATTTGGCTTGGCATCCCAGCAGAGAAAACATTCAGACAATGCAGTACTTTTTTACGTAAAGCAAAAAAAGGACATTTTAGAGACTCTGACAAAGCCTTGAGGGAATTGAGAATCAGGCCCAAAGAAAGGGTTTTTTTCCCTTTTTCTACTCAGGGTCTGTAATTACAAAGTATATTATAAGTAATAAACACACTTTGTTCCTGCCGATTCAGCTGCTGATGTCATTTGACAAAATTCTTTATTTACTTCCCAGTTGTCCTCCAGTGAGGTGAGTTGGCAGGAGACTTTGAAGGAATTTCAGATTTTCTTGAGCCAGAGTCCTGTTTTTGAATGAAAACCTCTTCATTTTTCAAGAGTCTCTTAATTTTCCATTTCCTACTTGGCCTGCTTGAACCATATCCAAAAGCTTTATTAGCTTTTTCATTCGAGACACTGGTATTTCTGCCATCCTGGAACTAGCTTCCATTTTTCTGTCTTTTTTAATTTACTTGCAAAATAAGCCTAAATTAAATGCCAGCATCTAAACTGAACTACTTTTTTTTCTTCATTTGGAGGAAGACTATTATAATACAAACCCAGATCCTAAGTTACAATCACAATACAAATCAATTTGAAAAAAAAAAAGAAAAACACCTGGATGAGGGTGCTCATTCTCTAGTTCAGTAGTTCCCAAATTTTTGGTGAAGCAGACATTCATGAGCTCTGAATGTTTCTCGGGAACCAGTTTTACCTTGAAACATTTAATTGAAAAATGTTTTAAAAGGTACAAAAGGCCCCATGTTCCGTGGACGTTACCAGGGCTTTAGGGACAGTCCAGAGTTTGAAAACCCTTGTTCTTGCTATCATCCAAGTCTCACACTGCAGCAAATTAGAGGCACAATGCAGGTTAAAGTAGTCAAAGACTCACAAAAAGACACAATGCCAATACCTCCTCCCACAATTTATCACATCAATAGCACTACCATTTGCATACAAACTGTGTACACATGTGTGCACACACCCACATACACGACACAAACATTAACACTTATGTTTCCTATAAATATTTGAAACATGTCATGCAATAAGTTTGTTTGCTTACCATTTTCTACATGTTCTTTTATGTGCCACCTGTTTACGACAAGTTTACCATATTCACCTGAATACAAAACAAGGGTCCCACCCCTACAATTGGCAGGGTGAAGGGGGGAAGCTCCTCCTCTTGTATTCACATACAAGGATTCAATGTGGTTTACGTTGTCAATCTTTGAACTGCTTCTAAAACCATGTGCTCAGAAATGGAAACTGACTTTGAAGTTGGTTAAATGCAGCCAACACTGAGCATAGCTATAAAGTACATGACCCATCTGGCAAACATGCTGATGGGAACTTTTTTACAAATTTTATTAAAAACACACTTAATCACCCTATACTTACTGAGCTACACTGCTACATGTATTGAGCAAACTTGTGTTACCAAGACTTTATATCACAGAAACTACATATCAACAAATATACAACTACATATATTAAACACTTAAACAACAAAAATGAACTTCTCACAAAAAAAAGAAATTCTTACAGAACTCTTTTTCTTCATGCAGAACCTCATGAAAAACTAGTACCTCAGTAACCACTTGAAACTCTCTGCCCATCCCATCAGTCCTCTCTGTTGGTTTAGTGAATCAACCACATTCAGTCCTTTTCCCTCCACTTCTCCACCTCTTCCTCTCCAATCTCTTTCTCTCTCAATCAATGTAGTATTTCAGTTCATGCAACCCCAACTCAGACACTTTCTTTCAGGGAAAGTCAACCCCTTAAACACCCAGAGGTTTCTTACTTTTTAGTCCTTTGGTATGAAACCATATAGTACTATCTTCCATGCTAATGATAGGTTTATTTTGGTGACATTCAGAAAGCAGCAGACCCTTTCCCACAACCCCTTGTGTATGCAGTCATAAAGCACATGTGCCACCACTGGTTCTTCCCTGCATCTCTCCCTTTGGCACCTTGATGACTTTATCAAGTCTCATCTGTGTTACATCTCTCTCACTGGCAAGATATTTCTTACAATTATTCATGCTAGATCATCATGTTCCACTTAGGAGTTTACCCGCCAGCACTCCCCACACCTTCTTCCCTTGTCCTTCCATGAAGTTTCCCACAAGCACCATCCTGTCTCTCTCCCTTATCCCTTTCATCAATTTCTTATGACCCTTTAGGACCTCCAGCCTTACCTTCCTTATGTCATACCTCTGCCTGAATCCTTCCATTCTCATGTAATGAATTGGTGGTTGCCATGCTGATGGACTCTTCAAAGAGGTCTGATATACACCCCATTTCCTCAAAGTTACAGCTGCATGAAATCAGCTAATATATGCTGCTTTCCCCTCTCCCTCCATTACCACCTTGCATACTGTGCTTACACAATCCCAAGTCCAGAATCCCCCATCCCCTACGTATCTCTTGCTTTCGACAGTTCAGCTCTAGCCAACCTTTAACTTTTGGTATCCCGGAAGACCACACATATTTCCCTCTGTACTTTTGCTATCTGCTACCACATTGGTGGGAATATACAATTCCCATACATAGAATAATCAGCAGTACCACAGCCTTAACCACCACCACTTTTCTAAAGGTCAGTATCCTTCTTGACCAAAACCAAAGTATTTGCTGTAGTCTTGCCATCACCTTTTCCCATGCAATATTAGTTTTCCCCTTGGAGTCCACTGGGATCCCTAGCACTCTGAATTCTCTCTCTCTCTCTCTCTCATTTGAAGGCCAATGTCTTCAAGTCCCTCCAGTTCCCCACTCCCATTATGGTGCTTATCAATCGATTTAGTGTAGTCCCCACTGCTTCTTCATACTCTGATGTATGCTTTAGCACCCTTTCTATAGAAAGTCTATTTCTAACAAGTACATTTATATCATCCACATATAGCACACATTTTACCTCTCTCCCTTCACTTCTGACCTCCACTTTACTCCACTTATAACCATGTCTTTTCTTATTCTTTGTGCTAATAGCTCCATGCCGCACACAAATAGTAATGGTGCGGGGCACCCTTGTCTCACCCCTTTGTGGCATTAAAGGCCCCACTTAGGTGCTCATGAATTTGGATTTGACTCTCTGCTTCTCTGTACAATAACTTTATCCAATATATAAATTTCTCTGGGAACCCCAGTTTTCCTAGCTTGAATACGTAATCTTGATCTACTTTATCATATGCTTTTTCTAAATCTAGGTTTGTTTTCCTCTTGGATGTGGAACAGCGTCTCTAATCACTGAGTTTGCTTCAGAAATCCTTCTACTTGGTACTGTGAATACTTGGTCTTCATGTATTGTCTTCTTGAGGTTTTTCCTCATCCTCAAAGCCAGCATTTTGGCCATTAACTTTTAGTCCATATTAAGGAGTGTAATTGGTTTCCATATTTCAGGAGTTCCTTGTCCCCTTTCTTGAAGTGTAAGATCATACTGCCTCTTGTAAAATCTTTCCCTGCCTCTCCTGTTTCCTTGAAGACTTCCACTATCTCTCTCCCTACCCGCACCCAAAACTTCTTGTAAAATTCCATAGGCAGACCACCTGCTTCTGGTGATTTTCCTCTTTTAAAGGTTTTTAAACACTTCTCTGCTTCCTTTAAGCTTATCTTTTTTTTCCATTTTCTCTTCTTCCTTCTCCTCTACTTTCTCTTCAATCTCTTCCAACAGATCCTTCACCTTCTTCCTATCTGTTTTATTTCTTCTGGTATAGCTCTTCATAAAGACTTCTAGTCTCCTCAACACCTGCTCCTGCTTTTCCACCTGGGCACCATCTTCTTCCCACATTGCTTTAAGCTCTCCTTTTGACACTTTTTGGCCACAGTGAAACCATCTTTTTCTCCCACCCAGGGCTTTTCTGCTAAGAATATTTTCTCTCTCATCTTTCTTTTAAAACAACTTTCTAACTCTTATCTTGTTTCTTCTAGCTTTTCTCGTACCTGTTTTCCTTCTGCGGCTTCTATTAGCAGCCCCTGAATCTTTCTTTCAAGCTCTCTTAGCTCTCTCATTCTTCTCCCTGGAAATCTTTGGCCTTCCTTTCTGAAGAATTCCCCCATCCTCTTCTTCACCATTATCCACCATTCTCTGGTATTCCTAAAATGTTTCTTCAGTATTTGCCACCCCTCATGCTGTCTTGTGTAAGCTTGACATGTCTCTATCTTGTAAGAGTCACACATTTAATTTCCACAATCCCTTCCCTCTCATGGGGTTCTTACCAAGATTCATTTCCATCTTCAGCATTTGGTGGTCACTAAAAGGCATAAGTATGCTTCCTTATCTCTATTTCTTTTGATCCAAATACAAAATCAATTCTTGACTGTTTCTTTCCACTACGGTCTGTTCTAGTGAAAACCTTCTCTCCTTCCCGCACGTCTCTTAGTGACTCTTTTATTATATTTGTTAGACAGCTCATCCAGACTGTTAAAGCTCCATTTCCTCTGTTCTGTCACCCACTTCAATTGTACAATTGAAATCTCCCAGTATTATGAGCAGTCTCTCTCCAACCACATAAACCACTAGCTTTCTAAGCCATGCATTCCCTCCCTATCTCTTGTGGTCCTTGTACAATGAAATCCCTGTTTTCCAGCATTCTACTAGCCAGCATACTCTATTAACCAGCACCGCACTGCCATCACCATGCCACGGTCATCCATCACGCCACGCCTCCACCATCCACCACACTGTGCTGCTGCAGCCTTTCTAAGTTGCTGAATCACTTTCACATTTAAGAAGGCTTGGCTATTCCCACCTCCCCTTTGCTTCCTGTCTTCCGGTCTCCACTCTGGACTGAAGCTCAGAGGCATTAGCAGCAGGAAACTGCTCTCTGGCTCTTCCTCCAACTCACCTTCCTCATTAACAGGTTTCTTCTTTCTGGTCTTTAGCCCCTGTGCTTTCGTTCTTTTCCAGAACTGTCTCTCTGCTTCTCTCTCTTTCTCCATCTCCACTTCTATTGTCTGTAGAATATCTTTTTTTCTTCCCTACCTGCATATCTGAGCTGTTTGCTGTTCCTGCCTTCCTTTCCATTCCACCTCCTATTTCCTCCTGCAAAAGAGTCTTCAACTCTTTTTCCATTGCATGCTTACTTTCCACCACTGCCATTGTTTTGACCTTTGAGTCTCCCTCCTCAACTCCATACACCCCAATGCTTTGTTGATCCCTTTCTCTACCTTCAAGGACTAGATCAGACTTTCAATGCTGACGAGAACCTACCAAAAGGATAGGTTAGGGCAACCCGTCTGAATAATATATATGGTAGTATCCATTGAGTTCAGTTCTCCCCAGTAATCAATGCTTTTCAATGTCATGGTAAGCCACTACAGTGAGTAGATTTCAACTTCCTCTTCACTGCCACAGCTGAGCTGTGCCTTTCTTTCCCATTTCTAATGATTCCCGTTTCTTCACGAGCCTTAAATGACTGGCAAATGTCATGAAACAGGGCCCCAAAGAGCTTACTCAGAATCTCTCTGTTCACCCTCTCTCAACCTGTTGCATATGATTAGTGTGTCCCCAACCTCCATGGGGTGGCACTGAACCAAATTGGCCTGCACCTTATCTAAATATACATTTTTGCAGGATCCCAGGACTCATGACATGAACACCCAGTTTCAATCATGACTGGAGACCTAATTAGAACATGGATCTGGGGCGGAGGGGAGGGGTGGTGTCTGGAGCATACACACATGCTGAGCAGTGCTGAGCTATGGGGTCATGATGGCTCAAATACTGTTGACTCTTATGTCAAGTAAGAGCCAAATGAACTATATGGTAAATCATGAGCCTTTTGGCTTTGGACTAACATCATGCATATTAGGCACTCTGTATTAGTAGGCGCTGAAGAGCTACTTAAAAGTGTATTTATGGAGTACATGTGCTGAAACTTTCAGCAGTTTAAAAAAAAAAAGAAAAATAAAATGCCAATTCTTAATGAACCAAGTCAATGGGTACAAATTGCAAATTGCTATAGCTATGTTTATTTCAGGGTACATTTTTTTTTTAAGTTGCTCCTGACTTTCATATACTCAGGGAGAGCAGGGTCCAACAGGGAGAAGTTGTGGGAGCAAAGGGGCTACCTGACCCTTGACCCTCATAGATATAGTAAAAGTTTAGTAAACTATATAATTATACTTTCCACAAAATCCATACTGCCATAAACAACAAAATTTAACATAGTTATGAACCACAATCGAATACCTAAGCACAATGGCATGACTCACAACCAGTTCTGGAGTTCAAATAATATTTTTCATACATTAGAATAATATGGGGCACTTGCATAACTCTACTCATCATGGCATCTCGGGGAAACATGGAAGTATTAAGGAACAACTAAAAAAAGAAATCATCCCAGAAACCTGCACTTTAGAACTGCTAATGAATCGCTAAAAGACAAGAAACTGAAAATGTTATATTTAAAATAGATAACTTGTTCAAAGCTGACATGTCAAGCTTTGATGTTTTTATTAATATATATATATATATATATATATATATATTTAAATCTTGTTGTTTGGGACTGCTTTCCTTGAGTCCCCCTTTCTGAAACCCTACAAGCACATAAGAACTTTTAATTGGTACTTTGTGTTTCCAGAACCTATTATATGCTGCAGTGAATTTTTAAATGTTTTTCTTGGACTATTTGTGAGATGGCACTGTGTAAAAGATTGAGATGTCTGGTATCTGAATACATCAGAAATTTACAAAATTAAAAACCCAGAATAAGGATTATTTGTCTGTCTGTCCGTCCCTCTGGAGCACAAGAATCCAAGTTGCTGGTATAGAAGTAATTTAGACTTATTAGTACATCCATTTGGAGAGGAAGCTTTGTTGAATTGGTATGTTTTATACCAAAGATGGATAACCAGGGGCACAGGTGCCACAGGCAGGTTTTGTGTAGCACATGGCGCATTGGGGAGGAGACAGGCAGAGCAGTGGTAAAAAGTTCAGGGAGTAGAAAACAGAGCATTGGATCAGGGAGCAAGCACAGGGCACAAAGCAAAGCAGCAGCAAATGGAGCAGAAGATCAGATTGGGACTTGGAGAAGGTATGGAGTTAATTTGTGGCACACCTGCCAAAAAGGTTGCCCCCAACTGTTGATCTAACACCTTGATCTAAAACACCAGCCTGTCTGATCTCTTTGGCAAAAAGGACCAAAGCTGACCTAAAAATCCTGACCTAAAAATGGCCTGCAAGTAGCACCTGGGACAATTCAGCTGTCATCTGTATTGATTATAGTTGCCTTGGGGTTGGTTGGAGAGTAAGGTAATCTCCAAGGGAGGAAGGGAAGATAATAAGCAAGCAGCAGCCAGACACACCCCACAGCAGGGGATTTTAACCAGCTCCTTGTAATGATGTCACACAAGTGAGGCTAAGTGAGAGAGTTTCCGTTTCAGCCACATCTGCCAGGTTTTTTCTCCTTCACATTTACCTTGCAACTAGATGAGGAGTCAGCTTTTCAGCAGCAGTTTTGCAGAAAAAGACAACTGACTAGAGGACTGGCCCCTCCATTTAATATGTGTCTACATGGGAAACTCATTACATTTATTCCTGTGCATTTAAAATCATGTTATTAACTTATTAGTTTATCATTTTCCCCCTGCCCCCTGGCCTCTTCTTCATATATCACTCTTTAGTGTAGCAGCTCTCCTTGTCACAGCAGCAGGGGCACTTAAAATATATACATTTTGGTCAATTGTCTGGCTTTTGAGTAGTTGCTAAAGAACAGAAGGCATGCAGAGTTTCCTCCTCCTTTTTTTTTTCTAATGCCCCTGCTGCTCCCAAAGAGTGTAGAGAGATGGAGTCACTTTCTGCCCTTACTCATCCCTACACTAAAGGGAGCAAGCTGTAGTATGAAAAGGCATGGGGAGTGGCTCTAATTGGGAATTCCTCAATAAGCATGTTGAAACTAAGCTATTCACAAGCAAGAGTCTTGTGAATCACAAGATTTCATGAATTTCTCCACTTGAAAATATGAGACGAGGTTTCAAAACTGCCAAAACAAAGTGCTTTGACATTTTTGAGTAAAACAATTCTATATTTTCTTCCCTCTTTGCAATAACTTTTCACTGAAATTTACTCTGCTTAGAACAAAAAATAGTCAAAAGTTAAAGGAACCCTTTCAAAATGAGCAAAACTGAGATATTTTGATTAATCCAAACTGATGTTTCAAGTTGGAGGGAGGAAGGGGAAGGAATCATCAGGACTCTGAATTTTTCCCCTTATTCATGATGAAAAAGTGTTTTCAATGTCTCTTTCTCCCAGCAGAACAGGGAATGGTTTCCTACATAGATCTAACAGTAGAATCGGTATGCTTCCTGTACACTGGGAGAGACTGCATTTCCTCAGCTACATGTGAAATGGGTGCTCTCTCTCTCATGACAGGTAAAATTCATGTTTAAGCCTTCAGGAAGGAGAAGAGGAACCAACCTCTTGCTTACCATCAAACACAAATACTACACTGTTCTATAGTAATGAGAATGCTATAATTCCTGGGCTTGATTTCAAAATTATTGTCGTAATATCTATACAACCTATAATAATTTAATAAAAAAACAGAAAACTGATCCCACCCTTCCAAGAGGTCCTGTCCAATCATCCTAAGAATAAGATTGCTTCAGGTGCTCGGCCACTGTGGGCCTCCTAACAACCATAGTGCATCTTTCATATCTGCATTCCTAGTACTGTTCTCCTATAAAAAGGAGAGAAAAATGCATATATTTTTAATAACTATTTTCTTTTTAATATTAATATAAAATATTCAGGCATTCAGGTTGGAAGCTCTTTGTACCATTTTAAAAGTCCTCTTTATGTTAATGCTTTATTTAACGGAACAAAAAAAAAAAATGGGTTATTTTTCCATTCTACTTTCCTGTATATGTGGCATTTAGCTATGTTTCAGACGCTGAACTTGTCAGGTGATCCTTGGAGTTAAGGAGAATTAGACCAAATCGTCTGCAGATAACCCCAAGAAAAACTTAGTAGATGGTGCTGGTGATAGGTGCACTAATATAGGATCAGAAATGAACCTAAGAGCATCTTAAATTGATGTTTGAGAGCAACTATGCTGTTGCTGTTCATTTGTCAAATGCAATGTAAAAAACGAATGTCCTGACTACTTGCCATCTTTAGAAATCCCATGACACTTTCCACAAGAGCAAAGGAGTTTGCTTTGGTGTCCTGGACAAAATCCAAGTAGGTAATCATATTCCACCTACCTAAACTACTCCCTGTAGTTTCATTTAGGTGAATTATGTTTTGCCTGCTTCCGACCTAATATTTTCTCTTTCTGTCTGAATGGATGTGTAATGCTGCTGAGCGCTATTTAAAAAGGCTGCTGCCTTCTATCCTTGAGATCTCTTAACCCTCAACGAGATAGAGGAGTATGTTTGTACAGATTACATTAAACTATAATAATAATTTGCAGAGAGATTTGAAAAATTCTTTGACAAAAAGTTTTATAAAAGGAAATATTAATACTGACAAATTTAAGAAGAAAATACCATCAGCACTGATTCAAGATTTATTATGCATCCACTACAAAACCTGTTCTCAGGCATGCAGATAATTTTACCTTTGCCATTCCTTTTCTGATCATTCCATTCCTTTCTTTTATTCTTTACTCCTCCATATCGGTTAATGTGTTTCTTTGGTGGGGGTGAAGGGGCAAGTTTTGGTGACAGCCACAACTCTCTATGAGGGAGAGCAGAAGGTATGGCTTGGGAGGGCATTAAGAGGGGCAAGGAGCTCCCCTAGGGTTTAGGGTAGAAGTGGGCAAAATACAGCCCACCAATCCATCCCACTAAGGGATTCTGTCCAGCGCATAACAGCTCCCTCGGTCCTGCCCAGCCCAAGCATGGGGGAAATCTCAGGTCATGATGTGTGCAGCTGGCTCTGCCGCCTGCGGGCCTGCAGTGAGGGTTGAGGTGGCTGGGCTCCTTTTCCTGGCAGCCCCAGCAGTGGTGGCTCCTTCTGACTACTGCAGCTGCCTGCCTGGCCCCACTGCTCAAGCATCCTGACCCGTGCATCCCACATCCACTGCTGGGGGTGGGACCTGCACAAGCAGGACACTTGGCTAGGATGGGGCATGGGTGGGTGGGAAACGGGATCTGGGAATGAGATGGGTGAGCGGGACCAAGGAGATCCCAGGACTTTGGGGTGGTGACAGTGTGGGGCTGAGGCCCAGGCTGGAGCTGTGATCTGCTGCCCACACACACCTGCAGTGGGCCCGGGTTCCACAAGCAGATGTGTGCGGGGAGCAGATCAAGACTCTTCTCTGGGCTCTGGTCCCACATTGTCAGTGCCTCATGACCCTGAACTTGACCCCATTTGTCCAGCTGCATACACAGCTCCTGGGTAGACCCTGGGATCATGCGGCCAGAGCTGGGGCTGAGCCCCCATTTTGTGGGCCCCATGCTGCTACTGCCCCACAATCCAAGGGTATCCATTAAGAGCAGCCGAGAGCCATGTGGGCAGAGCATGCAGCCAGGATAGGGATCCGAGTCTGGAACTGAGACCAAAATCTTGGGGTGGTGACAGCACAGGGACAAGGTCTGGGGCAAAGCCACAATCTGCTCCCTGCATACCCCTGCCCACAGAACTGGTGCCCATCACACAGACATGTGGACAGTGGATCACAGCTCTGCCCTGTGCTATCACCAGCCCATGATCCCGGCACTGCCCACCCACACCACTCCTGAACATCACTTCCCACCTGTCTGGGGCCCAATCTCCCATAGTGGGTGATCTGTTGAGTACAGAAGGGGAGTGTTGACCTGGCTCACAACAACTCAGCAAAACTCTGTGGCCTGCAGACCCTTGGTTTATAGACACAAGAAAGTGGTTGGGTGGGATGGTTATGCCTCCCCATGACAGGGGGAGTTATGGAATCAGATTGGGATAATGACAGGGGAGGGAACTCACTTGGGTCTGAGGCAGGGTAGCGGGAGTGGAGAGTCAGAGGAAATATGAGAAGACAACTGTTATCTCTTCAGTCTGTTGTGAATGAGGGCTGAGAAGCAAATTTAGGCTGGGCAAAGTTGAAGGAAATGCTTTCTTATCTGGGGGGCAGGGGACTGGAAATGGGTGGGTTGCTTTTGAATTGGGAGGGATGTTATATTTTCTTGTTTTAATATTTTTGTTTTGTTTGTGTAAATTGTTTTGTTTTATTGCAAGGCACTGAGTTTTTTGGGGACCAGTGGAATATAAATCCTGGAATCATAGAAAAATAGGTCTAGAAAAGTCCTTGAAAGTTCATTTAATCCAACTCCATTCCTGAGGCAGGATTATCCCTACCCAAACCATCTTATATAAATCCGCAGTCTAACCTCTTAGTAAACCTACTGTCAACCCTGACACAGGACAAGACATAACATCCTAATGTGCCACAGGTTTAAGTCCCAGAAGGTGCATTAGAACTGCCCAGTCAACATCCCCAGTCTTGGTTGCAATCAACACTCAATGCCTCCGAGGAAAGTTTTAAAATACCCTGAAATATGTACCAGAAAGGCAAGGAGTGGAGGCACTAGCAAAGCTCAGAAGCATGTAAAATATCCATAGTAGAATACATGCATAGCTGCACTTATATCATCCTGAACCAGTGGCTATCCAACCTCTTCTTATCCAGCTCCAGTGACAGAGAGTCCACAACATCTCTAGGAAGGCTATTCCATGGTCTCACTGTTCTGACAATGAAATAAGTATTTTCCTGATACCAATCTCAACCCACTTGGTTGCAACTTCAAGCCACTGGTCTACATTCTACTCTCTAATGGATTACATTACATTACTTCCCCAAGTACAATAAGTACAATAATAGTGATTGCTAAAGTAAAGACTGCATAATAATTCTTATTCTAACATCCTGCTTTCATTTGCTTGTTACATTTTGAAATTTGTTCTTTCAGGCTGAACTTGGCTAAACTCCTGCCTGCAGGTGAATTCATTAGGGAGTATAAGCAGAATTTGTTCAGCCAGTTCTAAATGTATTTTTTAAAAGGATCTTGGACACTATGAAATTGTCAGTCACTGCAAGTCAAAATTGACCATGTAAATAGCCCAGAGATATGATGCCTTTGCTTGATTTGAAAAATATTTCACAGATAAACATTAGGCCTGGAAGGGACCTTGGAAGATCATCGAGTCCATCCCCCTACCCCAGGGGCAGAAAGTCACCTGAGGTCACAGGATCCCAGCAAGATAAGCATCCACATTTTTCTTGAAGGCATTCAGAGTAGATGCTTGAACCACCTCCAATGGCAGGCTATTCCAGACCTTGGAGGCTCAGACAGTAAAGAAATTCTTCCTTATGTCCAGCCTGAAATGGTCATGGAGGAGTTTATAACTGCTTGACCTTGTCATTCCTTGGGGGGGCTCTGGTAAACAATTGTTCCCCCAGGTCCTGGTAAACACCCCCATAAACTTATAGGTGGCAATCAGATCATCCCTGAGCCTGTGCTTTTCCAGGCTGAAGAGTCCAATAGCTCTCAGCCTGTCATCTAGTCTGTTTTTCTGATCTCTGATCATGCATGTGGCTCTTCTCTGGACTCTCTCAAGCTTCTCCACATCCTTTTTGAGTTGTGAAGCCCAAAACTGAATGCAGTACTCCACCTGCGACCTCACCAAAGCTGGGTACAATGAGAGAATGACATCCTGGGATTTGTTTGAGAAGCATCTATGGATGCAAGCCAGCATTTTGCTCACTTTACTAGCCGCAGCATGACACTGAAGGCTCATGTTCATCTTGTGCTCAACCATGACCCTCAAGTCCCTCTCATCATTAGTGCTAGCCAGTGTAGCACTGCTGAGCCTATAAGCATGCTGCAGGTCTTTCCTCCCAAGGTGAAGAATCTTGCATTTTTCAGTGTTAAACATCATCAGGTTCTCATCCGCCCATTTCCTAAGCCTGTCAAGGTCAGCCTGGATCACCCTCCTGTCCTCAGCCTGCGTTTGAGGCTTTGCCTCAAACCTTGGTATCATTGGCGAACTTGGTCAGTCTGCTACTGATGCCAGTGTCTACATCATTAATGAAGATGTTGAACAAAATAGGTCCAAGGACAGAGCCTTGGGGGACCCCACTGGTCTCAGGGCACCACGATGATTGACTTCCATCAACCACCACCCTCTGGGTCCGACGCAGAGCCAATTCCCCAGCCAGTTGATTGTGGTGGACCTGAGGCCACAGTTGGCCAGTTTTGCCAAGAGGTGATCATGAGGTACCAGATCAAAGGCTTTTTTAAAGGCAAGATATACAACATCAATCTCCTCTCCCTTGTCCAGGTGATAGATCACCTGGTCATAAAACAAAATGAGATTGGTCAAGCATGACCTACCCGCAACAAACCCATGCTTGCTATCCCTCAGGATGTTGCCATTGGCCAGTCCGTTAAGGATGGTTTCTTTGATTATTTTTTCTAAGACCTTCCCTGGGAAAGAGGTCAGGCTGCTGGGCCTGTAGTTTTCTTTCCTCCCTTTCTTGAAGATAGGCACCACATTGGCCTTCTTCCAATCTTTGGGCACTTCACCAGAGCACCAGGAACTCTCAAAAATCCATGCCACGTGCTGAACTATGATGCTAGCCAGCTTCTTGAGTACCCTGGGGTGTAAATCATCAGGGCCAGCTGACTTGAAGATGTCCAGACTCTCAAGGTGTCCCTTTACACAGTTAGCATAGATGGAGGGCAAGGGATCTCCCTCACCCGGGTCTTACTGTCCCATAATGGGCAGGGGCAACCCATGGAACTGATGAAAAACCAATGCAAAGTATCCATTGAGTAGGTTGGCTTTTTCCTTGGTGTCAGTTGTCTCTTCTGGTTTAACAGGGGTCCAATTTTGCCCTTGCTTTTCCTCCAACTCCCCATGTATCTAAAAAAGGACTTTTTATTATCCTTGATACTTGTGGCTAGTTGGAGTTCAGTCACAGCCTTGGCTTTCCTTGTTTGGTCCCTGAAATTCCAGACCACTGCGGAATATTTCTCCTTGGAGGTGGATCCCATCCTCCATTCTTTGTAGGTCTTACTTTTTAGCTGCAGGATGTCCACTAGTTCCCTGGAGAGCCAAGGGAGCTGCTGTGCTCTTTTGCTGCCTTTCTTCCGAGATGAAATAACATTAGTTTGTACATCGAGGATAGCTCCCTTGAGGAGCAACCACTCTTCCTGAACTCTCTCCCCTTTTGGGTCCCTTAGGGCATCACCAACAAGCCTCCTGAGCTTCTCAAAGTCAGCTTTCCTGAAGTTGAGGACTTCTGTATTGCTGCCTTGCCAGCTTTACGGAAGATGGTGAAGGCGATCAGCTTGTGGTCACTGTCACCCAGCTTCCCATAGATTGTTAGGTTGCCAGTTATCCCCAGTTGCCAGTACCAGGTCGAGCAGCACTTTACCTCTCATTGGCCCATAGACCTCTTGTGTCAGATAGAGGTCATCCATGCATGAGAGGAAGCTTTACAGCTGCTCAGATTTAGCTGAGCGCTCTTCCCATGAGATGTCTGGGTAGTTGAAGTCTCCCATGACAACCATGAAGCTGGAGCATGCAGCTTCAGCCAATTCCCTGCTGAACTCCTGGTCAAGCTCTTGACTTTGGGTGGGAGGTCTGTACTAGACTCCCACCATGGTGTCCCCTGTGCCATGTTCCCCATGGAGACCCAGAGGATCTCCAGCTGTCCACCCTGGTTGCCAATGTCAGTTAGCAGGGACACGTAGCCCTCCTTGAAATAGAGAACTACGCTCCCATCCCTTTTGTCTACTCGATCCCTCCTGCACAGGGTATAGCCATTTATACCCATGGTCCAGTCATGGGTGGAATCTCACCAGGTCTCCAGTATCCCTATGATATCGTAATTATTTGCGTTAAGCTGAAGGGCAAGTTCCTCTTGTTTATTCCTCAAACTCCTGGCATTTGTGTACAGTCAGGGAAGTGTCCCCTTGGGGGCCCTTGCCTTGCCTACCGGTTGTTCCAGGGCTGGGGCAGGGGTGGGCTCCCTTAAGCGCCTTGGCCTGCTGACTTTACAAGGGTTGCTCAGAAGGCCAACAGTGGCAGTAGTCCCCCCATCCCTGGCAAGCTTAATTAAAATTAGTTTTGATTTGACTATATTGTGAGTTTGGGTGTTTTATGGAATGTATCTATTAAATAAAAGCTATCTCCTGTAAGACAACTAACTATTCAGAACAATGGAAGGTAAAAAATAAAAAAGTCAAAGCTATACTTGATAGGCTGTAAATGAAAAATATAAAGATTGATCTGTTCTTCAATGATATATTTCTGAAATAAATTCTTTAATAAGCCAGTCTTTAAAAAAAGAAAACTCCTTATAAACAGCTTTAAATAGGTTTCAGATAAAACACAGAAGTTTGAGTGTCTAGACAATCCATTGATCACATCACCAGTAATAGTGTATGAAGTTTTCTAATCTAGGATCATTTTAGCAGATGCCAGTAGTCATGGTTACTATATACTTGATTTGGGAAAACCCATTCATCCAGATGGTTTGAAGAGTGTTTGGGTGTGCTTCAACTCTTAAAGAAAAAAGGTTCACAAGATATTTACAGGTATAGCTAATTTCAACCTAGCATGGCAAACTATAGCCCTCTGGTGAAAATAATTAACAGTAAATATACTCCTTTGAATTTTTGTGTGCCTCATGTCATTGAAACTGAATACATAACATGTATTAGGGAACTTCCTAGTGGTGGTGACAGCACTTCAATAGCATTCTCCAGTGATCACCAGATTCTTGGAATGATAGAGAAGCACATATGGTTGCATTTTGAGTGACCTGTCACTCTCACCACAGAGATTATAACTGATTAATGTAGTCATTTTTGCTGTTACAACTATGCACTTAAACACATGGTTTGCCCAGTTACTTACCAAGTGGAGGGGCACATCCAGAACATGAAGTGAACAATTCCAAATTTAAAACCTGGTTATTTAAGGCATTCAAAACTATGCAGAAGTTGTTGGGAAGGATACACAAGGAAAAGTAAAAATACCAAATATTTAATGTCTAAATGCAATTAACCTACTGTCGAATGGTAAAGCACCTGGGAGCAGATGTTATACAAGTAGAGGTCTACAAGGCCAGAGACTCACACATGGCTTTGGAACTCATTAAACTCTTCTAGTCAATGTGGATCTAAGGTACTATATCCCTGGAGTAGAAGGGTGCATCCATCATCTACTTGTACAAGCAGAAAGGCAACAGACAATCCTGCAACAACCATTGGGGTATCTCTTTGTTGTCAATAGCCAGTAAAATCCTCACCAGAATTCTGTTGAATCGCCTTGAGCAACACATTGAACAAGGGCTCATGCCCGAGAGTCAATGTGGCTTCAGGAAAGAACATAGGACCATAGACATGGTGTTTGCAGCTCATCAACTTCAGGAGAAATGCCAGGAACAGAACTCCAACCTGTAAATGACTTCTATGGACCTGACAAAAGCATTCAATACAGTCTGTTGGGAGGGCCTTTGGCAAAAAAAGGATCATGGCAAAATTCAGTTGCGCAGATAAATTCATTGCTATGATTCAGCAACATGATGGCATGCTTGCTTACATTGTAGGTGATGGCAAGTCATCTGAACCATTCACAGTCACCAGTGGAGTCAAGCAGGGCTGTGTATTGGCCTCAACCCTCTTCAATATGATGGTCTCTGTTGTGTTTACAGATACTTTTCGTGACTGTGATACTGGGATTGACATCAATTACCACATTGATGGCAAACGCTTGAATTTGAGGAGACTACAGGCAAAGATCAAGTTACAGGAAGTGACTGTTCATGATCTTCTGTTTGCTGATGACTTTCCTGAATGCCCAATCTGAGTCTGACATGCAGTGGAGTATGGACCATTTCTCTTCAGCTTGTGACAACTTTGGTCTCACAATCAACACTAAAAAGACAGAAGCGATACACTATCCTGCACCAGGAAAACCTTATGTAGAGCCTATCATCACAGTGGATGGCCAAACCCTCCAGGCAGTGGTCAAGTTCACCTATCTCAGCAGTGCACCATCATGTGCAGTTCACAGTGATGATGAAACTGATGCCAGAATTGCTAAAGCAAGTGTGGCCTTCAACAGAGCACATGCAAATGTGTGGGAGTACAGAGGCATCAGCCAACACACAAAACTGAAGGTCTACAAAGTCACTGTGTTGCCAATCCTGGTATATGCATGAGAAACCTGGATGGTGTAGAGATGCCATGCTATGAAGCTGAACTACTTAACATTAGCTGTCTGAGGAAACTAATATGAATAAGATGGCAAGATAAGGTCCCAGATACTGAGGTTCTAACACAGGCAGGCATTCCAAGGATCCATACTCTGTTGATGAAGTCACAGATAAGATGGGCAGGCATGTCACCAGGATATCATATGAGTATCTGCCAAAAAGATTTTTATGGTGAGTTAAACGAGGCAAGTGCTCCCAGGGGAGCCAAAAGAAACATTTCAAGGACTCCCTCAACTCACCCGTGAAACATTTCAATATTGACCCAAAGTCTTGGGAATATCTCACTCATGATCATTCCACCTGGTGAAACTTCATCCATACTGGAGCTACCACCTATGAGCAGAGAAATACTGTTGAGGCAGAGCAGAAGTGCAAACAGCACAAATCTCACAACAGCAGCACATCAGCTGTTGATCAAGGAACATTGCTTCCTCAGTGCCACAGACAGTTCAAAGCACAAAATTGGCCTGATCAGCCATTCACATGTTCACAGAAACCAACCCAACCAACCAGTGATGTCATGGTCATCTTTGAATTTGAAGGATGAACAACAACAATGTTTTGGAAGTTTCTGTGTCACAAAAGCTAAGGCCACATCTTATTCTGGCCATCTAGATGTGAAGTTTATTTTATTGTGGAAGGAAACACAGTGGAAGGGAATGCTGCACAGTGTGTGTGGTTTAAACTTTGACTGGAATGAGAATATTCAACACATTAGTTAAGAGTTCAAAAATTTTCCTATTCTCTATCTGGGAAAGAATTAAGAATCTGTGTTGTCCTGGCACGAAGTGGCCAGTGATGTCCCTCAGAGGTCTGTGCTTGGATCAGTGCTTGTTAACATCTTTACCAATGATTTGGATGGGGGAGTGAAAAGCTTGCTGGCCATGTTCACAGATGACACCAGGTTATGGGGCCTTGTGGCCATACCAGAAGATAGGTTGCAGGTACAGACAGACCTGGACAGGCTAGAGAGTTGGGCAGATCAGAACCAGATGAAGTTTAACACTTCCAAATATAATGTTCTCCATCTGGGGGCAAATAACCTTCAACATACATACAGGCTCAGAGATGACGGCCTGACTTGCATCCTGAATGAAAAGGACTTAGGGGTAATGATAGACCACCACATGAACAGGAGCCGTCAGTGTGATGCGGTGGCCAACAGGGAAAATAACACACTGGTATGTATTAATCGTTGCATCTTGTGTAAAACTAAGGAAGTGATACTCCCGCTGTACTCAGCACTGGTGAGACCACAGCTGGAGTATTGCATCCAGTTCTGGGCACTGCACTTCAATAAAGACGTGAAAAAAACTTGAGAAGGTCCAGAAAAGAGTCACCTGTATGATCAGGGACTTGCAAGGCAAGTCATACAAAAAAAGGCTGAAGGACCTGGGCTTCTTTAGCCTAAAGAAGAGACGGTTGAGAGGGGACTTGATAGTAGCTTATCATTATATCAGAGGATTACATCAGGAGCTTGATGAACAACTGTTCATTAGGGCACCCCTGAAGAAGACCAGGACCACTGGATATAAACTCCTGGAAGGTCGCTTCAGGCTTAGTACCAGGAAATACTCCTTCACAATCAGGATGTCCAGACTGTGGAATAAACTCCCTTCAGATGTGGTGCAACCACTTACCCTAGAGGTTTTCAAGAGGAGATTGGACAGTCACCTTGCTGGGGTCACTTGACCCCAGTTGTCTTCCTGCCTAGAGCAGGGAGTCCAGACCCGATGATCTGCGAGGTCCCTTCCAGCCCCTAACAATCTATGAATGACCTTTCAAATTTTGCCATAAAAACCTAGTGAGATACTTGCCCATGGTGGAGAGGCATTCCACAGGGATGTGGGAGCTTCAGGGTCAAGCATCCACATCCTAGAGGACTGCAAAAATCAGCAAGCTGTACTATACTGGGCTCTGTTTGACCAGAAATACTATCCTGCTGACAACCACTTATTTAAAAGGCATTACCAGATCTGATCCCTGATCCAAATAATTTCACCTCCTGCCATGCCATATATGCATGGCAAGAGGTGCAATTGTGGGATTGGGGATCAGATCACAATCACACATTATTGTGTGGGAGATTATTGTGTGCGGGAGATTGGGATTGTCATCCCAGGCTCCACCTCACCCAGCAAGTATCAAGCTTGGTGCCTGGTGCTCCCATGTCTGGCAGCACCAGTCAGCTGACCAGCTCTCCCAGACTTCAGAGTCTTGAGGGACTCTACCCCCGTGTGCTCCCAGGGATGGGAGCCCCAGTTAGCTAAATCAGTGTGCCCAGACTCAGGAGTGCATCAGAGTTTTTAAGGGCTCCAGTGCACTCCCAAGTGAGCATCCATCAGCCCATCTGCACTCTCAGTCCCAGGAGCGTACCAGCCATGTTGTCAATTTAAGACATGATGTGAACCAGCCGAAAAATTGCTACACGTTTTGTGTAATTTTGTGAATTATTCCCTGTTTTATTGTGTCATTAACTGCTTGAACGTGTAATTGGGCTACCATTTAAGATGTAATTGATGGTTAATCATATTCTAAGTATAACGTGTGGTAGGGGCCTTAGAGTGAAAATAGATCTTTTGATGAAAATTGGTACATGTCCGTGACAAGTTTCAGATTGGATAAAATTGTATTTTCGGACAAGAAAAATTTTCCAAACCAGCTCTAATGCAGATATTCCTCAGAGTTACCAATATATCTCAGTAAAGCATGCAGGACAAAAATCTCATATTCCATGCCAGAAGAACATATCACCAATGAACAGATGTTTGGAGTCACTAAATTTGAAACATCAAGCAAGTTTCTTGACTATTTCTTTTTTTCCTAACTGATTAACAAATGCAAATTTTAAAATGGAATAATATTTCAAAAATACAATAATATTTAAAGATACCAATATCACAGGGGAGGGAAAAAAGAAGAGAGACACACTACATTTAAAGAGGTGACTTTTACATGTTCTATACGATATAAAAGATGGGGGAAAGTAAGAAGTTCTTTCTTTGTGCCTCAAATATGGATTATTGAGTGAGCACCACCAATAAAAAAGTCCAAAGAGCTAATCTGAGAACTTCATTTTCACTCTGAGTAAAAAAAGTACAGGAACTTTGTAAGTTATTTTCAGGAAGTCTGTGGTAGACATGACTGGACACATAATCTTGAATACCATTATTTCAATCTTTCTTTTCTATGTCCCGCTAGTTTGAACCTATATACTATATTACCTTTAATTAATAGAGTGTTTATGCGTTAAAACGTTATTCACTTGTGAATATAGTGAAATTGCCAGGATTTATGATGGGAACATTTTATAATAGCAGCATGTGTTTCCCTACAGTTTGTATAGCTTCATTCATTATAATTTTTCCTGATGTTTTGCCTACCATATTATTAACTTCCCCAAAGCAATGAAATACCAGCTTGTCTTCTCACAGCAGAGAAATGAGAGGAATAATTATGAATGTGGAAATCCCAGTGAAAACATGCTTCTATTGAAAGAGTCTAGTGGTCCAAATAGAAGCTTGCTGGATTTATGAAGACTATAAAAAAAAAAGCAAACATACAGGAAAACAGATGCATTTTTTCATACAAAACCTTGGAAGTCCTACATTCAAGAGGCAGGGGGAAAGCGAGGGGATTTTTAATATTCATGCCACTGTTCAAAAAAGTTATATTTTACTATAAGTTATAAAGTTTGAATAAATCATCAACATTTCAAGTACTTGCCATACATAAATATTTAATCATTAAGAAGTGTTCTTTTCAAAATGTAAGCAGTTATAAGCATAATATTTGATTTGTTACCCCTCCATAAGTGAGATACCCTTTGATTCTGTGAGTCTGGTCTTTAGAACCCTTTACATGTTAGAACTTACAATAAAAGGAAAATGAAGAGCATTCACTAGTAGTCATGGTAGTGGCAGCATGGATTTTTTTGTCAGCTTGTCAGTGAGAAGATGTGGCAAAAGCCTGTGAAATCACTTCCAGAAAGTGTTGTGGATCACTGGTTATTTTACAGAGATCCAAAGCTGACAGGACCACCATAGTCATTCATGTTTATTGTTCAAAAGGGTGGGTTTTTTCAGACTCCAGCTAGCAAAAGCAAGCTTGGGGAAAAAAGTTACAAAAGGGGGACAGGGAACAATACTAGCTTGCCTGGTGAAACATTAAGTCCTGTTGAAAATAATCTTCTCCACCCCCAGACCCCGATTTAGGCAGTTTGTATTATTACATGTGCACTCTTCATTGTTATTTCTCACAACAACTCAGCCTGCTTCTGCACTCAGTCGTCCGGGTGGCCACTCATAAAAAATGTGATTTACATTCTTGCTTCACTCTCCCCACCTTTTCACTTCCTGTTGCTTCTGCAGCCTATGTTTTGCTTGCCTTTCCTGGTCTTTTAGTCCAAAAATTGAGCTTAAGTTTTGTTTGTTTTTTTTCAGTAGAAATTACATCTGTATAGCTGAAAAGAGGCATTATAAACATGCTGGATCCAATTCTAAAAGCAATATATTTATAACTGGCCCTGCAAAAAATACTTCCAAACTCCTTGGCTTTCTGAATCTTGAGATTTCTCATACTTAAAGTACAAGGGAACATCTTTACCATAAAATGTTTGTATGCGTATCAATCACACCATTTGTTTTTCTGTACCTAAATCTAAAAAGAAATCCGTGGTTCTTTATGCTGCATATCAGATATATTAATCATATTTTTCATATGATTACATTAGCTACATGGGTTCAAAATCCTTTCACAGATCATCACAAAAAGTAAAACTTAGGCTAAAAACCACAAGCTGATTGATACACATAGGTGAAGAGCACCTGTATATCTCAACTGATGGAATTTGTAAACATGTTCAGCTCTTATCAGAATCAAATCCTATTGGGTAAATCTTTGGCCTTCACTTGAACAAGGATTGTTTATATCAACCTGGAGTGTATAAAAGGACTATTTCATACCAACTATTTCTATTGAGCAGAAGAGGTTGAACAAACCAAAAAAGTCCTGTCAATTTCCCCATGGGCTTATAAAGAACAGCTAGTCTATGAAGATGCATACCCACCTGCTAAGTGGACAGAAAGGATGTGGACAAATTAGATAGAGTCCATCAGAGGGCAAAGAAAATGGTTGGGGGGCTGGGACACCTAACTTAAGAGACTGAGGGATCTGGGCTTATTTAGTCTAGAGAAGATAAGATAGGGGGAATTTAATAGCAGCCTTTGACTACCTCAAGATTGGTTCCAAAAAGGATGGATCTAAACTGTTCTCAGAGGTGGCAGGTGACAGAACAAGGAGCAACAGCCTCAAGTTGCAGCAAGGGAAGTTTAGGTCAGATATTAAGGAAAACTCTCACTAAGAGGGTAGTAAAACACAGGAACAGGTTACCCAGTTAGATGTGGAATCTCTACCTGTGGAGGTTTTTAAAACCCAGCTAAACAAAGCCCTGGCTGGAATTATATACTTAGGGATGGTCCTGCTTTGAGCAGGGAGTTGAACTAGATGGCCTCCTGAGGTCCCTTCCAACCCTCATTTTCCTTTATTCTAAGTACAGACAGGCAAAACACCTATGCAATCTAAATTGTGTAAATTGAACCAATAACAAACTGAACACATATTCAATTTTCACTTGAAAAGGCAGGTGAAGGGTTGTACTGGCCAAGGCCAGAAGGCAGGGGGCACTCAAGTACACCTCCTGGCTTGCTAGCCATTACTGAAGCCCAGCCCAGTCAAACTGGGCTTATCATACTGTAGCAGGATTTAGAGATCCTTAATGAGATCAGCTGCGCAATCATTAGATTAGAGACTGTAGCATAATTTAGAATAAAAACTATCTATGCAAAGGAAGTATTAGTTTCCATGTGAACTGCAATACAGAAACATTAAGCAATTTGAAAACAATCACACAGGACGTATGTATGAGAATACAAACCAATTTTCCCGTGTCCCTGTCCAGTCAAACTGGGACCATCCAGCACATGTCCCCAACTTCCTGTGGTCCCCCTGCTCCCCAAACTGAGCATCTGCCAGTGAGGGTTGGGGGGAGCCCTATGCTTCAAGGGGCAGCCCCCAACTCAAGGCTGCCCTGCCCCAGGGAGCTAAGAAGAATCTCCACCTCCTGCCAGGTGCAATCCCAGCAGACCCGAGCCACCTGGCAACACAGGGGAAGGGAAGGTGGGAATTCCCTGTATGTTATATGGCCTCCCAGCCTGGGTGAAGCCCCCAAATTGCAGAGTTCCCCTTATCCCCACACACCTGGCTGCACAGACAGACACCCGGCCTGGAGAAATGCTCCTCCCGTCCCACCCATGGCAGCAGAAGAGCCAAGCCACCTGGCCACACAGGGGAGGAACAAAGTGAGGAGATGGGGAGTATTCCCCTTGGCTCCCTGGGTAGGACAGACTCAGGCTGGTCCAGGCTAGGGAAGCCCCCCAAGTTCCCCCATACCCAGCTGCATGAGTGTGGGACTGGCTATGAGGAATATGCCCCACCCCCTGCAGCAGCAGCAGAGCCACATGGCCACCTGGACACACTGGTGGGGGAATAGGGGGAGGCAAGGGATTCCCCTCGGTGCTTCCCCTTCTTTCCCAAGGGTAGGGCAACCCTGGGCTGGGGGACCCCAAGCCAGGCTGGGGGAAGCCCTCTCCCCACCCTGGAAGTGCATGGCTCCCCCCATGTCCCCATGCCTGGCTGCATGGTTGTGGGACTGGTCCAAGAGAATCCTCCTGTCCCTCCTGCGATAGCAGTGGAGCTGAGCAGCCACCTGGCCATGCAGAGGTGGGAGAGGGGTTCTCCTCAATGTAGGGATACCCTGGGCTAGGGACCCCAGGTCAGGCCAGGGGAAGCTCCCCCATCAAGTTGTAGGACTCCCTCCTCCCCTCCCCAGCTCCCACATCCAGCTGTGCAGGCAGGTACCTGACCTGGAGGAATGCTCCCTCCCTCCCATCCGTGGCAGTGGGGTCTGGGGGTGGGTAACTTGAGATGGGAGGAGGTCTGAGACAGAAGTTTGAGAGACTGGTTTAAGCTAAATAATTTAAGTTTGATACTACATGCATCCAGGTGCATCTTACCAGGTTTGGCCATGTTGAAACTCATCCAGGTGCACTGAACTTCTGTTTTGTTACAGGTTTAAATTGGTTTGTGCATAATTTCTGGCCCTAGCCTGAAGGTGTATATTAGGGCTGTGTGAAACACCATCATTTTGCTTCAGTGTCCATTTTGCCACTTTGAAGGGACAGTGTTTTGTTTCCTTATTTTGTTTTGAGCTCAGGACTGGCAGTCAATAATTTTAAGATTCTATAGGCAATAATTTTTAGATTCATGGCACTACGCAATTTAACCTATCTGCCTCATTTTCCCCAGCTGTAAAATTGAAGTATTTCTCAGGTATGTTTTCAGGATTAACTACTGTTTTTACTTCAAAGAGTCAGATAGATACTTAGAAAAACCAAAACAAAACAAACAGAGAGGTTTTAGATATGTGATACTTGTTATTTATTTTTCTAGTAGGAAAAAAAAGTGTTAGCATTGAGGAAACAACAAATATTTACAATATAGCAACAATAATAATTGTATTGATATAAAATTAAATATTTCAAGGTGCTTTAAGAGCAACCAAGGGAGAGCAGAGTAGTTAATGCATTTCACTGTGGCTCCCGAAGTGAAAGTGCAAGTTGTACTCTGGATTTGTGTTACCCCCTACTTGACTCAGTTTTAAATGGGTACCTGATCAGCTAACTGGACATTATGCTGGCCAATGTGAATTATTTGTGTGTTATTAGCTAGGAAAGTAGTGTACCTCAACTATGTTAGTCTTATGTGCCATTAGTGTCGGATGGACCTTCTTAAAAGCCACTGCTGAATTTGGATTCACAAGTTTCACATGAAGTAGCTATTTTTATTCCATTTTAAATGGGCAGAATAAATGGACTATTTCTCACTAAGGGAAGTGAGAACTAGTATAAGAAATACTATCATTTATATTGGAGCAGAATTTAGAGATCCCTTGTGAGATCAACTGCCCAGTCATTATGTTAGAGATAATCTGGAATTGAATAATAATATGAAAACTACCATTCAAAGGAAATATTCATTTCCCCATTTTATGAATGCAAACTGCAGCACAAAAACATTAAGCAACTTGAATACAATCACATATGAAATATGTGTGGGAATACAATACAACTTTCCCATGTCCCTGTCCAGTGGTTGAGTCCCAAAATAATCTTGTTTTAAAACAATTTATTGCCTTAACCAATTGCTACTTTGAGAATTTATAGGTGTGTTCATACTGTGCTCTACCTGTGGAAGGATAATTTTTATTAGCCAACTTACCCAAATTAACGTCACAAGTCCTCAGTAGATCAGAGAAGAGAATTAAGGGGTCTCTAAAGTGTCTCTAATCATTGCTAATCACAACTTCAAATTATCAAGAATTTAGAAAAGGATTCTAAGGGATCCTTAAAGAATGATAAAACATATAAATCAAAAATAGGAACTTTGAGAGGAAAAAATAAGCAGAAATAGCAGTTCAGTGGCTGGTTAAAATGTACCAGTCTTTCAAAAAAACCTCTTGAAATACAACAACAGACATCACTTAAACTGTAACCTCTTTGATTTTAAAAAGTTTCCCAGTGTCTTTTCAAAGTGCTTTGTTTTAAAGGGAGTCTTAATAAATAGTGGACATATAATAAGCTTCTGTGGGATTTGGACTCTATCCCACAAGTGAGAGGAAGACCTCATAACTCAAAGAGTGATGAAGCCGCAAGAGAGTTACGAAGGTTTTCCGCACTAGTGGGATTAATTCTATATTCCACAGATGCCCATTATATAGAGGTTCTCTGTTTATACTGTGAGAAGGCAAAAAGCATTTTTTTATTAGATTAAAATGTCAAGGTTTAATATAAATGTCTTAGTCAGAGAAGCAAAGAACAGCTGCTTTGTGATGTCACAAAACATCCCAAAAGCAGTGGTAGAATTAGTGGAGAGACATCAGAAAGTATTTTATGTTCCAAGTATGTACTGCTCTGATCACTGCCCCTAAATTTAATGCATCTGTCAATCTCTACTGGTGAAGAAAAATAATAATAATAAAATGTATTAAAGAGAATAATAATAATTCTTAATATGTGGATTGGTTCCATTCATCATTTGTAAAATTGAAGAGCTGCTGTTCAAAGACTGGATGATAGGCCAAATATCTATTCCTTTGGAGTGTTGTACTTTCATGACAGTGAGACAGTCTGTGCTAAAAATGAAGTTTCCAATTCAAATAGAATGTGCTTCAAGGCACTAGACACAATTATATTAAAGTAATGTATAATCTGGAGAGAGATTTAATTTTTTGTTAAATTGCAAATTTTTTTCATAGATTTCATAGACATTTTGGCTGGAAGGGACCCTGGAGGATCATCATGTCCAGCCCCCTGACCCACAGGCAGGAAGTCAGTAGGGATCATAGGATCCCAGCAAGATAAGCATCCAAATATGTCTTGAAGGTGTTCAAAGTAGGTGCTTGAGCCACCTCCGGTGGTGGTCTATTCCAAACCTTGGGGGCTAGACAGTAAAGAAGTTCTTCTTTATGTCTAGCCTGAATTGGGTGCAGCAGAGTTTGTGACAGTTTGATCATGTCATCCCTTGGGGCGCTCTGGTGAACAAACATTCCCCCAGATCCTGATGAGCACCCCCCCACCCCCACCCCGATAAACTTATAGCTGGCCACTAGATCACCCTGAGCCTGCACTTTTCCAGGCTGAAGAGTCCCATGGCTCTCAGCCTCTCATCATAAGGTCCATTTTCCTGACCCCTGATCATGCGTATGGTTCTACTCTGCACCCTCTCAAGCTTTTTCAATTGTGGAGCCCAAAACTGGACACAGTTTATTTTTGATAGAAAAAAATCAGACATCTAATGAAATATTTTCACAAATCTTAGAAAGAGTCCTTTGGGTTACATATAATAATCTTTGCTTGAGCTCTGGATAATCTGACAATATTCCTATAGATTATTTAACTATCATAGTTAAATAATATATTAATACTGAAGACCCCTATATTAATCATTATAATAGGGATATGGGTTGTTTTATTATTTTGCAGAATAAAACCATTTGAAATAATTTAAATTAGGTAAACAAACAGTTAGTTACACATAAATGGTAGGCTTGTGTGAATTTGGATTCGGCAAGTATTTGCTTTGGATTCAGATTTGGCTAATTTGGAGGGACAGTGATTTAATTTGGAGATTTGATTCACTGTCCTGATTTGATTAGGCATCACTGGGAGTGGGGACTATGTCCTGCTGTCACTTGCCCTCTTCCACCTGGAGTGAGCTGTGCCTGCACCATGCCCCACCTCCGCCACAGCTGGGCAAGCAACAGCAGGGCATAGCCCCCACTCCCAGCACTGCTGTATTCACATCAGCGCTGGAAGTGGGGGGCTTGGCCCTGCTGCCACTTACCCAGCCAGTGCCGGGGGGTGGGGGTGGGTGCTCCTGCCATTTATCTGGCTGGTAAGGGGTGGAGGGCGGGCACTCCCACCGTTTGCCCAGCCAGCATGGGGGGTTAGGCACTGCTACTGCTTGCCCAGCTGGTGTGGGAAGGGTGTGGGATGTGGGCACAACACTGCTGGGAGCAGGGGCTATGCCCTGCTGTTGCTTGTCCCCTTCCACCTGGAGCAAGCCACACCCACATCCTGCCCCCCCACCCCAGACTGGCAAGCAGCAGCAGGGCATAGCCCCTACTCTAAGTGCTGCCATGCCCATATCTCACACCCTCATGCCCATCTCCCTGAGTCTGGCCCCCTGGCTGGGCAGCTTGTCCCAGCCCCAATCCCACCCTTGCCATGTTGCTTTCCTCCCCATCTGCCCACCACAACAGATGTACCAGCTGGAGACAGCTGTGTCCAGTGTGGTGAGAACTGCTGCCTGGTTAGTCTATGGCCTAATCTCCGAACTGGCCAAATCAATTTGGAGGTTTCCAATTTGATTCAGAGCTTTTAATTAGTCTCCCAATTCGATTCAGATTTGGAGATTTGGTTGCTGAATCAGGCCAAATCTCCTCTAAATGGAATCGGCTACCAAAGCTTCACACTGCTCTAATAAATGAGAAGTTGCAAGCATATACTGCCATGGGAACACACTGACACACATTGCCTGCAAACACACTCTTTTGTCATTTAATATTGTAATTAAACTTTTGATATTTGAAGAAAAAGAGTGAAATATGTTAGAATTGCCCCTAAGTCAAAATTCTGAGTATGGTTTTGGATGGATTTGCAGTTCACATAATCCAAATAAACAGGATGAATCTGAAGAGTAAATCCAAAACAGTTAAGGTCTTGCTTGTACCAGAGAGCCATGGTGGAGGTTTCATTGACTCTGCTAGTAGAAGTAGCTAATTTTACATTTGTTCTTAGCATTTTAAAAGATTGCCTTAACAGTTTTAAATACATAAAAATGTATTTTAAAGGTACATCTACCCTAAAACACAGTGCCATTTAGAGCTACAAGACAGCTACCTCAGGTTCTGGAAGCTGTATGACCATATAATACAGAATGCATCCAACACTCATATCTACATATGTAGAGTTAAGCACTATTATCCTAACTCCCCCAAAAATAAAAACTTCCATTGAGATGTGCATGAACTCAGTCAGAGGCAAGGTGTCAGATTATAGCCCCTAAGAAAAGGCAATGAATGGTTGAAATGTGGATCATATGAAGTTCCACAATTAATCTTGTAAAATTACAAGTGGCCCTTTCAAAATTATGCACTAGACTAATTTCTCTTCCCAGATATGAAGAAATTTCTACCTCACTGCAATTCTACCATGAAAATATTCTTAATTTGTGCCAATGGGGAAAAATAATTAGGCCTTTTGTGCTGAACAACATAGCAATCTGGCTGATAAAGAAATATGAGGGGCAAGGATTTTCTGAAGTAATATTTTTTTTGAACCAACTGCATAGTTCGGATAAAATTGGACAAGTTTTTGAATGCAAGGCATATTTTATCAGGTTTGAGGGAAGCATGCAACTGCAGTGATTTCCCAAAATGTGATAAATCTGATGTAAAGCACCAAATGCCCTCATGGCAACAGATAAAATTAAACAGAAACTATGTACCTGAATGAACTCTCACAGAATCAACATGAAGGACAGACACACACAAGCATCACTAGCAGCATATTTCATAGAACAACCACTCCCTTTTTGACCTCACAATCCTTATGCTCAAGGGAAATCTACCAAACACCTTTAAAAGGCAAGCTTGGGAACATATAGTCATAAGTTACCTGGACACTAAGAACCAAGGACTAAACATCAATATTGACTTTATGGCACACTATAATCTACCCAATTCCTGAAATTCTTCCTGCATGCTACAGGTAATAATGATCCTCCTGCCTTTTGATAGGTCTTGATTACCCAGTAGCCAAGCCTCTTTTCTTCTGCTAATTGAGTGCTATTCCTGGGATTTCCTTTCCGCCCTCCCAAGTTTCACAGCTCTACCTACTATTATTGATCATCACTGTGCATGCTTTTCCATCAGACCAGGTGAAGACTGTCCTGCATTTAAATGCTTGTCTAACTTTATCCCAACCATGCAGTTGATCCAATAAAAGGAATTACCCCCAAAAAACTCATTGTCTCTTGTATAATTCTTGGACCATCACAGTTACAAAATCACTCCAATACTACTAATGAAGTATTACAGAATGTATATATAGATCCATATTATAGCAGCACCTATAGAATCTAACAGTCAGAGAAAGCCTTTATCTTAAAGACATTAGAGTCTAGATCCTAAAGATAGAAATGGAAAAAGAAACAAGGGTAAAGACCACGTCTACACAGTAAGCTTACTATTGCCAGGAAGTGACAACCTCAAACAGTATCCAAAATGAAGGGGCACTAATAGGTGCTGCCCAGACAGGGCAGGGTGGGGCGAGAAAGGGGATGGAGCCACAGGTGCCTTGGGGATAGGGATGGTGACTCTCACTGTTGTGTGCACTCCTGACCAAGGCGGGGGGGGGCTTGTGCCCCCTGGAGCTGTGTAGGAGGTGAGGGCAGGCTGCCACTGCAGGCTTTTCCTGGCACCAAACCTCCTTGCTACAGTACTGGCCTCAAACCTTGCTATGTTGCTCCATACAGACTGCCTCTTGAACTGGAAACAGCCTACCTGCTTTCATGCAGCACTTCAGTGCTGGTACTAGCACTCAGCTACCTGGTACTAGCACTCAGCATTGCTCAGTAGCTCACTAGCACAACTGCAGCTACCCTGCTTCTCAGACAGGCAGCAGTACAAGGGAGCACCACAGATTTGATGATTGCTTGCCAGTGTCTCAGATGATGCATAAAGCCAGATACCTTTGATCTGGTATCCCATGTTCACCATTAGCAAAACTGGCCAGCTGTGGCCTCAGCTTCACCATGATCTGCTGGCTGGAGAACTGGCTCCATGGTCAGACCCAGAGAGAGTGGTGGTTGATGGAAGTCAATCGTTGTGGTGCACTGTGAACAGTAACGTCCCTCAAGGCTCTGTCCTTGGGTCTATATTATTCAACATCTTCATTAATGATGTGGACATTGGTGTCAGAAGTGGACTGGCCAAGTTTGCCAATGACACCAAACTTTGGGGTAAAGCATCCACACCTGAGTACAGGAGGGCGATTCAGGCTGACCTTGATAGGCTCAGAAAATGGGCGGATGAGACCCTGATGGTGTTTAACACCAAAAAATGCAAGGTTCTCCATCTTGGGAGGAAAAACCCACAGCATGCTTATAGGTTCAGCAGTGCTAGACTGGCTAGCACTATGGAGGAAAGGGACTTGGGGGTCATGATTGACCACAAGATAAACATGAGCCTTCAATGTGATACTGCAGCTAGTAAAGCAAGCAAAACACTGGCTTGCATCCATAGATGCTTCTCAAGCAAATCCCAGGATGTCATTCTCCCATTGTACTCAGCCTTGGTGA
>JAGPOW010001338.1:24908840-24928115 GCA_030014935.1 Caiman crocodilus
CATCCATAGATGCTTCTCAAGCAAATCCCAGGATGTCATTCTCCCATTGTACTCAGCCTTGGTGAGGCCACAGCTGGAGTACTGCATCCAGTTTTGGGCCCCACAATTCAAAAAGGATGTGAAGAATCTTGAGAAAGTGCAGAGGAGAGCCACACACATGATCAGAGGTCAGGAAAACAGACCTTATGATGAGATGCTGAGAGCTATGGGACTTTTCAGCCTGGAAAAGAGCAGGCTCAGGGGTGATCTGATGGCCACCTATAAGTTTATCAGGGATGCTCACCACGATCCTGGGGAACATCTGTTCACCAGAGCACCCCTTGGGATGACAAGGTCAAACAGTCACTAACTTCTCCACGATCATTTTGGCTGGACATAAGAAAGAGCTTCTTTACTGTCCAGGCCCCTAAGGTTTGGAATAGACTGCCTCCAGAGGTGGTTCAAGCACCTACTTTGAATACCTTCAAGAGACATTTGGATATTTATCTTGCTGGGATGCTATGACCCCTGCTGACTTTCTGCTCCTGGGGCAGGGGGTTGGACTCGATGATCTTCCAAGGTCCCTTTCAGCCCTAATGTCTATGAAATCTATGAAATCTTGAGTCTCAGTTCAGTGCTATATTAAACAGACTACTGGATATGTATTTAGAAGCATCACCACCTCATCAGATAGGTAATTATTCCATTTATCACTGTTAAATATTGTTTCATAATTGGTATTATCCAAACTGTACCAGTGAAAGAAAAAAAAGAAATGGTATTTACAGGGCAGATATCAAATATGCAATATTGTATCTATCTAGAGGTTTATTGTCTGTTTAGTAAATATTTCTTTTACGGGATAATCATGTGCTTTATACGAAGGATCAGATCATGTAAAAAGTCAGAAAAAACAAAGAAAATCCACAAGTGTCCAAAATTAGGGACTGACTTTACCTGGCATTCTCTTTCCAATCCTGTAAAAGTCTCTACTCACAACCTCTGCTTATTTCTATACTGAGAGAATGACTTGGTTTGGAGGGGTAAAGGCAGAAACAATCACTCCTCCAAGTCCTTTTCCTCTCCAAAATGACAAGACTCAAGACTTTCTCGCGTAAATAGTGCTGATCATCTTATCCTAAATACAATCACATTGCCTGCTGCCAAGCCCTGAGGCTACCGAGTTGGTCCAGGCATAAGAGAAAAACTAGTAGAAATATAGTACAACAGGTAGACATGCTGCCATGAAGGGCACAAAGCCCTAGGAATAGCCAATTTTCTATCCATTTGAAGTCCAAAATATTTCCTACTAGGACAAGGGACATTCGTAGGTTAAGAAGAATTATCTTTGCTGACTCCACAATTGAGTAAGTTCTCAAGGAGATACTTCAAAGCTGCAATTCATGAAGGTTGCAGACTAGAAAATTCTTGTGTCCATGAAAATCAGCAGATCCCTCTTGTAAAGCGTTCTTTTCTTGAAATGTCTTTGGCCTCCACATGGAAGCTGGGGAGGAGGTGGTAGACTACAGTATCCTTTCTGTGATCAATGGTATATCCCAAGGGGGCATGACATCAATTTTTTCCTTGAAACATGAATCAAGCAATGCTGCAAACAAATATATATCCATGTCAAACATTTCACTTCCTCTGGAGACTGTGAACAGTTTAAGAGCTAATGTGCCATACTGTGTGGGGGGTTTTTTGGTTTTTTGCCAGCTAATTGCAGCAGTGTCTTGCTGGCTCTTAAATTCAGTTTTATTCACCATGAGACACATCCAGCATCTTAGAAATTAGTTCATCTCATACTAGCCAATGTACTGACCTATACAAAGCATTCAGCAGATAAAATGACTCTTGTGCATATGACCATGATGGAGACGAAACACGAAAAACATTGGCACCCTGCCCACCAAAGATTTGAAACAATAATTCAGTGAGTCAGATTCAGCCCTGAAAACCATACAGGTGCCATTGAACTCTTATGATGACTACCTCATATTATGTAGTTTATCATGCCTATATGACCAATTTGTTTTTAAGCAGAACCTGGAATTATTGAAGTGGCAGGAATGTCAGTGCAGAAAATGGAAACCTTCCTTGGTTATTCCACAAAAATGACACACAGTGGCTTTTTCATTTCACATCCTAATAAAAAAAATTAACAGCATTCACAAAGAATGCATTAATTATCCTCTGCTAGACAGCCAAGCATTATCGTCATTTTATGGGCTGTAAATAAAGCACAAAATCCATGCATCTTGCTTGCACAGAGTCATTAATAAAACTTAGATCTCCTGAACACTCATAAGACCAAACTAAACTTCCACTTAAGTAAAGGAAAGCCACATTAAAGTTCATTACTCTATTTTTTTGTTCTTCCATTGTACAGCATCGAAAAGACCAAAAAAACTCTAGGGCACCCAGATGGTCTGAGAAGGTATAAGAAGCAAGGTTTTTTTGGACAAACTTCATAGTCAGGAGAAATGTTTAGACAAATATTTGGGCAGAAAATGGCCTTCTTCAGGACTTACCCTAAGTTCCTGTGCAAGGAGTCTCTTCATACTATATCGTCTTTGAAATGCTCAGGGAAAACATCTCAGCCACTTCTGACAATCAGGTGAAGATAACAATATATTTTAAAACTGATCAGTTGGACAAGTGGGGGCGTCAATACCACTGCATCCAATTATTATTTGAAAGAAAGGACTGACCTCCTTTCCCCTTGATGTGAAAGGCTTTAGGTGCCTAACTTCAGGCAACAGTTTAGGGCTATGAAAACCAAGGAGAGAGAGATACTTCATTTCCAGAAAGAGAGATTTAAAAAAAAAAAACAAAAAAAAAAAAACCCTGTTCTCAGCATTTCTTATTAGCTATTTTAGGCAGGAACCTGCTTAGTGCAATTGCTTTTGCTTTTGCTTTTGCATTCTTAGGCCTTTAACTCTCCATAGGCGCTGTATAAGGAACCTAGGCAACAGACTTAGAATGGTACATCTCATGAGGTAGCTAAATACTAGAAAGTTAGATGCCACATCCGTTAGCATTGTGACAACTACCTCCCCTTTGGGGTTCCAGGCTGTTACATAAAAAGGGGTGAACCCAAATGAGATCAGTGGGGTTTAGGCACTAGACCTGCTTACACAGTTCTGGGGAAAAAAAAATCACATTAGAACATACTTCTAGATCTCTAAACTACTTCAAAAACTTGATCTGGGTGTCAGGCAGAGACAGGGTATAGGACTGGAAAGGACACAAAGATGTGAAGCTGAGGTAGTATGTGAGCAAGGCAAGGAAGGCCCAGAGCACGGCTATTCTGCAATCATAAAAAAACACACACAACACATAAGAATCTTTTAAAAAGGGCAAATATTATTTGGATTCCTCCACTTTGTGCTGGAGATGGCTGAATAGGAACTAACCCCTGAATGAGAAAAGCCCAAAGTGTTACTCTTTGTCCCTGAACTCCAATTCTTCACCTATAAGAAATCAGCTAATTAGTCATAAATAAAGACAACTTGAGAGAGCCTATATATATATCTCTCTCTCTCTCACACATTCAGGCATGCATTGACTGTCTGTGCAGAGGGAAGGAGTCATCACGTACATCACACTTCTGGTGTGACTTAGACTAAGTACACATGTTCAAAAAGTCTTAGGCAGAAACAATCTAAGTTACGCAGTTCTCTGTAAGCAGCCTAGGTTAGATTGGTAGTGAACAATATATGGTTGCTTTCTAGTAGGAAGGGGACACACAGGCTGCCTGCACGAGCCAAGGCCTATACACCTCTCAGCATGGTCTGCATGCTCCTCAGTTCACCATGAACTGCCCAGCACAGCCAAGTGCCTAGCCTACCTGACTAGCTGCCAGACACAGGCAATCACACCCCCACACTAGTACTTCAAGACCCTGTAACTGTGGGCCAAAAGTGGCTTGCAACACCCCAGATGTTCCTGGCCTGGGTACCTGCCAGCAGTTGCCAAGCCATAGAGGTCACAGGGTTGTCTCTGTGCAGGCCCAGCCCCCACGTTTGACTCCTGCTGCCCCAATGCACTAGACGCAAGCTGCCCACACCGGCTCCTCCTCA
The DNA here is from genome assembly GCA_030014935.1 of Caiman crocodilus. Taxonomy (NCBI): domain Eukaryota; kingdom Metazoa; phylum Chordata; order Crocodylia; family Alligatoridae; genus Caiman; species Caiman crocodilus. The sequence goes on from JAGPOW010001338.1 coordinate 24,912,902, forward strand.
GGGAGTAGGGTGGAGGGATCCATGGTAAAGTCCAGGTGGCAGAGTGCATGGTTCTGCCCACTGAGATGTGGTGTGCAGGAGCCAGAGTTGGGCTTCATGGGCTGTGCCCAAGCATGGGGGCATAGGGATCCCAGGCTGGGCATGCATGTCGCTGTGCCTGAGTGCGAGGGTCCTCTTGGGGTGAAATGCCATGTGCATGTACATCATGGTGAGATTTGTGACAGGACACAGGTGCATGGCCCAGGAATATAGATGTCCAGGTCCTGGGGATCATGCAGGGAACAAAGACACCTCCCTCTTCCTTCCCCCCACCACGGCCTGCCTTTAGCTGAAAGATACCTGGAGGCAGGAGGTAGGGCGGGGAGAGGGTCTGTGCTGGCTTAGCTCTGCGAGAGCTCAGAAACCAGACCTACTGGGCCCTCAGCTGGAGAAGCCAAACATTGGCTGAAGGCTAGCACACTTCCCTGTGAGGGTTGTGGGAGGCCACTAAGGAGGCTGGAATGCCAGATGCCAGCGATATAATCTTATATATCTTCCCAGTGTGTAGAAACAAAGAAATGTCATGAATATTTTGGCAAAATAAATTGCCTGTTTGGCCACCTCGCCTTTTTGCTTGCCATCCTTGCCCCCCCACCACCTCGCCTCTCCTTACCCCCTAGCACTTCACTTGATGTTTCTTTCCACTAAGAAGGATTGTTTTAACACAGATGTCCCCAGGTATTTAGCCGTATTTACCCAATAGCTGTTTAGCTTAGAGGAACAAATAAATAAAGCACTCTTCTGAAGCAATGTTGTAGCTATCCTATCGTTACAATGGACTTCCTTCTTGTTTTGGTGGTAGTATCACCAACTAACTGCTTGAAAAGATCTGTTTGGTTTAATTCAAGGCTGTCATCACCACTTGGATACTGACCTTGATTTTTAGTTCTCTTCTCTGTATTTCTTTCTGTGGTATTATTTGATTGTTCTTCCCTTATCAGAAGCCATAAAATGTTTTGAAACTATACTTCATTTGTATTTTGTCAGGGGTTCAAAGGCCTTTTTTAGGTCTGAAGTCACATTTCTACATAGGCAAAGGGTAGGGTTTTCCCTACCCTAAAAATCTTAAAATATAATGGATGCTATGAGCATAACTTTGCCCTCCCCTTTTAAATGGATGAAATGCATGTTGCTCATCTAAAAACAGGCTTGTTTTCAGCAACCATAGTTATTCTCAGGCTGTCACATAAACAAGTGGATGGAAAGGAAGAGGAACTGGGTTGTAGAAAATTTTTCAGTATAAGATAAAGAAAGTACCAGTATAACAACAGAATCTAAATCGTTACTTTATAAATACGAAGTGGACAACATGGACAAGTTTATTCAAAGTACTAAGGGAGGTTAAGAGAAAACACAATTAATTAAGGAACACCAGGATTCTCTTCTAGTTTGTCCTCCCTATATAGAAAGCGTACTTCAGTACTTTGATCTCTGACCTTTATTCACACAATTAATTCCACATCATATTTCTGCATATAGCTCTCCAAGGAGAATCAAGTTTACACTCCCTCCCCACCATCCAAACTGTAACAGCACTTAATTAGGTGATAATTTATGTAGTACTTAGCATGAACTTTTGACACTTGCTGAAGTAGGCAGCACAAGGGTACATATGTTATCACCTGACTACATCGAGTTAACAGAACCCAAATATTGGTCAGGTACCTTGGGCTTTATAAGGTATCAGATAACATTTATAACCCTGTAGTACCTGGCTTTCTAATAGGTTAGATTTGTCTCCAGTGTACATTAATATAAATGTCTGTATGCACTTTAAAATACTGATTATAAGTACTTCAAAACAACCCAAAAATAAGGAAAACAGATGTTGAATGAACCTACACAGCTACACTGTTCGAAGCTTTGTCATTCAGTTTAGGAACGAGTGCCACCAGATGATTATTAAATGTTTGCCTACCTGGCATGTGAACAGAAAACTGGTCAGTCAAATTCTGATTTCAAAGTAAATCTTAAATAACTCTGGCTACCACTACACTACATTGACCTGTTGCTGAAACAATATAAAGAATCATTCCTTTCCCTGTCCAAAGTTTTATTGCTTTGTGAAGGTGGGTTTTTTAAACACTCTTCACTCTGCACTACCCAACCTCACACACAGGAGAAAACCCCAACACTCAGACCTGACTATCCTTAAATTGCATGATACTGTTGCCATCTTACTTTTCAAGCTTCCATGAGGCTACTTGTAGAGTGCAACAGTGATTCAGGATGACACAGTCTGGATCTTAGCCAGTGCTCACTGACATCATTGAGTACTGGAACAAACCTGTATCCACTTAAAAGTCAGTAATTCACTGCTAAACTTACCACTAGCATCAATTCCAATAATAACTGTTCATTAACTAAGAAGAAAGAAGATTACATAGTCAATTTGTTATACTGCTAAGACTTCTCTAATACTCTGATAATAAATAGACTATCCTCTCTCAAAAATAACACCATACTGATGAGTATCATAATAGCATTTTGTTGCCATTGATATACGTTTTATGAACATGTCTATCAATTCCTCTACAGCTATTTCCATAATACAATCATGGAAAGAAATTAAAACACGGCACTTTAGAGAATAAAATTAAAATAAAGAGTATTTTTCCCTATAGCAGCCTTATTAACAGTTAACTAGAGCTCATCTGGTAACATATTAAAGTATACTCAAGGCCTGTATACAGCTTGTAAGTAAAATTGTTAACTGTTCTTTTTTTACAGTCAGCATTATTCATTATACTTTACTATGAAAATAGAACAATCTTAGGTAGGAAATTTACAATTAAAATGCTGTTTTACCTCAAAGCATTTTGAAGTACATAATATTCCAAAACCTGTATTTCACTAACTTGGGAACAAAACTAAATGCAAATAGGATAACAAAACATAGAAATCAATGTAAAATACTTTGTATGTAGAGCAAAATCAGCAAGTATGTGTTCTTCATTAATTTAAACAAATCTAAAATCACTTATCCAACTTAACAACTGATTGCTTTCTGCTTCACTGCAAATAGATAAGATCAAGGAGAAATGGACAGAAGATTATCTTGATCATAAAGAGAGCTCGTCTAGTGGATCGCAAATGAGATTGGAGAACTCCAGCAGTAACTCTCTGGGCTTGACTCCTCAATGCCTTGCACCTGACAGGCTCTTTCAACGGAAGCTGACCTGATAGCATTTTACTCCCACCCTGTTCAACTGTGAATGATTTCACAAGGTGCAGTCTGTTGGCTACTTAGACCCAGACACTTAGATATGATCGACCAGAGTAGCCCCTATAATACTGAGTGATCCACAATTCTAAGGGAAATGCAAGCACTGTATTAATCCAGCAAAAACAAGGAGGTGATCCTTCTGCTCTACTCAGCACTGGTGAGACTGCAGCTGGAGTACTGCATCCAGTTCTGGGCACCACACTTTAACAAGGACATGGACAAGTTTGAGAGAGTCCAAAGAGCCACCGTATGATCATAGTCTTACATGGCAAGCCATAAGAGGAAAGACTGAGGGATCTGGGACTCTTCAGCCTCAGGAAAAGAGGGCCAAGAAGGGACCTAGTAGCAGTTTACTGCTACACTAAGGGAGTACATCAAGGGCTCAGTGAACAACTGTTCACCAGGGTACACAAGGAGAAAACCAGGAGTAATAGCCACAAACTCCTGGAAGATCAATTTAGGTGCAACAGTAGGAAAAACTCATCACAGGCAATAAGCTCCCTCCAGAGGTGGTGTAATCACGTATCCTGGAAATCTTCAAGAGGAAACTAGACAGTCACCTTGCTGGGGCCACCTGACCCCCAGTTATCTTTCCTGCTTGGTGCAGAGGCTGGACCCGATGATCTTCTGAGGTCCCTTCCAGCCTTACAAGCTATGAACCAGCAAGGCAGCTCTTTTAGTTGGTATGGACAGTTGCCAATTGTTTTGGGAAGCTAGCTCCAGAGCTGGCCTGAACATTTCAGAGTTTTCAGGAGGGCAAGGACTCAACTGTGGCTACTATCAGCCCCGAAAGAGTCTTTAAAGACTCATTTCTCCCTTGACAATACATTCAGGGCTACCCATAGTTAAATCCTTCATGATGGGTTCATTTCTTAACCCTGGAGCTTGAATCTTACATTTTCTTGATGGAATCAAGTCTAAGGGAACAGGAGAGCCGGAAGAGGCTGATACATAGATGAGTTTATATTTTGTCTATAAGTTAATATGCAATGACAAATCATATAATTCCAGTGGGTCCAATTCAAAGAAAAGTAGTGTTTAAGCTTCTGCACTGTGAAACTCCATGCATGGCCAGGGAAAACAGACCAATGATTTTCCAAGGCTTTTTCTGCCTTGCCTTGGCTTTCATGATACAGAGGCCAAGCATACACTAATTTTAACTGAAACAAATCCAAGTTTTGCCTGAGTGTATCCACTATAAATACAGAATAATCTTAAAAAAAAAAAAGGAATGGTAATACAGTAAAAACATAAAATGCATTCAAGAGGATTTGATGATGTAATTGTGATATGTGAGGGGTTTTTTTGTTTCCTTTTTTGTAATTCTAACCAGAATTATTTTCAAGTGACATTATTTCTAGAAGGAAAACAAGAGAATTTGCCCCAGAAATGTGACCCTTTTTGGTGCCAGGAGAGACAAATAAGGTAACCACCTGACCTTAATCAAATGGGACAGTCCCAAAATGGGAACATCAAGTCATGGTCCTGGGCTGCACAACTCCAGGACAGTATTTGTCTTGCATTTCCAGTATCATAGATTCATAGATTATAGAGTCGGAAGGGACCCAGTGGATCATCATGTCTGACCCCCCAGCCCAGCCAGGTGTTTATCAAGCCTCCTCTTGAAGACCTCCTATCATGCTTGGATCCAGGTTTTCTGTTCACCATGGACAAACACAGGAAAGGGCGAGTTTCCCCTTGCAAGCTGGCAGAGTACCAGCCTGTAAGGGGCCACTTGGGGCTGGAGGGAGCAGGATGCAGGGAGCACCACATGCATATGTGTTCACATATGCCCATGGCTGGGAATATAGGCCCAGGTCTCAGTGGAAAGCAGTTCCCCCCAGTTGCTTGCAAGTAAGGTGGCGGGGGGGAGGGGGGGGTGAAGATTGTGGCCTCTATAGGGAAGGAGGGAATGGGGCAGGGTTGGCAGCTGGGGCTGAGGGCACTACCCAGCCAGGGCAATATATGGGCGGCCTGGTGCAGGAATGTGTGACTAAGGCCCAGGTAGGGAATGGCACAGAGCCATGAGTAGCTCATCCAGGAGATGAGAGCAGCTTCCTACCACTTCATGCACTCCCGGGGAGAGGTAATGGGGGGCACATACCCAAGATTTGTGGGGCAGGGGTGGGTGTAGTCTCAGTGCTCTGTGCCCTTCTGTCCTGCCTGCAGAAGCCCAGCACCAGCCACACTAACATGGCGAAGTGCAAAGTGACTTCTGCCTACCCCGCAGCAGTGGTGGCAATGCAGAGTTGTGCCCCTCACCGCTCTTGGGCAGACAAGGGATGCTTCGACATGGCAGCACAGCTGGTATGGGGACCTCAGGGAAGGCAGTACAACAGGGAGCCCACACCCTCCTCTGCTCTGGTTGTGCCCCGAGAGAAGGAGGGGACCGTGTACCTTCCTTCCAATTTGGAAAAAGTCATCACCCTAGAGACAAATAGGGGCAGCAGAAACATGGGCATAAAGCTGAGATAGTGGGGAAAGAACAGGAACAGCTAGAAAGATGCAAGCAGGATCAAAGATAAAGGAAAGGGATTGCCTTACACCTCCTGAATTGCAAAGTGTAAAGCTGCTCATATAGACAAAAAAAAAAAAAAAAAAAAAAAAAAGAGAAAACAGTCCTTGTCAGGGTACAGGTTGAACTCTGGGAATTCTAGCCATTGGAGGAACATGTATCATTGGTTGAGTTTCTGATATCTATCCATGGAATGCTCTGGTTAAAAGTATAATTTGTATTTAAACTATAAAGTGATAGTTAAAAACAATGTTCCCTTTGCCTTCCTGGCTACCCACCCAATGCTATTAATCCATCCCTCAAACCCAGAAATAGCCATAGACAAACAGGCTAACATGCAGAGCAGACTTTAATTTTCCTGACATTTGTATAATGAGTAGAATGAGGAAGAACTACATTACTCACAAAAGGCTTTGCCTCCTGAGAGTTACAGTTCCTCTGTTTCAGCACCAGCCCAGTTTCATTTTTAAGAGGAAGTGTGATCATTACTTCAGGGACCACCATTTCCCTCATTTCACTCCTTTGCCCTCCTCTCCCGCTGCTTCCCCACCTCTGCTTCAGGAGGTTCCCATTGCTCTCAACCCCTCCTCCATCTTCTTCCTACTTCTTGGAAAAAAAAAAAAAATCTTACTTTATTGCTACTGTTCCTAGACCCACTGGTTTAGACGGTGAAGGGGGAGGAGATGGACATGTGTTACTGCACTATTCGCACATCCCTGAGCCACTGATGATGAAACTGCATTGCTCCATCAGGACATGCCACATGTGCCATATTTGACAAAAGGTAAAGTTCAAATCCATTTCATGATCCCAAATTCCTGAAAAAATGCAAACCTTTTTCATTTACACTACTTTCTCTTTTAGCAATTAAGTTTTCCCCTTGCATTTTCTCCTAATTATATTACGTTAAAAACACGAAGTAGTAATTCTGCATGACATTTTTATCACCTGCTTAACATTTCAAATGAAACATTTTATTGCATTTGATGTTATTCAAACACTTAGCATGTACTCTTCAGTCTTAGTTTTCAATGTGTTCTGGTTATATTAAGCAAATATTTAAGAAACAGTTGGAATATGTGCTGTTTTTTCTCATTTTTAAGTGTTTAATCTGTAATAAACATACAGTGCATTGGAAATACATTTATACCTAACCATGTATGTGTTAAGGGTTAAGAATATATTTTTGCATGGCCATAGTTGATTTCATCAGATTTTCCATTACAAAGTCTAATTTCAGGGGTTTACAACGTATCCATAAACTTTCCCCTTCAGGAAGAAATTTGGCATTATTTAACACATGATTGAAACTCTATTTTCATATATTTTAAGGAGAAAATAAAAGGTCACAAATATCAATAAGCTTAAGTATTCATCAAAGACCAGTCAAAAGGATTTTTGTAGCCATGTTGCAGAAGCATGTGAAACTATTGGTGGCCTAGGTCTGCAGTTGGTACACATTGGAATATCTTTAGTCACTCTATTTACTCAAGTAGCTGATTTGACCTATGCAACCTGAAAATCTGACACCCAGTTCTTTAAAAGGTTTTGCAATCTTGCATTATTAAACGTATTCAAAAGTAAGAATCTGCTCATAAACTATGAATCTTGTGGGTGTCATCTTTCCATTTTGTTCCTCTTCGGTGGAATATTGATGAGTAACAATTTCCCTGCTGTTACACAGGGAGGGTTTCAAGTGACATATTCACATGTGCGGTTACTAATGCCTTGTCTTCTAAAATGATAGACAGCACTACAGTATCCTTCACATCCATAAAGAATCATGCTGTCCCAGTGATGCTGGTTTATTTCCAGGCTGCAAGGAAATGGTACATGTCTGAGTGCTAAGACATAAGCCCCTGTTTTCTCTTCACACAAGCTAGTCCATTTTCTGCAGTTTTGTTTGGGTCATGTTTTTCTTTAGTCTCTCTCTCTATGACACAGCTCCATACTCCCACTGTTTGTTTTCCTAAATGTTGCTTTCTGATGAATCGCCTTTTCCTCCTCCTACCCTCTAACTCCAGCCAATTAAAAAAACATTACTTATAAAAGTGCAGCCTCTAAAACATTATTGAAAGACACATCATCTAGTAATGATTTCACCTAGCCTAATTTCAGACTGTTGAAGATATACAGTGATTTGGAGCTGGGGCTGAGGCTTGCAAAATGTCATGATCTAAGTGAAGGGTAGGACAAGGAAGAGTTCAATCTAACTATAATTCTGCATTTGAAAAGGATTCTGTGCAATGTTTTTGTCAGGAGTAATTTTGTGGAGAGTAACCCATAACTAGGAACACTTCCTCAACATTTCTTCTGGACTAACTACTGACTGGTTCCTTCAGCATATTTAAACTTCTACCGAGTTATAACATAAAATAGTGTGTATATCGGCTGCATTCAGACATAACAGCTGCAGTGCTATGTATATATATCACTGTGCAATAGGGCCAGCCTCATAACCAGCTGTGGTGTCCCCTGGTGGCCAAGCTACTTTTGCCACATTCTGGTTCCTCAGGGTATCCTCCCTTTTTCTGCCTTGCCTGCCCTGCCTTGATGGAAATGATAGTACTTAGGGAGGATGTCCCAAGGTCCTAGAGTGAGCTGTAGTTTCCGGTGACTCGCTTTGTTCAACCAAACCTCTAGTATTAGTAGTGCCCTGCTGGCACCAGTCTTGCTTTAGGACACTAAATCACAGCTGTTTTCATGCCTTAGGGAGCAAGCTGCCTTAGGGGCTCTAATCATGACCTTCAGCACCCCCAGAATCATAGTTGTCACTCCAGTGCCATTCACAGGGCCTCCTTGGCCACAATTCTCTTGCCCTCTGGCTACCTCTCTGGATCCCTGGCAACATCTCTTTTCTTTCCCAGTCTTGCATGCTCCTGCCACAGGCAGGACTTGCTGTAGTTCACTCAGTCTCTGAGTTCGGCAAGTCTGCTAAATCTCATATCCTGGGAACTCTGGCCCTGTCTTAAACTCTTGTCCTAGGTCTCTGGGTTCTCACCCACAGACAAGGATGCTATCTTTCTCTGCTCCAGTCCCTCTGGTTGCTGACCCTGCTGTCTCTCATTATAGACCTCTGGTTTCCTGACCCTGAGCAAACTGTTTGCACTGCATACCTCTTGGGCATCCCTGTGACTTCCCAATCAACCTTGTAGCTACAACCCAAGTCTCTGGTCAAAACAGAAACAGGAACTGCTTCAAAGTAAAACCCACACCCCACTCTGGTTCACAATCCTGTAGCAACTCATAAACCTCCCTGCCCTACCATGCCCTTCCAGCTCTCTAAGGTACCTTGGATACCTGTGGATATGTTCCCTGTAGCCTCACTCCCCAGGGACTCCTCTCCCTACAGATTGCAGGGTCTAACTGCCTACTTTGGCTCACATGCTGGGCTTGTGTCCCCTGAGCACCAGCCCTTCTGGCCATTTGGTTTCCTAGCCATACACAAGGGTTTCCTCTTTGCCTAATGATCAGCCTGCCCTCCTCTGCTGGAGTCAACCCAGCTGCTCTGCAGCCTTTACTTCCCTGATTGTTTGTTTGCTGCCTATTACAGTACAACTAGCTTCAGGATAGCTTCGATCCCTGTTCCCCCTTGGCTGCTTACCTTCTGGGCCCCACTCAGCAGTCGTGGCCCTTAAAGCAATAGGAGCCTTTGCTCTGTGTTACACTTTGTTGCACTACAAAAAGTGGCTGTCAGGCATGCATGCACCTGAAGCACTACAAAGATGTTGCATACACTACCAAAGTGTTCCTGAATGAAACAGGAAGCACTATGTTTGTACTGCCACTGCAGGGGTATCTGTAGCTCCCCACAGTGCTCCACTCCCCGACCTGTTAAGGGGGAAAGGAAGCAGCTGCTGGGAGTTCAGTAACAGCCCACTGCTCTCAGATCCAGTAGTCAGTGAATGCAAGACCAGGACCAGGCTCAGCAACTGAGAGCAAGCTGAATCCCAGCCAGGGCTGGGGGACTGCTGCAACTCGGCATGCCATGGTAGCAGGCACCACTGCTGCTTGCTAATTACTACCTGCCTATGTGGTCCCCCTTCCTCAGTAGGAGAGAGGGCAGGCTGTTAGTGACTGGACTCACAGGATTCTTTGTGGGGTGGGGAGCAGGTGGAGAAGAGGAGCAAACCTCTATGCCCCCTGCCCATGACTGGAGAACATGCCTTTGTAGTACTCCCCTGGGGGTGGGCTCTGAGCATCTCTATTTGAATGCACTGAACACACACATAAGACACATAATGCTCCATCTCAAGGAGGGCAGGGCCTCACTAATCATGTGACAAGCTGAAATAGGGGGCAACAGACCCTCTCACCTTCCTTTCAGCTACATGGATATTTGGTTATGTTTTTTCAGACAGCCCTTCATGGTGCTATTGATGTTGTAAAAGAATTGCACTGTGCTATTCTAACAGTATTCCTTTATGCAATAGTAAAGTACTGTATATACCCAAATCCGAGATGACTTTGAAATCCAGGATGAAACCCCCCCATAATTAGATTCTATACATGTAATATAATACGTTTGTTATATTTTTTATATATGGAACTATAATAAGACTCTACAGTTACACTATATGTTCATACTATAATCTGTGCTTGCCAGCCTGGCAGTACTCTTTTGCACACTTGTAGCTGGAGTCATTTTATTTTTTAAATGAAATTTTGAAATGTCCTTAACCAAATATAACACTGTGTAACAATACAAGCCCACATCTGTCCATGGCCTTTGTTTGCATGTGTGAGAGAAAGGGATTTTCCTCATTTTTCATTCTGGTGCTTCTGTACTTGCCAGGGCCCAAAGCATATGGGCAAGGCCAAGAGTTCTTGCGTGGCCTTTTACTTTCCCACTCCAAGTGATGTTGCATCTTCTTGTATGACACCCGTTATGCATGACATGGGGGCCCCATGAATATTTGTGACATTACTCCATTGCCATTCTTCAGTTCCCTCCTTGCCTTTGGCATGTTGCATTTAATAATAATAGGCAGCTGCAGTGCTGCAAATACAGATTATCATAGGGACAAATATTACAGCATGATATCTCTGGGCTGCCAGCTGTTTGTTATATCCACATGCTTTACTTAGACTGTAAACTCTTCAAGACAGGGACTTTCTCTTTGTTAGTCATTTTTACACTACCTAGTGCAGTACAGTTCTTGTCTCCAGATGTTGCCACAATACAAAAGACGCACACATTTTTTTCCTATGAATTAGGCCTGTGAAAAGCAGCTAGTATTTGCTTCAGATTTGGATTTGGCCAACTTGGGGACAACGATTCGATTTGGTGATTCAAATTACTGTCCCAAATGGATTCGGCCAAATCCGATTTGAAGATTTGGCTGCTGCTGAATTAGCTGAAGCTCTGAATCACAAAGGGCCCACCCCTGACCTGCTTTCAATGACTGCCCTGCCCCACTCAACTCACAGCTCTTTTAAAAAAAAAAAAAAAAAAGCCCCCTGGGCAGAAGCCAGTGAGTCCACGGGTTTTTTGGGGGGAGGGGTTAAAAGGCAGGGAGCTGGCACAGGTCAGGAAGCCATGGGGGGGCCTGGGAGAGCAGGAAGAAGGTTAGGGGGCTTATGGGAGAGCCCTCCATGTAGCACGGGGCAGTGGGGGGCAGCAGGAATTGCACCCCCACCTGGCAGCACCTGGTGAGTAGGAGCTTATTTTTTAAACAACTGGGAATGGGGGTGGTCAGGGAGCACTCAGGAGAGCGGAGGGAGCAAGGCAGGGGATGGGGCCTGGCAGGGGTCCCCCCCATGGTCCTCTCCCCCCCCCAGTCCAGCCCCTCCTCCCTATCCCCTACTTACCAGTATGGAGTCTGGGTCTAGCTCCCTGCTGCAGCCAGTGGGGACTGCCCAAATTGCCAAAGCTCTCCAAATCTTTCCCCAGTTCATTTAGAGAGCTTTGAATCGATTCGGACCTTTTAATTGGTCCCCTGATTTGATTCGAATTCAGAGATTCAGCCACCAAATCGGGCCAAATCTCCTCCGAATTGAATCAGCATCCAAAGCTTTGCACAGCCCTAATAAGAAAAATAAAACAGAATTTCTTTTGTAAAATTTCAGACTCACTCAAAGGTTTGAGGGTTGTTTTTTTTAAACAAGAAGAAACTAAATAGAGCTTTTTCAGGTCATTCATACTTTGATTTGGCAAGTAACACTTACCTGTTTCCTCCCTCAAATCACTGTTCATTATTCCAATGCTCGTGAAAGGAAGCACAGGGAAAACAGTCCCAGAGTTCTTCTCTACATTTTGCTATGGAATGCTTTGCTACTGATACAAAATTATTTTTCTCCTCTGGCAGATACAGGTAAAGCATGTAGAAAATTGTTAGTGACCGCTTAGCTGGTGCTGCAGGACCCAGAGGACTGCTAAAAGATTAGCAAATATGAATGGAGGAGGAAAAAGAGCTTGGATAAGAGGTCAAAACAGAAGTGAATTGGGAGGATTATAAACTGCAGGTAGTTATTAGCTTCACATTAAAGGAGCCTAAATGGAACTCAGACAGCACAAGAAAATTGGGTGGTCTAAAGCAGTACTGTGAATGGATGGCATTAAAAGCAAACATAAAGGTATCTGAGACAGCTTTTTATAGAACACTCCTGTAACAAACGGATGAGGAGGTCACATTGGGTAAAATGAATAAACATAGGATACATTAGGATAGTACTAACAGATAAAGAGTTTGGAAGTCAGTTAAGCTGTCAGAAGAAACAACACGTATGCAAAATTTAACGTGAACCAATCGCAAGCATGCACTTGCTGGTGCAGCTGCAAGGTTTTGGCGGGCTCTGACCGTGCACCGAAACTTTTCCAGCGCAACAGGGGCAACTCCCTGCTCCTGTGCTCAACACAAGCTGTGCCGAGGCATCTCTTAACCATTATGCACAGACGTCCTTCAGCTTGGCTCCCAGAGCCTTGTAGTCCTTTACGAGGTGATCTGGACTGTTCTCGGCCTCATCATTAGTACCCACATGGATTTGGACCATGGGATAATAACCAGTGGGCCGGATAAGGTCCAGGATCATCTCTGTTACATCCCAATTATAACAGCTGCATCAGTATTAAGAATGTCAGTATACAGCAGCTGGGTCTGTGGCTGATAAATTTCTGAATACACAATCCCAGACCTTCATGTCCTTTTCAAAAATGAAATGAAAGTCAATGGGACTACACCAGGTTACATCAGCTAAAGATCTACCAGCCCTGACATTCTCTTATGACTTTCCTGGTACAAACAAAAGGAAGTCCTGCAACATACTCATGCAAGGAGTTTGATGTATGGAAGGCTCTAAAGACACTTTTTTTTTTTTTTTGCTTGTTGGGTGATTATTTAACTAAATGAAACTGCCAGGCCTTTAGTGTTTCAAGTATTACTGATTCTTCTCAGACTGCAAACTGCAGTTATAAAATTGGAGAGAAGGCTCACTCACACACACACACACAACATCCCACAAAAATTAGTGTTATTTTTATTTTTTGGGAAAGAATATTATAAAAAGAGCTCTTTCTTTTACCTGCTTTGCTCATTTCTACAGCTGTGAGCAGGGTAATGAAGGCATGTCAAAAGGAAGTAATTTTGGGGAAAATGGGAGTTAGTATTTCATGAAATGCAAATATTTGTATTTATTCCTTCCTGGAAAAAAAGTGCATCCTGTTCTTCTTCTGTGTAAAGTATATTAATAAAAAAATTAAGGAAAAGCAGTAAGATGAGCGTTGTGAAAAACAGATTTCTTTGTCATCCTGTGGATTCATTTTCCACTTACTCAACACAAAATCATGGGCCCCGTGCTGTTCACCATCTTTATCAACAATTTAAATGAGGATATGCAAAGCATGCTGGACAAGTCTGTGGACAATACTAAGTTATGGGGAAAAGCAGCCACACAAAGGGATAGATTTAATAGGCATCAGGGCTGGAAGGGACCTTGGAAGATCATTGAGTCCAGCCCCCTGCCACAGGAAGTCAGCAGGGGTCATACAATCCCAGTAAGGTAAACATCCAAATTTCTCTTAAAAGGTATTCAAAGTAGGCATTTGAACCACCTACTTTGGTTACAGGTAGGCTAGGATACAGATTCAAGCAGACCAGGACAAGTTGGAAAGCTAGGTGGAGTGGAATTGGATGCAGTTCAGTAAGGATTAATGCAGTGTGTTTCATCTGAGGAGAAGTAACCAGCAACACAAATATGGGCTTAGAGGAGATGCCCTGGATCTTGGGGTTATAGCTGATCACAGGACAAACGTGATCTGTCAGTGCAACACTAATCTACAGAGCAAATAGGAATAGCATACTGCTATTGCAATAGCATTAGCCAGTGTGTCATGAACAGCAGTAAGGAAGTGATACTTTCTTGTCAGTGCTGGTGAGACCGCAGCTGGAGAACGGTATCTAGTTCTGGGTGCCACACTTCAAAAAAACCATGGAGAATCTTGAAAGGGTCTGGAGAATGTGCACAGGAATGATTAAGGGCCTGGAAGACTGACCCTATGAGGAAAAACTAAGGTATCTGGGACTGTTCAACCTGGGAAAGAGAAGACTGAGGGGAGACTTGCTGGCGGTCTGCAGGTATGTAAGGGGTGACTATCAGGAGCTGGGAGAAAAAAGAAAAAAAAAAGTTCACTAGGGTGCCTCAGGGGAAGACAAGGAGCAATGGCCATAAACTGTTAAAGGATAGTTTCAGGTTGGATGCAAGGAAGAATTTATTTATGGTAAGGGTGACCAGAATCTGGAATAGACTTCTCAAAGATATGGTGCAGTCCCCAGCCTGAAGTTCAGGAGGAGACTGAACAGACACCTTGCTGAGATCATTGGATCTCAGCTATATTCCTACCCAGAGAAAGACAGTTCAGAAGTGTTGGTCTTGCACATTTTTCTTCAGAAATGTAATGTGCAATACATTTGTTTATATTAGCAACCAAGAAGCAGTATTTATTTTGGAGACACCAGATGTCATTACTGCAGGCAAAATTGTGGTGATCGCCCACAGTCATGTGTTGGGTCATTCTGATCCAGAGCTTTGCTAATCAACAGAATAATTTGTGACACCACAAATGTACATAGGGACCTGTTCTATGTACCCTTCATCTTCATTTCTGTTAAATGTTTGATCTGTCCTGCTCTGTTCCATGTCAGAAATTTTAATTCAGACTGACCTTTATCTAAGCTATACAGAACAGGATTGGGGAAGAGGAGTTGTTTGTTTTTCATTTTTAAGTGGGAAGCAGTCTGAAGGGGAGGGGAGTTATCTCCTTATAACAACATGCCAGGTAGGGAACAGCCATTATCTTGCCCTGACATTTGAGGCTAAGTTTTGGCACAAAACATAGGAATAAAATAGTTAGCTCCAAGCATTCAAAGATCATGGGTCATGCTGCCAAAAAATTATGAAGTTAGTTTGAACATCAAATTTAAAAAAAAGAAAAAAAA
>JAGPOW010001338.1:24943803-24959592 GCA_030014935.1 Caiman crocodilus
GCCCTGCCCTGCCCTGCAGCACTGGGTCACACCTGCTGGGCTGTGGAAGCCCTAGAGTGAGCCCATGAGCCCACAGTGGGCAGATCTAAGGGGCATGGGTCCTGCCATTCCCCGCAGAAGTGCATACAGTGGTAAGGAGCTAGCCCCACGCCTCCACCCCCCAGAGAAGCTGTCTACAGTCCAGTCCTGCTCCTTGCTGGGGTCCTGTGGCCACACATTGCAGCCCCAGGCCCCAAGCCCCATGCACGGCCAAGCTAGGCAGAAGCCTCAGCCCTGCCCAACTCCCTCCTTCCCTCCCTATGGAGGTCTCAATCCCCCCTTCTCCCCATTTACCTACAGGAGCTGCTCTCCAGGCTGCCTAGTGGTCATGTGCATGTACATGCACATGGCACCCCTTGCCTGACAACCCTCCTCCCACTCCCTCCCAGTCTCCCTTGCAGGCTGAAACTTAGCCAACCTACAGAGCTCTTTGCAAAACTGCAAGATCCATGGGTTTTTCCACTAAAATGAGAAATATGCGTTTTCTTCTGGTGAAAGAGGAAATCCATGTTTTTTTCCTTTTTTCCATGGGAAATGGAAAACCCGGATCCCTGATGATCACAAGGTCCCTCCACTAATAGACTGGGGGGGGTGGGTTACAGTGGAATGAGACTCACTCTCCACAAGTTCACTTATTCATTCTTATGAGTATTAATCATTTGTTTTACAGGAGTGCATTTTCCCAAGACCTGTGTCACCACAGAATGAAAAGAAAATCCTGACTATTGAATATACAATTTGCCTTGAACATAAGGATATCTCCTCCAACAGTCAAATTCAGACAAGCAAAAAAATTAGGTTTCCTGGATGAAACACTAAAGTGTAACCAGATATTGCTCAGGTCCCTTCTGACCCTATCAACTATGATATCTATATATTGTAAGAGAGAACAAACAGCTTTCTACTGAGAAATCCTGCTTATAAGCTGGATGCCCTCACTTATACAATTTGGTGATTTTGTTTACTGAGTTAACATTACATGTAGCACCATGCCACTACATGGGTCTATCTCCCTTTTTTCTTTCCCAAAAGCTGTTTTCCTCTTAAATCAGCTATGTTTCTTCAGCACTCTTTCAATGCCCATTCAGAATGATGTAAAGAGCAGACGTTTTAGCAAATATTCCTGAGTGAGCCTGCTATTATACTCAATCGGTGATAGCCACCCCTCTGCAGAAAGCCAGGATAAAGGCCACTTAGTCCTTAAATAGATCAGGAAAAATTGTATAGACTAGTGCTAACTTCTCTGCAAAGGTATGAATTTAGGAGAGGAAAAATTAGAAAAAAAATTGTTTGACAAGGTCAGAGTTGTTTCTCCAAGAGTCATATTGCACAAATTAAAATACAGCAAGAATTTATATTTCTTTTAATTTGATTGAAACAGTGCCATAAAGAATCTGGAGAAAAACTGTTCTCCCTTTTTCATAAAAGACAGGACAAAAGGCAAGGGGTTTCAGCTATAACAAAGAAGGTTTCAATCAAATCTCAAGAAACACTCTCTAACTACAGGAGCAAGACAATGGAAAAAATCACCTTGGGAAGTCATTTAATATCCTTTTCTGGAAGTTTTTAAGATAAGCAACAGTTTGGGTTAGTTTAGTGATTCCCGAATCTCTACTGCAACTTGTATTAGATAACTCTAAAGGTCACTTATTGTATCAGTGCTACAAACAGAATTACAGCCTACACTTCTCTTGTGTTCATGAAAAAAACAGAGTCTTAATGGAGTTCTCACTTTTCAAAAGGTAATTTTTTCTATTTAAAATGTGAAAGGGAAAGGCATCTCTAGTCAACACATGCATAAAAGTAATATGCTCAGCAGGGAGTCTCAGGAGTTACGGTGGTATCTTAATTGGTTTATGCTCATAGGATTTACTGCCTTGAGTGGCCTCAAACACTTCCTTGTCACGTAGCCTCTCCGTCATAATTAAAATCTCATTTATTTGCACTTGTAGAGTAGATGCTGTGCAGAAACACTTGAGACTTTTATAGACAGGGCTCACACTATGAAAAATTGCAATTCAATGGCAAAATAAAAACTCATGCAGATGTTCTTTAATTTGAATATTGGCTTGATCCTCTCTCCTAGTATTGCTGGCACAAAAGTCTGCTTCCTTTGCCTCCTTCATCAAGAGTAATCAATGTTAAGGTCACTCCTGAGGTATATTTGGCAGCAGTAGGATCCTGATGTGAAGCTGCATTATATATTTTCCAGCAGCAACACCTAAGCTTGTGGGTTGGCTCCTACAGTAAATGTTCTGCCTATAGTTGTTTCTCTTGATGGATGGTTCTGAGGTTGTCCTGCTGTTAGATTACACTCTGCTGGATGTGTTCTTTGATTCACTTCTAATTTTTACATTGTTTGCCCATTTTTTCAACTGCAAGGATATGTCTTAATTAGCTTTCAAAGGATCTGTAATTGTCCTATACAAAGCTAATGTTTCCTATAATGTAAAGCATTAGGATTTATTATGCCTTTTTTGGAAAAAAAGGGGGGAAAACATTAAAAAGCTATTGCAGTAACATCTTAATAATTCTCTTACTTGAAAGCTCACTAGTTATTTTAGCAAGGATTATAATTTTCTAAAGAATGTTTATATTTGTCCTAAAACACCAATAGTTCACTGTTATCTAATTTCACTTGACATGCTAATACACACTTGCAATACTGTTTCCCACTGTGAAAAAGCAATTTCTATTCTTACATTGTTCCTTTCATCCCAGAATATCTAAGTGCTTAACAAACACCAGTTAACTAGGTTGCATTACTGCCCAGTGAGGTCAATGTATATTATCATTACACACAAAAAACTTAAATTAAAAGAACATTTATAATGCTCAGAAGTTAATAAATTCCAAAATTAAAATTGTCTGTGCAACTTATGTTCAGGCCCCATTCTGTATTTGCATTATGAAGCAGTCTTCAGACACATGATCACACCATTTTTCCACAGAACCCCTGCCTTGCTCACCACACGGTATGCATGGTGCTCCCTGAATGGGCAGCAACTCAACATTTTGTTTCATCCTCTCTGTTTGATGAGTGGCCTCCTGCTTTGTTTACTATTCACTTGTCAAGATCTGCTCTGAATACAGAATTATTAATTTCCTTGTGGGATTGTGTATGAAACTTATCACTATAGTAGCTGAGTGTTTCACAAACATTAATCAACCTTCACAATATCCCTGTGAGGTATTTTTCTCATTTTACAGCTGGGGAGTTGAGGCACTTATACATTAATGTCAGAAACATACACTAATCACAGATGCCAAAAATGAGAAATGCTTGATTTTTCAGAGAACGTAGCATTATATACCACTTTATATATTTGGATTAGAGCTCTCACTGACTTCATTTGCTGTAATGAGTACCAATCATTTCTGCAAATCACACCCCAGAGCAATAAGTTAGACAACCAGAAATTGAGATGGTTAATGACCACCTATGAAAACTTTGCTTTAAGCGACTTGTCTAGCAACCTATAAGAACTCTATGGTAGAGAAAGGGAAAGAAACCAATTGTTGAGGGTGACATTCAACTTCCTTAAGCCTGAAACCATTGCTGCTTTATCTAGCAATTTCCCACCTCATTCAATACACACTTTGCAACTTCTGCAAAAAATGAATCTGGATTCCTATTGGAAACTACCCCTGATTCATTCCTAAAGCAGGACCAATCTGCGTATTGAATGAGGCAGGGGTCCTGTAAAAATAGTAGTAAATGACCCTGTAGCCAAATACAATGGACTGATACAAATTTGGCAGGCAACTTTCATTCTGGGTTTTCCTAATTTTGAAGTGGCTGACTGCAAATTTAATAATTTTCTTTTAATGTTGGGGATTTTTTTTTTTTTGTAATTCCTAGATTTTTGAAAATACAAACTGAAAGAACAGAAATTCCAGCCACATGGTGAGACCCACACAGTTCAGCAGGAATGTTTCAGCCTTCAGATCCACTGAAGAGTCATTTGTAATTCTAATTAACAGAGTGACTCCTAGCAATAATAGGTTATGATCTTATATAGAAGAGCAGAAGAGCTCTAAAGAGGTGCTGGAGGGTTCACAGAGGTGAGTCAATGAGAAAAGAATTATGGCACATGCTAGTATGTAGCAGGAACTGCGCTCTAGTAAGCAGAGTTTTCTGCCTTTTTCCTGCAAGCTTGACTCATGTTCCACTCCTCCCATCTTAGTCTGTTCCTCTTCTGTTCTGTTTATTCTTTACCACTGTCATTTTCTCCCTGTCTGTATTCACTCCATACACGTCTCATCCCAGTCCCATTTTCACCTTCCAAGTTGAGTGTCTGAGTCTTAATCTCACAGCATGTGTGTACATGAATTCATATCTCCTTCTACTATGCCAACACCCCATTCCACTTTCCACCTGGGCTACTACAAGCTCCCCAACCTATGCCCATGTCCAATTTTTCTCTTTCCTTCTACAAGCTCCCAGTTCTAATGTTCTTTTCCAAGCACACCTCCCCCAGATAATCTCCTCCACCAGTCTTCATGTCTAGGCTTTTGCCCAAATGGCTCCAGTTCCCCACTTCCCTCCCCCCACCCCCAACCTATGTCCTCTCACAGCACCAGGCTCTTTGCCTAACCAATTCCAACTTCCCTTCTGTCACAGCTAACAATCCCCCCACCAACAAACCGTTCTGGCCTCCTCTTCCCTTTCATATCCTTCCAGGCCCAGACAATATCCCAATTTCTCTTCCCGGTCCCCAGGTTCCAAACTTCTTTTCTTTTCTCAGTATTCAGATTAAGTAACTTCCTCAATGACTGTCAGTAGGGGACAGCACAGAAGCAGCATGCCCTTTGCTTCCAAATACAGCACCACTCCTAAAGAAGCTAGAGGATCAATTGCAGTGAAAGTCCAGCTTTGGCCCTGTCATCCTTGATGTGTTATTCAGTAGTTACTAAGGACTAAAGTAAAGTCTGGATTGTAACTAATCAACATATTACTTTTATTCTGGCAAATATAGCAACCAGTTTCAACTGACTCATATAAAAGCCTCTTAAAGGTACAATTCTTCATACTAGATGGAGAAAATATATTCTGATGCCCTTTGTGGATGGTAAATACCCACCTTCCTCAGTAATAGAGCAGTTTCAGCATGATAAATGAAGATTTTTTTTTAGATTTTAGTTGCTAAAAATAAAGAAATGGCTTCTGAGCATGTGCAAACTGTCATTTTTCACTTGCAACTTGGCCAAATCTTAGCAGATTTTCACAGGAGTGGTATGAGGCCCATTACTCATAAAAAGTCCAGCCGTTTGCCAAATTTCAAGTTCCTGTTCCAAAGCATGGGGAGGTATTACAAAAATTTATCATTTCTTTCATGCAATTTTCTCTAGACTTGGTTTTGAAAGAGCGGAGCCACTTCAACAGCTATTATCCATTAAAAAAGAAAATCACTTTGAGGCAAACTCCTAGAATATTTTAGCCAAAATAGTTAAAACAGTTAAATTTATCATCCAAGAAAACCACAGAGAAGTAGGGCTGGAAAGGATCTCCATAGGTCACCTAGTACAACCTCTTGCCTGAGGCAGAATCATTCCTATGCAAACCACCCTATATCAAATGAAAACAGAATCTCGTAATGGGAACTGTTGGGCAAACTTCGTAACAAGCAATGGTACTAGGCCCTCCTTCAATGAACAACCTTTTTACAGATGGCTGTGCTAAAAGGCACATTAGTGCATATTTTTCAACTTAAATGGATAAATTTGTGGTGGCTACAGATGTAAAGACCCAACTCTAACTCATGGTACTTCACATAAACTGCCTCTTACCCTTGATACAGCAGCTACCACTGTCCAGAGGCCTAGGTGAAGGGTGGTTTCCCTGGCTTGGCTCCCCCGCTCTAATACCCCAGCTGGAATAGCTAAGAGGAGCCTGTGATGTAGCCAGGGAGGCTCTTTTCCTCCATACCCCCACCTAGGCTTCTTGACAGCAGTGTGGAGCAGCTGGCTGCTTTTAATTGCCAGAACTGGGGGGAGGGTAGAATGGAGCCCCCTCACCTTGCAGGCATGGCATGGCTCCCCCCAATACCCTAGCCAGGGGAGCTGGGGGCAGGGGCTGTCAAGGCAAGGGATCTCCGTTCCACCCCGCTGCCAACTCTGGCCATTTGAAGCAGCTAGCAGCTCCACGCTGGCTGCTCCCTCCCTCTCTTCCTCCCCCTCACTCCCCTCACGCCCCTCACTCCAGGGGCTGGTGGCCACTGGTGCAAGCACCAGCCTGGCTTGGCAAAAGCACAAATTTAACTCTGGAAGAAACCAGTTCCCTAAGGTGCTCTGCTTTAAAGTACCTTAATCTACTACCTCATTTGACCAGGTTAATTTTTCACATGATCAGCCACTTTAAAATCACTCTGCAGCTGTGCATATGTGTTAAGTCACGACTATAAGCACTTTCAGGGGCGTAATCGCATGAAAAATATAACTTGTATAAGGACCCTTAGACACTTAATTTTCTAATTAGGGGGTAAATAAAATTTGCTTGAATTTCAAGGTTCAGATAAATCAACAAGAGTCAAAACCATTTACCAGCTTTGCAAATTGAGCTACATTTTCTTTTATACTTTGTTAGAGCCTTAGGGCCCTGGCTGATTTAAACGGCTTTAAACTGATGAGACAATTAATGTAATCATGCTGTAAATTGAAACATCACATTTTTAGATCATTTATGGCATTGTAAAATGGCAAACCAACCACAAAAATGTTCCATATAAAGTGGAATATCTTTGTGGCTCATTTGTATGGTGCCTTAAATTGAAATGTGGCATACATCTCCGGATCCAGCACTGTCCCAACCAATACTGAAATTCTACTAACTACTAGCATCACCCGTGGGACAGTCCCAGACCTTGAATCAGGCACAAGGCTATCCAGGACACAAAATTTCTCAGATCCCACTATATCTACCAAGAGTCTTAAGTGCCTAAATGTAGGTACTCAGTTTTCAAATTCTGGCATAACTTAATAATGAACACAAAGGCAGTCAAAGTGCTCATATGTTGTACAACTGGTCAAAATTCCCTTATTTTTTACATTTTACAACTGCTTTCATCAAAAGTTCAATTTCTCTATCAAAAAGTATGAAAAGTATTGAGGATTTCAGCTAACAAGCAACATGGTTTAAATGTTTGCCAGCTGAAAAAACTGGCAAGATTTCAGTATTTCATTTTGTTTAAAAACCTATTATAAGATTTCAAAAGAAATCCCATAAGAATTGCTGGGAGTTTGTTTTTATTTGAATAAGTAACAAATCTCGTAGTCTGACTTATTCTCTTTTCCCTTGTTCTGTGAAAGCCATACAAATTATAAAAAGCCAAATATGATGTTTCTGTCTCACACAAAGAGGATAGGAGAAAATTAAAAATATCCTACCATTTCTTAGGCTTGCTTATAAAAACTACTTTTTATCATTTACATTGTACCAGTGTCCAGACAATTAGGACTGGAATGTCATTGTGCTATACAGACATGTGAAAACTCAGTCCCTTCTTTAAAGAACTCACATACCAAGATTCACTTTTGCATCTCCCAGAATTGTTCCTTCTAAGAATATAGGGACACAATGATTTCTTCTGGTATTCCTTCTTTGTATAAAGGTTAAGCCATTCATTTCAAGGACATAAACAAATCTCATGCAACAGATGGTGACTATCATGGGTTAACAAACTCATAAAAGTTGTGATCTGCCTGGGGATAATTTATTAGTAGAAGAGAAGGCCAGACCTGTCTAATATATTGTTCATAGGGAATAGTTTATCCAGCAATTATGTTGAGTGAAAAATGTCAGTACAAAGTTCAAACAAATGTAGGTCCATGTTAAGGGGGCCTTTGCTCCACACTCTGATATCTCTTCTTTGTGTTTTCAGTAGTAGTGAATTCAAGACAATAGCACACAAAAATTACTTCATAAAAACGTGCCTATTCATATAATAAGATACTATGTGAGGTGATACTGCTGCTAGTTGTATCAGCATAAGAAAGAAATGTAGTGGCTAAGGTATCTTGCTACAGTTCCAAAGAAGCAGCTGAGTCTTGCTCCAAACATAAGCCAATGGCTCACCCAAAAATGGGAGGGTATCTGGTCACTGTGACTGGGGAGTGAAAGGTGGTCAGACATGGCATTATCCACTTTGCTGCCTTTGTGCAATTGGAGGATAAACCAACATGGCTTACTTATCCTAGCTCAACAGGTCACTAGGTTCAGATTTTGATTGACATCTAAAACATAGTCATTCTAAAGTTAGGGATATAGGTTTGTAGTGAGGTTGTCAGTTCATATAACACAGTCTTTATTTCCCTGGGCAAACTTAACCCCCAGGATACAACATAATCCATTAATCTGCAACCAAATGAATACATAAACAATAGAAGGTTAACTCACACCCTTCAGGCTTAACTCACACCCTCTAGTCTTTCCCAGACCCCAAGATAGCACCCTCGATAAACACTGTCACCTTTAGCCCCCACAACCTTCTCTCCCTCCTCCTCAGCTCCCTTCCCTGGTGTCTTTTAAGTTCCTCTGGGCCAGCCAATTGTCCTCATCCTGGATCAGTTCTTCTGGCAAGGCCTTCGGTTACTTTCTTACTGCCTGCAGCTAGGCAGCAGACCCTGAGATACATAGCCTACTACAAGGTTACATAGGCCTCTAGTTGTGACCAGCATGGTCACTGGTTCTTTTTTTAAACACACTCCCTATTTATTTGTGCATATAGATTGATAGTTGGATGCTGCCCTGGAGTGTTTACAAAGCAAAAAGCAAAACATAGGAAACAAGGAAAATCCTTTGGAAAATTAAAAATCTGGAACCAAGGACCTGTCTTCTGTACAATTCTAGATGCTGCAATAAGACCATTTTTTTACATTCAGATTAATTATTCCTATAAAGAAGATTGGAGAATAGAATACCCTAAAAGAAAACAGCCTTTTTCAGAGACACTAGTTGAAATATCCAGGTGCCGATTCTGAGTGCTTACATGGGAAATGCTGTTTTGCAGTAGAACTGTTATATTTTGGTCAGCAATTCAACTATAAACTAGTTTTGAAAAACCCCTAGGACTCAAGCTGATGTGTAACAGCATGAGTGTGAAAGTTAGGTCAGTGCATACAGTACTGGAGTTTCATGTAAAAAAGAAACAAGTACATGGGGAAATACTCCTCTTTGCCCATCAAAGCACTTCATATATTCACAGTGTGAATTTACACAAATATTTATTCAATGAAGTATACCCTTAGCAGTTAATATTTGTTGCATTCTGACAGCAAAAAGAAAAAAGGTAGCATGGACTAAAACTAACACCTCTGACACACTGGCTGACCTCTTGCATCTTTCATTGATTTATTATTTTTAATCATCTTGTGCACCGTTCATATTTTCTGGCAAATAAGCATAAACCTAACAGTCCACCCTCCAGGTCAGGATTTATTTTTAAGTGAGAGCAATTAGATAAATGGAGAAGGGAATCAGGTGCATAATGAACAGAAAATGTTCACTAGCACAAACTGTGACTTCCCAGGAGCCCATTATCACTTATTTTTCTTTAAATAACAGTGGCCACATCTACGCATACAACTTAGGAGTAGACTAATTAGCTATGGAGTAAAGTGTCACTGTTTACACATGCCAAGCTATTAGGCTGCAGTAAACTAATTAACACTGCAGTAAGATAATACTGTCAAGATAGTACTATCAAGAACGGCACTCTAATGCCACAGTAAAATAGTACTGTCAAGAACAGTACTATTATGCCGGGGTATTTTCTGTGATTAAATGCACATGTAGACACTGACCATGAACATAAATTGCACCTGGTTAGCCTAGCCTAGCACTCCTGTCTGCTACTTAACCACACAGTTCTGCACTTTCAGCACCCTTCTGTCCTAACCAGCCCCTGTATCGCCCAACACTGCCACCTGGAGCAGAATAGAGGGCTGAACCCCAATGATCCCTGCCAGCCCAGGCTTACTCCACCCCAGTTCAAATTGCTGCTGTCCTGGGTGCACATCTAGACATTGCACCCAGGAGTGGTTTACTCCATCTCAAACTGTCCTGGAGCTTACTGCTTAGCATTAATTGCATGTGTAGATGCAGTGTGTTATTATTTTTTTATCTTTTTATTAACATGCAGTGCATACATAAGTACTTTTCCATGCAGCCTTGAACAGGTTTGTATGTTCTGTCCGCACTTTCTTTTAATTTAAGAATTTAAAAAATAATATTTTAAATTTTCATATTTACACGAATACAAGACAAGGTTTTCCCCCCAATCAACATTGAAGAAAAAGTCCCTCAACTTATAATCATATGCAAGGAAACCTCATTAAGTATATTTTCTATTGTTAAACTGCTGCCAAAAGCAACAGGTGCTCTGCAATGTAAACCAAATACTGCAGTTGATTAAATGCAGCCCACATTGAGCATGATGATAAAACCACATAGTCCATATGGAGCAAACATACCAGTTTGAACCTACCACGAGGATAGATTAGTGCAGGCCATCTGAATAAGTTATATGGTAGTGCCCATGGTGCTGAGTCCCCATCAATGGTGATGTTTTTTCATCCCATAGTAAGCCACTACATTTCAACGTCCTCTTCACTTCCACAGCTGAGCTATGCCTTTGTTTCCCATTCCTAATTATTTCTGTTTCTTCACAAGTCTCAAAGGTCTGGCAAATATCACCAAACAGGGCCCCAAACAGTTCACCAAGAATCCTTCTGTTGCTCCCTCTCTCTAGCACATCACCTCCATGGGCGTCCAGACAAGCCCACACATGCCTCTTGCAGCATCTCAAACTCCTTTGAGATGCTGCAAGAGGCATGTGCAGGAATGAGAAAATATTCCCTATGCTG
Organism: Caiman crocodilus; assembly: GCA_030014935.1. NCBI lineage: Eukaryota > Metazoa > Chordata > Crocodylia > Alligatoridae > Caiman > Caiman crocodilus. The sequence continues at coordinate 24,954,706 of JAGPOW010001338.1, forward strand.
CAAATTTGCAGCATGGGGGCAAAATTAGACCCCTGGATATTGAGGGGACAGAAAACCTCACAGAGAAACAAACCAGGGCAGGTCTCAGACCATGCCCTGAGGCAACTGAAGGCTAGGTCCTTCATAGAGATGCTCTGGCTGCCTTGAGGACAGGCAGCGTGCCAGCAGCATGGAGCTGGACCCAGGCTCCACTGCCACTAAGTAGGGGGTTTGGGGGCTGGAGGAGGGCAGAGGGGGCCCTGTGAGGGACCCTCACTAGCCCTGCCCACACCTCCAGCCCCCCAATCCCTGCCCCACACATCCCCATCCAACATGTGCCCCCTGGATCCCCCGATCCCTTGCCCACCAAGCCCCACTCCCCCATGCTCTGAGCCCCCTGATCCCTGCACCATGTGGCCCCATTCCCTACCTGCCCTGTGAGGCCCCGTGAGCCCTTTCCTGCCTGGCCCAATCCCCCCCACCTCCCCAAGGCCCCCAATCCCTGTCCCCCCAGCCCAACATCCTGGGGGCGGAAACCAAAAAACCCCAACCCTGGCACTTAAAAGCAGTACAGATGCTGTCAGGGTCACTGCCCCACCCCACACAGTAGGAGGCTGGATGACAGCCCCAGTTGCCCGTATGCTCTGTGCATCCTGGGGGGAGCTCTGCCAGGAGGTCCCAGAGCCCACACAGCCCCTGCTCCTGTGGGGAGTAGAGGCTTTTTCAGTTTTTTAAAGTGCTGGAGAGTGGGGGGGGCAGCCATGCAGGACTAGGGGTGCAAGTGAGGGATAGGGCTGATTGAGATAAACATTGGGAGGTCTGGGGGAGCAGTGGGTGGACCTGGGTGGGGCAGCCACTGGCGGGATGCAGCAGCTGGTGGGGAATTCGGCCAGCTGGGGCAGCAATCCAGGGGACTGGGGGAGCAAGTCGGGATGTGGTGTGGCATGTGGGCCCTGCAGAGCGGGGTAGCCCCTGTGAGGGGCAGTAGCCCCAGAGGAGGTGTAACACTCTGTGGGGGGCTGTGGCCCCTGAGGGGGCCACAGTCCCTGTGTGGGGCAGCAAAACATATATTCATGTATTCATGAAACATGTATTAAGAATTCATTTTATTAGTATGATAGAGACACAGGTACACTTCCAAATTGATTTAACATTGTAGATATATCAATAAAATATTACCCAACTGATCACTGTCTCTCTGTCTCACTCTCTCTTTCTCTCTAGTGGTTTTTTGTTTTAATTGTGGAGGAATATGGATTTGGGATTACTTTACAGAGTGGCTTTGTAATTTTTTTATCAGGGATTTTTCAGTTTTCAAATAGGAAATACCAGAATTCCTGCTAGGGAGGCCAGTGGCAGCACTGCTCAGAGCTGGCACCTTGGACCCAGCTGGAGGTGGCTGACCTCCTGGCCAACTGGGGCTGCAGATCTAGGAGGAACCAGGCAGGGTTACTTTGCCCCAAGTGCATGTTCAAGCATGTGCATTGATGCAAAAAGCCCTGGCTTAAATTTGCACCACTTCTATTTGAGCTGTTGCAAGCACATATGCTTGCATGCGTGGATGTGACCCATGAGATAGAGTCAGATGAGGTTGCCTGGCACCATATTTGTGTATAAATATTTGGAGGATCCCAGGACTCATGACAAGAAGACCCAGTTCCAGTCATGATTGGGGGGGTCTAATAGATCTTTGAGGAGGGAGCAGCAGGGGATTGGGGGGGCTGGGTGTCTGAAGTATACATACATTAAGCACCAGCTCTGCAGAAAAGGACCTGGGGCTTACAGTGGACAATAAGATGGATATGTTTCAGCAGTGTGCCCTTGTTGCCAAGAAGACTACCAGCAACCTGGACTGCATTAGTAGGAGTATTGCCAGCAGATTGAAGAAAGTTATTATTCCCCTCTATTCTGCACTGGTGATGCCACATCTGGAGTACTGTGTCCAGTTTTGGGCCTTCCACTATAGAAAGGATGTGGACAAGTTGGAGAAAGTTCAGCGGTGGAGAATGAAAATGGTTCAGGGGCTGAAGCACATGACTTATGAGGCAAGGCTGAGGCTGAGAGAACTAGGCTTATTTAGTCTGCAGAAGAGAAGATTGAGGGGGATTTGGTAGTAGCTTTGACTACCTGAAGGGTGGTTACAAAGAGGTTGGAGCTAAATTGTTCTCTGTGATGACACATAACAACAAGGAACAATGGTCTTAAGTTGCAGTAAGGGAATTTTAGGTTGGATATTAGGAAAAACTTTCTCATTAGGAGGGTGGCGAAGCACTGGAATGGGTTACTTAGAGAGGAGGTGGAATCTCCATCCTTGGAGGTTTTTAAGGCCTGGCTCGACAAAGCCCTGGCTGAAATTATGTAGCTTTGAGCAAGGGGTTGTGATAACTGAGAGTAGTGTCTGTGGTAAGGTGCTTGCTAAATGCTTTGTGATGTTTAGACCAGGTGTTTCCTGTGGTTTGTTCATGCATTGTAAAATGTATGCTATAGCTAAGAGTTTAGTTAAAAGTTTAAAAAAACTGGTTAAGGCCAGCCTTGTGAGTGATGGAACAGCTAAAATTAATCAAATAAGGAAAATGCAAAGGCTTGTACTGCTATTGGTTAGTCATATAAAGAAAATTTGTTGCATAAGATTGTGAGTGGCTGGAGCCAACAGCATAGCTCAGAAGTTATAAATTTGCTAGCACATCTGGGAATTGGCAGAAGGAAGATGCAGCATAATAAAGGAAGCTATCATTATAAAGAGAAGCTGCTGACCTGGGTTCGGTGGATTCTGAGGAGGCCGAGGACTAGGGTCCTTCCCAGCACCAGATAGCGCAGATCGGGGATGCCTGACTTCACTAAATTTTGAGAGGCTTGTCATATAGCATCAGAGGGGTCTGCCAATAAGTTGTCGACTCAAAATTTTGTCTGTCATTGTTGTCTTGTTATATTACCCATAGTTGTGTGTCTGTTAAGTCAATAGATCTTTCTTACCTTTTTACTTCTGACCACTCTTTCAATCCCAAAACCTCGCACTGGCAGGTGGAACAGAAATTGGTGTCACAAACAGGATTGAGAGATTCTGGTCCAGAGACAAAGGTCGGAATAGAGGGATTTGAGTGGGCTACATTGGTGGCTTTGCTTAAGGAAGTAACTGGGATGGAGAATCCCAGGTGGGATAAGGATAGGTTGAAGCCTGCCTAGAGTGACCTGGGAACAATACCTGATCAGTGAGCTAGGTTCGCTGCTGCTGCCCGGGGTAAATCCAAGTAGGGTTTACCCCAGGCAGCAGGCCACGTGCCTGCAGTTAGGGGCCAAAAAGAATGCCCAGCTCCAGGAAGAGGTCACCTGATTGAGTAAAGAGCTGGAGGATGTAAGGAATTCCAACAGTGTAGCATGTGAGGCTGCACAAGCCACCCAGAGTCACTTGGAGATATTAGAACGAAGGGAAGAGAAGCTTATGATTGTGTGCGTGGCTGATTTCCTTCAGAGGAAGGCACAGTTGGCACAGGCTGTGGAGCCCCTTCTTCCCCCTTTGAGAAGGTGCGACAGTGCTTGTATGGTGAGAAACCAGAAGTAGATCTCTGGGACGATCACGGGGAGGGGACGGATGAAGGGAAGGAGATTGATAACAGGCCTTGTGCCCATATGTCCCCACCTGGAGGGAGGAGTTTGGAGAAGCATTTCCAGTAATAGTGACTCGCTTAGGGCCGCAAAGGGGAAACCCCAAACAGAGCTACGCTCCTTTATCCATACAGAGATTTGAGATATACAGGAGCAGTATAAGTTCAAGCCAGGGAGCCGGTGATAGAGTGGCTAGTTTGAAAGTATAGTGAAGGGGCCTCAGCAATATCAGTGAGCTGTGCTGAGGCAGCCCAATTTGTCCTGCACCCCGAACTCCAGTTGAATCAATTTGCAAGGGTCGCTGAAAATGTTACTTTGTTTTTTGCTGCACTACAGGTGACTGCCACCAATTATGGTAATATAGAAGAAGAACTTAACCCTATCCCTCGGGCATGGGCCAATTTAAAAGAGGCTGTCCATTGTTTGTATCAATGAGCACTGACTGACATCATTCATGTAAGAGCTTAGACTCACACACTAGATGAAAAAGTCATAATAGCACTGATGTGGAGGAGGTTCTGCAGGCAGGCACCAATGAAGTGCACCTCAGCCCTGTTGGCCTTGGAGCTAGAGGCAGTGAACAACCTGGTAAGAGAAGCAATTCGGCGATTAGTGCAGCTTCTGCCCATTTTGCAGAAGCCAGGGCTTGCCAAACCAATGAAAACCACCAAGGCCATGGTGGTGGCCTCAGGGAAGAACAAACCTCCTGACACCCACAAATTATTAGGAAAAGCCAGGGAAGGTTGGCCCAAGGCTCCGCAAACAAAGATGTGGAAAGACTTGTTGGATACCAGTTTCAATAAGGTACAAATCGATGGACTGCCCACCAATGTCCTGCGCAAGCTATGAGCTAAACACTGTAGCGACGGGGCAAGCCCAAAAGCAAAACCTGCTGCACCGCTGGCAGTGTCACCGGGGGGATTTTCTGCCCTAAGGGCAAAACTGTTGACATTTTCCAAGGCTCATGCGGGGACGCAACCAATTACCTCCTCTAATCAGGTGGGCTAGGAAGTCCAGCCTGCCCAAACCCCAAGGGAAGGGGCTAACATGAGGGCAGTAGCGGGCTGGAGACCAGCATCTGATATTGGCTCTTTAATTGGGATACCCATACAGATTCAATTACATAAGAGTGAGAAGTCAATTGATATAATATTAGACGTGGGTGCCCAGATTTGCATTTTAGATTCCACAGTTTAGAAAGGAGAGAAAGGAACCCCTTATCAAGTAACTAGGGTTTGTTACCAAATTTACCCATTACTTTGGGGTGTACTCATTTTTTAGGGATAGTTTCTAGGGTCTTGGTAA
>JAGPOW010001338.1:24959692-24991564 GCA_030014935.1 Caiman crocodilus
TAGGGCAGTTGGTTCACTCTTGTCACCCTTATCTTGAGGGTCTTAGGTGCATCTCTCACTGCATCTTAATCAGTTTCGTTTAGGTAGAGGAGGGGAGGGGGGAGTGAGTCCTTTGTGAGTCAGACAGACTGCATACTGTGCCAGGGTTGCCCAAGATCACACAGCTGAGACAACAGATTGGAGGCACTAGACGACCAGAACATGTAGGTCAAGCCCTCTTCGCATTACCTAATGGCTCTAAGGTAATGGTGACAGCAGTAATATGTAAAGGGGACCAAGCTTACTAAGACTAAATGTAGTAAGAGGACAGTGGTTTGCCCTTGAGTGAGAGAATTGGCAGTTTGGGTGTGCCATGCCTCACCAGGAACCAGAAGAAACAGCTATAATGGCTGTTACTTGATGCAGCATGACGCCATTAATTCTGCCTCCCATGAAAGGAGTACACCAGCCCCAGTATCAAACTAAGCTTGAGGCCACACAACCTATTCAGTGTATTATAAGCCAGAAGTTAGAGGATGGAACTATTATCCAAACCCACAGTCTGTATAACAATCCAGTGTGGCCAGTGTGCAAACCAAGCAGGGGTTGGCAGCTGACTGTTGATTTTCAAGCTTTGAATGCTAATACCAACACCCTGATGGATGCTGTCCCATCTTTACCAGCCTTAACAGAAGACATCTGGTGTTATAGACCTGTGTAGATGGGATCCATTAATATTAAAGATATGTTTTTGACCATTCCTAACCAAGAAAGCCATTAGCCAGTGTTTGCTTTCACATGGATAAGGCAGCAGTATACCTACACCGTGTTGCCCCAGGGGTAGATACACAGCCCACCCTGGCTTACGGAGTTATAGCTACGGTGGTTCATGAGGTCCAAGAAGAGTACCCCAACGTACTCATGTGGCAGTATATAGATAATATAGTAAGCAGTCAAGACAAAGAGGCTGCCATCAAGGCCTCTAAATCATTAAAAGAGAGCGTGAGTGCTTTCAGATTCATGTTGTCTGACCATAAAGTCCAAGAAGTAGGACCCCAGTGTGAATTTCTAGGGGTAGAATAACAGAATGGGGGACCCACAATACCAACTAAAGGGCTGCGGCGTATAGTGGAGACCCCAACTCTCACTAATGTGAAAGAACTGCAGGCCCAATTAAGAGCACTCAACTTTTGGCATATACAAGTTCCTGAGTTTAGTGCATTAGCTCGTCCATTGTACAACTTGTGTAAGAAGAAAACTAAATAAGAATAGGGTCCTGAACACAAATATGCCATACAGGCCCTTAAGGAAGCCGTAACTGTCCATGCCTCCCTAGCAGCATGACGTCCAGAAGGAGAGCTTTGGCTCCATATAGGTGTCTCAGAAGGAGGACCATATTGTAACCTGTGGCAGAGGCACAGAGTCCTCAGAGGCAGAAGGAAAGCCCCTTGGATTTTAGAGCCAAGACTGGAGGGGGCGAAACAAAGTATACTCTCTTAGAGTAGATGTTGTATGCAGCAACAGCAGCCCTGGAAGCCACAGAAGTGTAAGGGGGCAATTACCCATAATTATCACTACTCCAATACCTATCCTCAGAATGGCTCTGTCAGACCACCAGCTGCCACCTGGGGGAAGAGTCCAAGACACCACGGTCCAGAAGTAGATTTATTATATCTTGAACCAGGTCCAACAAGTAACTCCAAAGGGATGCCCTGCATCAGTTGAAAGGGTCACAGAAAGTACGATTAATATTTATTCTGACAAAATAAGATGCAGTGAACCTTCACCCATCAAGGAAGCACCTCCTTTCTCACCTGAGATGGAGGTCTCGGCCAATGTTGAAGTCTAGTTTACAAACAGGTCTGCTCAAGCTCAGCACAGTGCTCATTGTGGCTAAGTAAGAAATGTTAAATGGTCCGTGTCCTATAAAGCCCATCTATATTTCTAGTGACTCCTAGATGGTAATAGCTACCCCTATAGAATGAAGAACTAAAGCACTAAATAGCTACCCCTATGGAACGAAGAAAATTTTAAAAAACAAAGATAAGACATTTAGAGCCATGAGCAATAGAAAACCTTGTAGCAATTAAACCAAAATGAGCTCCCTCTACACATCCAATATGAGAGTGCAGCACATGGGAATATGGCAAGGGAAGGCCCAGAGGCAAAGTGGAATAGGTGGGTTGATTAGCTAACCAGGGAACAGGGTGCTAAAACCTTGTCTGTTGAAGAAGAAAATAGAGCAGTTAGTCCAACATTGCCTGATTCCTCCTCCCATTGCACACTTAGAGAACTAGCCACAGAATGGCTACATCAACAACACGGGCACCCTGGGGTGATGGGACTGCCCACTTGGCCACATCTTGGGGTATTCATGTAACTAAGAAAGAAGCATAAGAAATAGTTAATGGCTGCATCACCTGCCAAAAGGTCAAAATGAGACTAAAACCTTGCCCAACTGTCCCATTGTCATTACGTGGGGAAAAGGTAGCATGGCAAGTATAGCAATGTGATTTCATAGGCCCCCTCCCTTGAACTTCCCATAAATGACAGTACATGTTTGTAGCCATAAAAGTTATCACTGGTATAACGCTCACCCATGCCTCAGCAAGAACTACTGCCCAAGACACTTGTGCAGCACTGGAAACTTTGTTGTCTGTGTATCTACCACCTATTGAATTACAAAGCTTCTGCAATCATCTTGTGTATGACTGGACCGCAAAACATGACATGTTATAGACATATCACATCCCATACCTTCAGCAATCTAACGGATTAGTAAAGTGAGCCAATGACATACTGAAATGTAATTTGCGGTTGGCCACTGGCCCAGCTCTTAAGAACTAAGACTTGCACCTGGATTGAGATCATCTGGGAGGTAGCCCCATGCAACAGGCCTTTAGACTGGGTGGTCTCCAAAAGCTGGCAGTACAGCGACCTAGGGGTAATGACCCAGGAAATCTCCAGGCAGGGGATTGAGTGGTAATGAAACATCCTCAGGGAGATAAATGGGAGGGAACATTATTAGCAAAAGATATGCATAATACCTGGTAAGTATTTAAGTCAAATTAATCTAACAGGAGCCAAGCTCCTTTTTGTCTTGTTCCTACAGATTAGATCTGTCCACAAATGTAGCCATAGCCATTTCTAACTAAGCCTGCTACCGAAGATGAGTCCTGTTCTATCATCTGTCTAAATCAGCTACAACCATGAAGTGGTAGACTGTTATAACTGTATTTTTCTTACTAATGCCTTATTGTGTTTCTTGAGTAAGGCATGTCTACCATCCTTCTTATTACCCAGATGTTAATGAACTTACACCTGAAGATCTAAAGGAGTGGCCTGATCCCGAAGAGCATCCCCCAGAAATGCACTCAGGGAACCCTCACATAGTCCAGCCACCGTACCCATGTTAAAAGAAACCTGCTACCCCAGAGCAGATAAAATCCTGACCTCTGAGCAGGAGGAACAGAATAGTTGACTGGCAAAGTAGTAATTGTCAGTGTACCTGCAACACCGGTTATTATCTTAGGTCCATTCCCTACCTCAAGGTTGGAATGATTAACTGTGGGAGAGAAAGTAATTGTTGTAGCTCTGCTCATTTATAAGTTTGTTGTTACATACTTCCTGAAGGAAACTCCATTGAGCTCAATGCCCCTGAGTCTGGACCCCCAAGGATGCAATCCATATGTGTTCAGTCTCTTGAGCCACTGCATTCATGGGAAAATCTACCCCCTCCCATTCCTATGGCTGACAACACTCTCCATCAATGGCTCACCAGGTGGGAGGGCTCACTGCAGGTTGAAACAAAGTTATTACATAGTTTGTAAATCATACCTACACAGAAGTGTAGTAGAATGGTAACCACTTTAATACAACTAAAAGGAGGCTGTACCCACACGTCTCCCCCACTTCTCTCTTATCCCCATCCTTTTATACCAGTAAGATTTCTAAAGCAAATTAGTGCTATGATTCTGCCAAGACAATGCTGTTTCACCAACCCAGTACAACATTGTCCCCATGAGCGACAGTGGGAGCTCTTCCAGTCTTTAAGAAGTGAAGCATGGTTGCAGGATCCCAAAGAGGGAAAGATAAACGTAAGCTGTGAGGGGACAGGGTGTTCACTATTGTCTTTGGCTGTTCCCTTCAGGACGCCCCAACATTGCCCATGTATCACACCACACCCTACTGGTGGTCACAGATTAAAACCCTCCTAAATGCTTCATCGTTCACTGCCTGAGTATTTCTCAGACTGAAACAATAGTATGTCCAAGCTACCTTTCCAAACTGTTCAGCAGGAGCCCGTGTAGCTGAAAGGTTACTTACGTGGGAATAGCCGACCATTCCACAAATGGTTAGGTCTCACCAGTGAAGAGATGCTCCAAGTTAACTTTGGGAAAGGCTTATCTCAGCTATAGACAAATCCCAGAAAAGTGCTGAAGGAGTAACCAATCTCTGACAAGCAGTAGGGCTGCTCACTTGAGGAGGCATGCTCAAAGGAAAAACCTTAGAGCACACTGACAAATTAATAACAGATGTAAGATAAAAAACATCCCGTCTTGCCCAGGCCATGATGAACACTGCTTTTAGAGCAGATAAAAAATCAAGGCTGGAGTACTGCTTGTGCACAAGTTCAGTTATCATTAAACATGCATTTTTCCCAGGTAATAAACAATATTAAGAATAGGGAATGGCTTCCTGGCTTAGAGCATCATAGAATGCCTGCAGCATTTGAAAATAGATATCCCTATCAAAGCACCTAGATTACCACTTAGAAAAGCTATAATAAAGGGAAGTGTTCCCTCCTGGTGCACAGGGTGAAAAATAGAAGCTAGACCACTGCTTATTTGCTTAGCACAGGGCTAGGAAGAAGATGCCTTTGAAACTAAAATCTGCATCACCCCATATAGAAGACAGTTACCCCAGATGGCCCTCAGTATGTAGCACACTCCCTGCTAGGTCAAATCAGTAACATCTTAATTAAATTAAGAACCCTATAGAAAAGATAGTCTCTTAATCCACTCAATATGACCTGTGTACAGAAACTACCTAATGTGTCATATGTAACAATAAGGCAACGTGTTTGTTACAAAAGACCAGATTGCTTACTGTATAAAAATAGTACAACCTAGACCTTGTGTAGCTCATGTTGCTTAAGAGGTAAAAATAGATCTGTTGCTCTGCTACAATTAAGTAACCATACTATTGCCCTAAAATAGCCAGAAATTTCTTCTAAGACCATAATCCTCAACTTTATGATACCAACTTCATGGGTATCAAATGTACACATGCCACAGTTAGAAAACTAAAATGAAATAAAAGATAAGCTGTGCAGCCTTGAGGCAAAAGCTCAGCAAGGTATTCAATTGGCCTTCCTTGCTCGGTGGGCAAATCATCAGTTTGGCTGTCAATGTGCCTAAGCCATATATATAGTACAATGTGATTTGTGCTGTTCGCATGTCACCATATATTACCTCAACTACGTGACTGACCTACGTATTGCCCTACTAGCAGTAGCTAAATAGTGTTTTAACAGTTGTTGTAAATCTGTTCATTCACGAGTCCATGTGATGCAAGTTAATCTGAAAGATCCTTCCCCATTCCCTGATGTAGTGCACGTAGCTCTAGCATCTCAACTGTAGCCACCACAGTGCTTCAGGAAGCAAGGTGTAGAGTCTGATAGCTGAGAGTAGTGTCTGTGTGGTAAGGTGCTTGCTGAATGCTCTGTGATGCTTAGACCAGATGTTTCCTTTTGGTTTGTTCATGCATTGTAAAATGTATACTATAGCTAAGAGTTTAGTTGTTTTGTTTTTTTTAAAAAGCTGGTTAAGGTCAGCCTTGTGAGTGATGGCACAGCTAAAATTAATCATATAAGGAAAATGCAAAGGCTTGTACTGCTATTAGTTAGTAATATAAAGAAAAATTTTGGTGTAAGATTGTGAGTGGCTGGAGCCAAAAGTGTAGCTCAAAAGTTATAAATTTGCTAATGCATCCAGGAATCAGCAAAAGGAAGATGCAGCATAATAAAAGAATCTATCATTATAAAGAGAAGCTGCTGACCTGGCTTTGGTGGGCCAGTAGATCTTGAGAAGCCTGAAGACTGAATACCAGGGTCCTTCCCAGTACCCCTTAGACAATGCAGATCAGGGACACCCAACTTCACTAAATTTGCATCAGAGAGGACTGCCAATAAGTTGCCGACTCAAAATTTTATTCTCTGTCGTTGTTGCCTTGTTATACTATGCTTAATCATGTGTCTGTTAAGTCAATAAACCTTTCTTAACTTTTTACTTCCAACCACTCTCTGAATCCTGAACCCTCCCACTGGCAGATGAAACAGGGGTTGGACTAAATGACCTCTTGAGGTCCCATCCAACCCTAATTTCTATGATTTTTTATACTGAGCAATGCTGAGCCATGGTGAGCAATGCTGTGCCATCTGCTGCGGCTAAGCCCAATGAACTATATGGTAATCATGACTCTGTCAGCTTTGGGTAAATGTCATGCATAGTTTTCACTATATATAAGTATCTCTTCTTATCAGTTTGGATACAGAACCTTAATGCACCCAATGCTCAGATGTGGGGGAGAGGGGGGAGTTGGGGCCCTAAAATAAGGAGTTACTGGACCCCAGGTCAGAAGACCACAAGACAACATGCAGATGAGGAGAAGAGGCCCCCTAGTGAGATTCTGGATGAAGACAGGACATTTGAACCCAGGAAAGTTACCAATGGAGAGAGAAGATTTCTTAGTCCAGTTCATACAGGACTTGCTGAAGGTAAACCTTAGGAATTTGCATTGGCTATTTTGCCTGCTGGGTGGGGCAGAGTGGGAACTGAGCTTCAGGGATACAAAGAGCAGATCAGATTTCTGGCAACAGCTTCAGATGGCTGAGGGAAATCCCTAGCTGCAGGCTTTTCAATTTGCTGGGGAGACACAAGGAAAGAGAGACTGATTACGATCCAGATGTAATACAGTCAAAAAAAGAAGAGAACATACATTTTTGGCTTAAAAGACATTGTGAGAACATAGGAAAAGTAGAGGAAGTCCAAGACAAGTTGGGTGTGAGACTGGAATCTGGAAAGCCAGGACAAGGCTGAAAAGCATGTCTAAGAATCCAGGTGAGGTACAGCACTTCCCCTGAGTGGTCTCCCTGGGCTCCCACAGAGGCTTTATTTTCTTACCAGGGGGCAGCCTAAGCTCTGCTGCAAATGCAATGAGCAGGAGCTTTTCATGGCACAATGGCCAAAAAAAAATCTGTACTACATGCAAAGGAAAAGATCATAAAGCCAAGGACTGTAAGCGGAAGAGGGTAATGTCTTTAAAGATTGCCCTGACTCCTTTACAAATAAGGCAAAAAACAAATAAAGGGTGATTACAAAATCGCAACAGACTAACCACCCCACCACCACCACCACCACCACCAAGTCCTTGCTCCTCTGGCAGCAACAAAAAAGGAGGCAGAGAAGAGTGGGAAAGGGTAGATGGGAAAGGAGGGGAACCCCACTGGAAAGGAGAGTCTGACTTCCTCCCAAGACAGTTAGTACACCCTAAAGAAGATGTTTGATGAAACTGCAAGAATGGACAGGGAGGATAAGAGAGAAAGGAAGGAACTTGAATCCTCAAAAATGAGATCTGGAGGGAACCCTAGAAGCTGTAGAAAACTCTAGCTCAGAAATGGAGACGTGGGAAGAACAGGAGAAATCTCCAGGGAACTCCTAAGCTTTTATCATGGGGATCCTAATAACCTTAGTAAATGTGAAAAGCCTGCTAAGGAAAGAGAAATGGGACCCATACCACATTGCCTGGACCAGCTGCAAGCACATATCATCTGCCTCCAGGAATGTGGCTTGTCCAGCTCCAAAAACTATGCTTTGTTTGAAACAGGCTGGCCGCCTGGCCATTCCTTATGGTCTGGATCAAATGACAGTAGGGCAGTGGGGATCGCTATCCTGCTGAAAGACACAGTGAAACCTCTACAGCATAGAGAGATCATTAGAAGCAGGCTGCTACAAACACCTTTGAAACAAAGGGAGGGAAATTTGACCTCCTAAATGTTTGCTCCAGCCAACAAAGAAAAAGCCATGTGTACTTTCCTAGACAATATGGCTGTGGCAATGACCAATACCCAACCAGTGGTAATCACAGGAGACTTCAACTGCATCATTGCCAAGGAAGGCAGATTTAGCAGAGGCCAAAAATGGGCCTGAACAGTTCCTCCAGGCTGCTGAAGTAGCTTATCTGTGACCACAGCCTGGTGGATATGGGAAATAAAGCCCAAGAGCACAAGGGAAACTTCACCTGGGTGGACTCCACAGGGCAGACAAAGTTGTGCACAGACTTCATCCTCTTCCCCAAAGAGTGGATGGTAGTGAAAGCTGAATCCAAGCCTGTCTGCTTCTCAGGCCATTCCTCCTGACAATAAAAGTCAGAGATGGGGGTGCATCCCAAAAGAGACAGAGGATGGTGGAAGCTGAATATAAGCCTCTCAGATAATGAAAAGATCCAGCAGGAGTTCAGACAGTGCTATGCAGGGTGGAGCACCATCAGAGATATGTACCAGAACCACACAGAGTTGTGCGCCAATGTAAAAGAGAGTGCACAAGCCTTCTTCCAACAAGTCAGCAGGAGACGAGCTTAGATCCAGAGGAAGCACTGTGAGTGCCTGAACCACAAGTTGCAGAGTCTGCACAAGCACGTGGCTTGGGGTTCAGACATGAGGGAGGCCATGTGGAAAACGAAAGCTCAGACTGGAACCCAGTACAGGGAACAGACCAGGAAAAAATTCTTCCTGGCCAGGGCCCCCTGGGTGGAAGGGGGAGAAGAGTGGTCTACTTACTTTGTCAGGTTGAAGGAGACCAGGAAAGAAATCACAACCAGCTTAGTGAATGAAGCCAGGGCGAGCCCCAGTTGAAGTGATTTTGGAGATGGCAGCAGCCTTCTACCAAGAGCTTTCAATATATCTTCAATCCACCTTCTACCAAGAGGACTTAGGGGCCATGAGGTGCTGCTTATAGGGACTCACCCAGGGCCTTGTGAGAGATGAGGGCCGTAGGCTGGTGGAGTAGTGGATGCTGGAGGAGACTGTCAAGACTCTCCACAACTTCAAGAACAGTAAAACTCCTGGGCAGATGGCCTACCTAAGGAGTTCTATGACACCAGAAGGTGTCTAGACCAGGTGGGCCCAGACCTGCTGAAGGTGTATAGAGAGTGACTGCAGAAGGACCACCTGGGGACTGGGATCAATCAGGCCTCATAACCCTTTTGTACAAGAAGGGGGCAAGGGAGGAGTTGAAGAACTGGAAACCCACAACACTCCTGAAGTTTGACTATAAACTGATGGCCAAACTCTTGGCTGAGTGCTTTAAGTCTGTTATAGGTACAGTGAGCCATGAGGACAAGTTATGCACAGTGCCAGGGTGACAGATCCATGGAGCCCTACTGCAACTGCAAGACACGCTGTGCTATCAGTGGGAGAAAGGTCTGGACATTGTTATGCTGAACCTCAACCTGAAGAAGGCCTTCATTCATCCCACTGTCCCAGCAATTCCTTTTTGAGATTCCAAAGAAACTGGGGATCCCCTTGACCTTCATTGCATGGATAAAAACACTGTACACCAATGTGAGCAACAGGATGCTGGTGAATGGGTTTCTCGCTATCCCATCACCATGGAGTCAGGCATCCAGCAAAGTGATGGAACCACTGACTCTGTGGCTCAGGCAAGACCCCAGAATCCATAAAGTAGAGATCCCTGGGTTCAGCATGGCAGAGACAAGAGTCCTAGTCTGCATGAGAAAAGTGGTCTGTGGAAACAGTGCTGCAACATACACAAGTATATGGAGCAACAGCATGGAGCAAGCTCAACATTGACAAAGCACCTGCCTAGCACTGGGCAAGCTCAGGATTCTCTCTTCCCTGGGGATCTCTGTCCCCTCAAAAGGGAGTAAAGATCCTCAGGGTTGAATTTGACCCATAGATAATATGCCAGAAAGCATGAAAGAAGACTGAGGCCAAGGTCAAACAGAGACTGTGACTATGTAACACATCCTGCCTGTCAATGCAGGGGTGTGTGGTGCTCATAAGGATGGTGTTGCTACTAGTGCATCTGTAAACTGCATTGGTCTTCCCCCACTTACAGCAAACCATCCATAGAGTCTGGAGGGCCATATGTTTCTTCTTCTGGGACTCCAGGTGGGAGAAGTTTGCAAGGATCATGCTTTCATACAAAATGAAAGATACTCTGGGGCAAAGTATGCCAGACATCCTGCTGTTCTTCTGGACTGAGTACACAAGCCAGATCTTCAAACTGGCAGCTGAAGCAGAATCCAAACTGACTGGCTTCATGAGATATTTTGGAGGGTGCCTGCTGTGATACTGGGGCCCAACTCAGACCCCTGGATCTTGTAGCCACCATGGTTCTAACTGATCTTGGAGAACTCCTGACCAAGTACAGGTTACATTATGAAAACTCAGCAACCCTGAAAAACCACTGTAAAATGCAGGAGGTGGTTAGGGTGTGGAAAAAGACTGTCTTCTGTGTACATACAACCTGGTGACAGCTGCCAGGCCATTTGGGAATGTATTTTCCACAAGGGCCTGCAGAAGGAACACAGGGACTTGACCTGGCAGGTTGCCCACTGGGCACTCCCTGTGCAGGGGCTGAGACACAGAGAGAGGCAGAGAGGCCCATCAAACTGCTCCAGACAAACCTGTCAATGGAAGAAGGAAGCAATTAACCACCTCCTCTCAATCTGCCTATATACCAGGGAGGTGTGGGGGAAAGTAGTTATATTCTTCATGATAGCAACAGAGGTCAAGATCCTAACCAGAGAAGTGGTGCTGTTTGGATATCTGACCAAGCAGCAAGGGGCCCCAACAGCCTGCTTTGACCAGTTAATCTTCTGCTTTGGGAACACTCTGTGGAAGTCCAGGAACCTGCTCATGTACAAACCCGTGAGCCTCCCAGTCAAGGACTGCATCAGAATGGAAGTGAGTGAGCTACAGGTGTACTACAGGAAGATAAGAAAAGACAATGGGGAAAAGACAGTGGAGGATGCATGAAAGAGAAAATACTGGCCCAAACTATCTAGAAATGAAACCTCCAGAGAAGATAGTGACAGCAATGAGGAAGAGGCTAATGATATCAATAAAGAGGGGTTGAGCAATGAGGATGACAGGGAGGAAGAGAAGGACAAAGATGATGTGGACTAAAGATTGGGGAGAAAAATGGAGGGATTGTTGGGGGTGGAGAAAGGGAAGGATAGGGTAAGCTAGAGGGAACAGAGGCAGTTCTCATGATGGTAGTGGTTCAAGAAGATGGTGACAGGGATATGGATGCATGAGCACAAGGGAGCACATGTGTATGGTGCAATTATGGTAATGAGATAACGACGATGTAATTGTAGATGTGTGTTTTGTACTGTCAAGTAAACAATATCAGTCACAAGGCAGGTCCATAGAGGTATATATATTTCTATATATATAAATAAATATTTTGGAAAAAAATAGTTTGTACTATGTATACGTAGGTACAAAAGTGCTGCTTTAAAGTATGTTTATGAAGTACCTGTGCTAAAATTGGCCGCAATTTCAAAAAAAAGGTAAAATGCATTAATTTCAGATTAACTAAGTCTATGAGCATCTGGTAATTTACCTATATGGTAAATTATGTTTATTTCAAGCTCAGTACTTTGAAATATGTCCCTCACTTCCATGTGCTCATATAGAACACGGCCTGACAATAGAAAAGAGGGGAATTAACTACAGGGGAAAAAGGTTTGGAGGAGTAGGGGGACGGAGAGCAAAAGGGCTTCCTGACCCCACCTCCAATTTATTTTCCCAGCTAGTGCAATGGGAGGGGGACAAATTTAAGGCAAACCTCCAATAATTAAATTCCATACCTGGAAAATTATAACAAATTTATAAATTTTCCATGTGTAGAATCTAATTATGGGGGAGTCATCTTACATTCAGTGTCATATTATATTTGAGTAAATATGAGTTTGGTTTTGTGTTTTGTACTAACATATCTAACCTACTAACTAGAAGGACTTTCAGAGCCCAAGGACTACAAACTAGGGTGTCTGAGATACATTCTTCACTCTGCTGCTCACTCACAATAAGGCTGAGCTAAAGCCCACGAAAATAAATGCAACTGTTTCCATTGACTGCAGTGGGTTTTGGACTCATCTTTGTGCACCCACAGTGTGCACCTATTGAGTTTTTGAAAACTTTTCTCTAAAAGCCCTATATAGTTTTGACCACATCACTCAAGCTCAAATTTTCAAAAATGAGTAATGATTTTTCTGTTGTCTCCACTTTAGAATGCCCAAGTCAAATCTGATCAAATAAAATATTCAGAGTCTTTGAACTTCAGAGATGCCTGTACCCAAAAATTTGAGACACCCAAAATCATCAGTTATTTCTGGAAATCTTGAACTTAAGACCCAGTTCTGTGAAATGCTGAGTGATGCAATAGAAGTTAGCATCACTCAGCAGATTGCAAAAAAACAAAAAGTATTAACTAAAAAAGGCAAAATATATTTGTTCAACCATTCATAAAATACAGTCTTGTATCATGCATGTTTCAATGCCAGTTACTTATTTTTTGTAAATCACTGTGAGATCATTGGGCCAAGATCCCAGTACAATTTTTGTTTTATTATTGATATAAATGAAAGAGCACTCAAAGTTTCTACAGCAATTTCAGATAGTTTTCATGGTTTCCCAGGTCTGATTGTTTTCTAAAAACCTTTACATCATTCCTATTGTGTGAAATTGAGTGTTAAGGGTAAACATTTTTAGTGTTCATGCTTAGCTATAAACAAAATGTTTATATTTGGCAGAAAGATTTTTCTCAGGGTATCTGATTGAAAAATTCCCCACTTGTAAAATGTTGGAAATTCATTATAAATCTAAATAAAGATAGTGAAAATTAAATACTAAAACACTTAAAAATGGATTGAGTATTTTTCAAGCTCTGTGGCTTAGAAAATATTAACTATTTTTCCTTGAGATCCTATATAGCTCAATGTACCTATTCTCCAAGTCCTCAACGACTGGGATTTATCTTAATCTCTAATAGAAAATGGAGTTGTTTTCATAAACCAAGGTGTACACTGACTCTTTCATGCTATACATCTTTCTACTCCTGTGGTCAAGTACCTTGCAGTTATTATCGCTTATTTGTTCAAGTGGTGAGGAAATATTAAATATCACAAGTTCTCAGCAGAGACTGGACAGTAATTATCAACAGATGGCTGGCAGTATGGTATTGAGAGAGAGAGAGAAGGAGGGAGGGAAGGAAGGAGTAAGGAAGGAGAGGGAGCCTTTCTACCAACCCCACCTCCCCCCCAAAAAAACAAAAAACAAAACCACGTGGCAAGCCCTGGGCAACTCATTGGTCACAGCTCTGGTTAAGAACAGATTGAAGCTAACTATCTATTCTCCCCCCACTTTTCGCATTAACTTTTTTACTCATGCTTACAAAACTGTAATGCAATGTTACTAGTCCAGGCATGCAAGGCTGTCTTAAGCTCCTGTTTGCATGCATCTGAAATGGATAATATTAAACGTCCTCAAAAAATTCTGAGATTCAACATACAGAAAATATACAATAAAGCAGATTCTAAGGCCCAGTGAAGGCAATGATGACAATTATTTTTCAACTGAGAATCCCACCCAATATATTCAATAACCTTTACTTTCAAAAGAAACATGTTCCAAAACAGACCATTAAAACCTGGGTTTTCAGGCCCCCCTCATTCCCCCCCCACCAATTTTTTTGGCTTGGCTACTTTGCAAACCTTTAGAGAAATCAAAGTCCATCGTGAAATAACTTTTGCCCTACTGTCCATTTTATTCCTCTCATCTTTGAACCTTACTCAGTAAGAAATACACTCGGGTACTGAACTGCCAGAGTTTCAAAAAGGATACAGAAGCCCAACCAGACTAATTCTTAAGAATAATTCCTTTTGGCTTTCTAGCAAGTGAAAAGCCAGATGTATTTTCTTTTATTAAATAGGTCTTCATTCATGGGTTATTAAAAGGGAGAAAATGCTTTCAAACACCATAGGACACTGTATGCAGAATTACATCTACATTCCTTATCTTTCTCTTCCTTACAAAAGAAATAATGCATCATTCTATAATAACATTGCAAATCATCACAGCAAAGCTGTTCTCAAGTGTACTGTTTTAAGACATTATGCAGAACAGAACACTGAAGTGATTTTATACTGGTTCAGTCTCTCCATCACTGAACCTTGCACAAAAACATGCAGGAAAAAGCAAAAACATCTTAGACAATAGCGAGTGCATCTATACAAGATGCTAACTTCACAGTAGTGTAATTCTACTATGCATTAGCCTGCAGGGCAAAAAACAAGCTAATATGCTAATGCACAGTAGTATTAAGCTACTGCACAGGTAGCATCACTAAAAAGCCATGTGCTGGCACCACTGCACAGTAGCACCAGTTTCTCTGTATTGATTTAGTACTTTGTTATACAAGGACTAAACCTAATCCACTGTAACTATGGCACACTAATGAATGTGTAGATGCACCCACAGTGTATTTAATTCAAACATAACAGGCATGTTGCCCTCAATCCTTCAAGACACTCCAAGCAGGGAGACCCCTACACATGCATAGGGTTCCAGTGACCCCAGTACAGTTGCATCTACCTGCTCTAGGCTTGAGCTGAACAAATTGCAAGGTACAGGCCCAAAGTTGTGTTGAATGTTCACAATACAGTCCAGAATGACACAGAAATGTCAGAGAAAAAATATTGCCTGTACATTATTTAATAGTTGCCACATAAATCACTATGACCAATTCTCAAGGAAAGATGCAGCTCCTTTGTGTCACTCAAGCTACATAAAGGGGCTAGAATCCAGCTGCAGGTATCTAGCAGAAAATTCCTCTAACCCAGGGTAACTCTCAGAAATTTTAACTGTGCCGTGACTAGGGGCACTACCTCTTTCCCATCCTCACTCACTATATAAGTATGCAGTAAAGCTCCACTACTCTGGACCTATTTTCTACAGGCATAAGCTCCATTTTTTCAACCTAAACCAGTGGGAAGCTAAACCAGTGTAGTTGCAAGCAGCAACTACAAATGGCAGCATCACTAAACCAACCCTGAAACACAGGGTGTTTAAATCAAATATGGTACCCTCTTACTCTTCTGTTCACTCTTCTACTAAGTGGATCTCTGTTATGGAGAGAACGTGTCCCAATGCATTTGAAAACACTCTCGTACTTACACTATTTTTATTACATTTTGTGAAGCAGGTTTTAGTCACTGTTGTAGAGCACTAAGGTGTTCCTGCTCCTTTATGAGCAGAAGCAGCTTAGCGAGAGAGCCCTGAGAGCAAGGCAGTGCTCCACAGCTGTACATAATAGTTGGCAGAAAACTAATGAGGGAATTAGCCTTCACCTGCACCTGGTCAACTGACTGGAAGAGAACAGGGCTCTGGGCACATATAAGCTCCAGGACTGGGGTTGACTGGAGTTACTTCTCTGGCTGCAGCCAGGGGGAAGAAGCTCTTGCAGAAAAAAATTACTTGAAGATGCTTGTTTGCCTGTTCTGCTGCTGATAAAACTGGGCTCTAGGAGCGCCTAAAGTACCTGGGGCTAGGAGGCACACATTACTAAGGGGGAAGCTTGCCTTCTTAAAGTGGAAGAGCATGGCTTCCAGTGTCATTGTTATTGTTATGTTGTAACCCAGGGGCTTGTATTTACATTATTATCTGGACTGGTGGATGGGGACAAGGCTAACTGGAGAGGAGGAGGCCTCATTGGGGCACACTACCTTGTAGAACTTCAGCACCAGAGAGGACACCGAAACAGGGCTGTGAGAGCCCAGCGCTGGAGAGCGTGTGGAGACAGAGATGCCAAGATCCCAGCACCGGAGAGGGTGCAGCTACAGGGGCCAAGGGCCCAGTTACAACAGGATGCCAAGCTAGACTGTGGCCTCATCAAATGGGACAATATTTGAATACCACCTGTGAGGCATGGGACATGGTAAAGGGAAGGTTTCAGAGCCATGCATCTAGCTCATAAGCTCATGAAGCACTGACTTTGAGGAAGACCCAGCAAGAGATCCAAGATCAGCAGGGTCTAGTGGGGTTCAGCAGGACCATGACCATGCAAAATCGGTGGCAGCCTCCTAGCTCATTATTTCAACCAACAAGACATGGCAAGTGAGATTAGAAGGTGCCCACAGGGTGTAGCAGGCATAGTCACGGAGCCCTAGGGGCATCATGACCATTCCTGGGGACCCTATGCCATGACAAGTGATGCATTGGCTAGGAAGTCAGCTGTGTTCCTGAGAAGGGAAATGAACCTTTGGGCCAGAATAGAGACACAGAGAGATTTGTTCTAAGGCAACAACATCACAGCTCAGGAGGAAGAGCTAAGGGTAGAAAATACTATTACAAGACACTGTAGAAGGGAAGTCTTTAGGCCTCAGCCAGGAAAGAAGTAAGACCTGGAGTTAATCATAGCAGAGACAGAGACTATGGAAAGTCTGAAATAATAGGTTTTTACCTGGCAGTTGCAGGTGGATGAAGCAGGAGAGAGAGCAGCCCGTCTAGAGTGGGAGTTAGAAGTTGTGAAATCTAAAAATGAGCAAGCCGAGGCAAAACTGGCTACTTTAGAGCTACATATTCAATCCAGAAAGAAAAAAGGAGAGCCAAGGAAATCAGGTACCTGATTGCTGAGGGGGCTGAAAGGACTTGCGCGCTGGAATGGCTCATCATGAATGAGGTTGAGAAGAGCAAAAAATGGGAAGAGAAGATGCAGAGGATTACAGCGTTCTTGACAAGGTCACCCAAAGCCAGCGCAGCCCAGAGGGCAGAAGAGGCAGATTTTCTACAGTGGATAGTAATGTCAAAACACATTATAGGTGCCATAGAAAAAGACCTGTGAAGTTGAGAGAA
The DNA here is from genome assembly GCA_030014935.1 of Caiman crocodilus. Lineage (NCBI taxonomy): Eukaryota > Metazoa > Chordata > Crocodylia > Alligatoridae > Caiman > Caiman crocodilus. The sequence goes on from JAGPOW010001338.1 coordinate 24,976,617, forward strand.
CCAGGTAGAGGAGTTGCATGAGGGAGGAGCTGGAGAGTTGGCAAAAGCGATGCTGCCAAGCAGAACACCTTGTGCAAGAGCTATGGGGCAAGTTAATTGAAAGCCATACCCAGTCAGAGGAGACAGGAAAGATTATATCAAAGGAAATAGAGAAAATTAGAGCACAGATGGAAGGTTACAAAGTGATGGAGGACCAGATGCAGTCCCTTGAAGCAGAGGTAAAGGCCAGAACAGAGAAGTGCGAGGCATTACGAATTGAGATGCAAAGTGTGGAGGTGGAAAAAGCCCAACTTGGGGAAGAGATACAGTCCTTGAACACCCTTCTAGAAGCAGGCATGATTAGAGAGGTGGCACTGAGTGCAGAGAGGAAACCACAAATGTTACAGGCTATTCATTCCCTGGAAGACAGACTGGTGGCAATAGGCGCGCAGCTTGCAGAACACATAGCTATGGCTAAAGTCGAATGCCAGGAGCGCTTTCAGGAGCTCAAGGTTTTGAAGGAGCTCTTAGTGGAGACTGAGAAACAGCTAAAGACTGTTTGGCTAGAAGCCCTGACATTCCAGAAGCACCTGGAACCACCCAGTAATTTGGGCCCAGGAAGTCCAAGAGATGAGGTAGGACCAGTACAGCAGGAGAAGAACACAATGATGGAGGGGCCCCAGGGGCAGATCCTGCAATCATACAAGAAGAGATCCTGCGCACAGTCAGAGGGTGCCTGGATCAGAAATGGGGCCAGTGGATAAGCCATGTACAAAGATGGCTAACTAAGAGAAACTAGAAGAACTCACCAGCAGGCAGTCAGTCACCTTTTCCTATTGAAATGAAGGGAAGAGAGCTACTTATAATAAAACGTGAAATGTCTCAGATTATCAGGAGTTCCTTCAACATTATTCTAAAATAGTTATATGTTTAAGTCATAAATGGCACGTTGGCCATTTATGACTTAATGGCATAAATGGCCACATAAATGGCCACGATTTATGCCATAATGGCATAAATCTCACGTTGGCTCTCTGTAAAAGGTGAATGTCACCTTAAAATGCAGAATTAAAGCAATTAGCTAAAAAAAAAAAGGTTAAGTCCATACAGTATTAGCATCTAAACAGCAAGTACCAAACTCCCAAGGTCTCAATCCAGAATATACAGGACTGTACATTGGATTCTGAAGTTGTTCAAGACTTCTGCGTAAGAATCTGAAAGGAAACTTCTTAAGACTGGTGAAAGAAGATACATGTTTACATCTTTATGTAAAACTACTAAGAAACCCAAATCAATTACTCTTCTTTTGCATATAAGAGTATTTCATACTTCTCTGATAAATCAAGTAAATAAAATATTATAATGTAATTAAAGAAACTAACATAACATAAACTATAATTATCTCTGAAACTCTATATAAGAACAATAGCTCTCAACAGCTTGATAAGCAGGTTAAGCCATTTTAAATACATAAATACTTATTTCTCCTAGAACATCATTTTAGTTCTAACAAACATGCATTTGCAGATTGTCAAGCCATGGCTTCGACAGATTTCTCACAAAGTCTCAATAAAAAAAAAATGCTTCTGTTGAATTAGATTTTTTGTCTGTCATGGTAACGTTTATTCCTGTTTTTGTTTTTTTTACTACCACAGCCCCAAATGAAATATTAGCACGTTTTTAAAAATCAGCATGTTTACCTTAGTTGATGTAATTAAATGAATTTTGCATTTTTTTATATAAAAACTTTTGTGCTTTTCAAATGTCCTTTAATCACTTAGTTTGATATTTTTACATGTGTTCCAATAAAAAGTCCAATGAATTCCCTTCTAAAAACACAAGAAAGTTTAGAAGTTGAAGGTTCAGTTGATTAAAAGTCTTGTTACACTAATGCTGGGAGGGTGAAATAGTTTGGGTAAAAATGAGCAGTAGCAAATACAGACCTGCACATTCTAGAGTTTATGCAAACAGACTGAGGACACACACACACACACATACATATAGACTCATACAAACACATAAATGGATTTGGATTAGACTTTGCCAAAATCTCTATCTGAGACCAACCAACCAGACCTGGAAAGCTGTTCCTTTTCATATAAAAATAGTAATAATGAATAAAAAATTTTGGATGGCCTCCAGTGCCTTATACAGCATAATTTCTGTTTCTCTTCCACACATCTACCCACAAGTTCTCTCCTGGTACATAGTCCCTGTTCTCCCTGGTTCCTCACCAAGGTAATATATTTACACCACTTGGAATGCAAAGTAGCATTCTGAATTATAAGTGCAAAGGAAATCTGTGTTCTTAATGTCTTTTCACCTTTTCTCTGGGTGCTAAATTTCATCATTCAAACAAAGGTCCCATTTAGTGGATAGGGCATTAGGCTGAGAGTCAGGTCACACAGCTTTTTCCCCATTTCTTCCACTACCTCATGTGACCTTAGGCAAGTAATTGAGCATTCATGCATCAGTTTCCTGAGATAGTAAAATGGCTGAAACACCTATAGATGTCAAGTAGAATAACTACTGAGGATCCAGTAAGGGGCTTCAACGGAATTGAAGTACCTGTGTTCAAAATTAAATGTCCTAAAACTCCAGTACCTAACCTGGGAGGCATGTAAACTCACCTCTCTGTTTAATTAAACTTCATAAGGGGATGCACAAGCCCAGCACTTCTACAACCAAAGCAGCTTCTACCTCCCACCTAACTCATTTGGGGTCCAAAAACTAAGGATATGTCCATCCTAATAGTTAGGGTATGCTTGAGCCTTTGCTGTAAAACCTATATTCACCAACCATCCATGCTTCTGGTGGCATTCTAGACAAGGTTAATCTTGAAACTTTGCTGACTTTCAGGATCTAAAGTCAATCCTTCCCTATCTACTTCTGTCTGGAACATGTCTGGACTTTACCTGAATTCTTTGCATTGCAAGCACATGAAGTTTGCTGGTAGCAATCCACAGCTTCCTGTTCATGATTTGTATCCTTTCTCCATCACAATTCCTGTTTCTACTGCTGCAAGTAAAGAGATGCTGGAAGGATAGACAAGTCTTGGGCAGACCAATTCCTAGAAAAACTTTGCAAGGGAAACTGGGCTATACCTTGGTACCATGCTCAAGCAATAAGAACAATGCTTTAAAATAGGCTACAGTTACAGGTCGACCTAGACAAGCTAGCAAGCTGGGCGGATCGGAATCTGAGGGAGTTCAACGTCAAGAAATGTAAACTGCTCCACCTTGGGACAAGGCTAACCCCCAACATACCTACATGCTTGATGGCACCAAACTACTAGCACCACTAATGAAAGGGACCTGGGTGGGGGTAATAATAGACCTCAGTATAAATATGAGTCAGCAATGTGATGCTGTAGCCAGTAGGGCAAATAATACTCTGGCACGTACCAATCGATGCATCTCCAGCAAAGCCAAGGAGGTGATCCTTCTGCTCTACTCAGCATTGGTGAGACCGCAGCTGGAGACCTGCATCCAGTTCTGGGCACCGCACTTTAACAAGGATGTGAACAAGCTTGAGAGAGTCCAAAGAAGAACCACCCATATGATCAGAGTCTTAAAAGGCAAGCCATACGAGGAAAGGCTGAGGGACCTGGGACTCTTCAGCCTGAAGAAAAGAAGTCTGAAAGGGGACCTGGTAGCAGCTTACTGCTACACTAGGCAAGTACATCAAGGGCTCAGTAAGCAACTGTCCACCAAGGCATCCAAAGGGAAAACCAGGAGTAATGGCCACAAACTCCTAGAAGGTCGATTTAGGCTCAACATTAGGAAAAACATCTTCACAGTCAGGGTGTCCAGACTGTGTAATCACCTACCATGGAAATATTCAAGTGGAGACTAGATAGTCACCTTGCTGGGGTCACCTGACCCCCAATTATCTTCCCTGCTTGATTCAGGGGGCTGGACCCAATGATCTCCCAAGGTTCCTTCTGGCCTAACAATCTATGAACAAAAATGTAGACAGATTTAGGCAGGATTATGAGGCATGATAGAGATGCAGAAATGTGTTTAATAATACTTAGGCTAACTCAGGGTGATTTCCTGGTAAACCCTAAATATTATTATAGTATTATACACAATTACGGTTTAAGGTAAAATACAAAAACTCTTTTGAGATCAGGAACTAGAAGCCAAATTATCTCCTTCTCGGTGAGTGCCCTAACCAGTAGCCATAGAGTTATTCTCTTCCTTAGGGTCATGTTCTCACTCTCTCTCTCTAGCCTATTTGGTCTTGAACATTACAACGTTACAGCTTCACCAACAGAGGTGAAGAATGCTCTTTCTTCCCCATCCTCCTACACACTTACCTGTTATCTGCCATGGAGGTAGGAGATGGGGTGTCAGATCCTCTCAGACAGAGGAAAGAATTTAATAGAGGTCTCTCACTTCTTGGTTACGTGATATAAGCACAAAGCTGTTAAACAGAAGATGGATGGAACCACCAGCACCTGCAACCCTGAGACTTTGATGCATACTCTGGATTGTTAGAGCATGCACTGGTGCACTGAATTACCCAATTTACTTGCCAAGATTAAGAACATTTTTTCAAGTGTATTCCTAAAAACTTTGTTCCATTTATTTATTGGTTTTGCATAAAACATAAGTCTAAATATAATGCCTGGAATGTAGAAAATGGAATATCAACAAACGGGAAGAAAAATATAAAACGATGTGTACCTAATGTACAACTCTGGCTTAGGATATGTAATATCTCCCTCTAGTGTCTAGTGCATCTAATACAAGTATAGCCCTAATTCTTAAGCTAGCAGTTTGGTTTGTTATAATGATATTGCTGTGTTTGATGTCTGCTGGTAATCCTAATGCTTGAAAGTGTATATGGCCCCATACCTAAATGCAAACTGAAAGCAAAATAGCAACTAGATTTCTGAACTAGTCCATAAAATGGCAGTTATAAAGGCAAGCTAAAAATGAGTTTAAAAATAAATGGAAACATTTTATAAAATCATCTCAAGTTCAGCTGAATCAAGCTGCATCAGAATTACATAAATTCAATTGTTTTCCTGTGACCCAAGCACATAGTCCTTTCCCCCAGCTATTGCAATGAAACACTGAGTTAGAATGCATAGCACTGACCTGTACTGGATAGAATCACAAGATCATAGGAAACTAGATGGACCTCACACAAGCTCAGCCAATCCAGCCCCTGCTCAAAGCAGGATCACCCCTGACTAAACCACCCCAGCCAAGTGTCTGTCTAACCCGTTTTTGAATGTTTCCAAAGATGGAGATTCTACAACTTCTCTAGGTAGCCTGTTCCGAGGCTTGACCACTCTCCTCATCATAAAGTTCCTCCCAATCTGCAACCAAAATTTCTTCATCATAGTCTGTGTCAGAGGCTCCCCACTTCCAAGAGCTAATGAGACTATCATACTGGTCTGCATTTGGAAAAGGAAGCCATGCATACTATGTCTGCTGCCACCTCAAAGATCCACTGAATAAATGTGATATGGCACACAGCTATAAATTTGTTACAGTATCCAATATCATTGAGACAGACTAAATCTTCACTAACGGGAAAGATGTCACAGTATTTTAAAATACAATTACAAATTTTTTTAATGCTCATTGACTTGCTAAAATCAATATTCTGGGCTGCCTTGACTCTGCCCCAGTTCCCTGAACGTGACACATTTTCTTATTTGGAAAAATAATGAAGGCTATCAACAATTCTGTTAATCTGAAATTACAAAATCATTACTAAATGACATAAACAGCTAAGTTCTACCTCTCCCAAGTTTTCTGTTCTCAAAGGAAGACAAGACACAGCTATACTGTGTGGCTGCTGGACAGGAGGTGCCATTTTGGCTGCCAGAGTTTTATTTGTCTTTAACCCTGAAGAAAGCAGCTCTTTAACCAACAGCAATCCTTTTGCCTTTCCTCTGAAAACTTAGCACTGTACTTTACTCTATTCCCAGGGCAGATTTTAATGGCTGTTCTTCATCACAAAGAGAAAGCTTCTTCTGTATTTGGTAATGTTCCAATACAACAAGTAACAGCACTTACCAATGGCTTAAACTGCAATCTTTTGATGCTCAGTGATGACCAGCTAGCACCGGCATGTCTTTATGCCAGCTCACTAATGTTGTTTAGATGAATGAATCATTTCTGAAATGTACAAGGGGGAAGAAAAAAAAATCAGCTCTTACACATGTTGCAATTTGGTAAGAAAAGACTTTTTGTTATAGGGCATAGACACCTAATCTAATTTTCAGTGTGTATACAGTAACAGGTCTAACATGATTCCTCATTAGCAGAGAGCAATAAAGAACACAATTCCTAGGCGGTTTTAAGCCTGTAAGCATGCACACACACAAAGCTAGTAGTCACAATCTGTTATTGTCAGACTGAGTAGCATTAATCATTTTTAATGGCCAATCTGTTAAAAAGAAATTCTAACTGATTACTGGTGTAAAAAAAAATAAACACCGTGCATACAAATCTTATTTCCAAAAAAACTGAATCACTTTTGTCAGGTATTTAACTTAAACCAGCAAAACAGACCATCAAGAAGGCAGCATTTAAATGGATGCCTGCAGCGATGGGCAGTCAATGGCCTCTTTATTTGTTAAAGATGGATTATTTTAAATAAATTACAGAGCACTTTCACTGAATAAACAGAGTCTCAGTGGCTGTGGCATGCTATACATGCTTAATTGAGCCACAGAAATCCTAAATGACTACTGAGCTGTGTAATCGCCTTTGATTTTGCTGATAGGACCTGATTCTTTAGGCAAAAACCAAGCCATTGAGGGCTGAAAAGCAACCCTACCTTGAGGAAAATAGAAAGTTTAATCTGGAATATATACTTATAATATTTCGGAAACCACAAGGATGGAGTGTTCCAATAACTGAACACAAGGCAGCTTCAGAAGTGAATGGTCTGCGTGTCATTTTTATTTGAGCTTGATATTTTAAATGTCCCAAATGTTTATGTTGTATAAGCCCACTTAAACATTGCAAAGTGCAACAGATTCACTGGCAAAATGAAAAGAAGTATAATTTTTCCAATATTACTTGCTGTCTTCTTGCATTGATACAGTGCATAATGCATGCACATGCACCCGTGGGTTTTCTTAAGTAATGGTGTAATCTGACCCCTTTTGAGGAACCTATTAATGTGATTTATTTTGAGTGTTACCTATGGCTGCTATAGGCAGGAGTAAAACATTATGTCAGAAATCAGGAAAAGATACTTTAACCCTTCCTGAGTGTATTGTTCATTTCTAAAATAAGTATTTTAACTTCCAATCCTGTTGCCAGTCTGCAATCGAAGCTCTCATCTGAAGTAAATTGTTAAATGTGTGGATAAAAATTACAGGATCAGCCTTTAAAGTTGACAACCTTGCATTAGATCAGTGTGACATAAATGAATCTTGAACTACTGGCATCTGGGATTCATTTTGACAGGAGTTATGACCCTAAATAATATTACTCCCATTTGTCAATATCTTGGGAAAATGGTTTGACATTGAGAGGCAGTGCAAAGGCTCCACTGAATAGCAGCAATTAGAAGAAAGATTGATGTTGCTGGGCATTTTAATAATCATGTGTACCTGGGTTTTCTCGGAAGAATTTCAACACTTATAGCTTTCTTCATAAAGCAAGTACAAAAAGACCTAGCTGTGTATATAATAGGATATAATGAATTGCATTTTCAGCTTTCAAAATTATACTGTACACAATAAAGTGATGCAAGCATCATACATTTCAGCCATGAGAAAGCCTAACTACACTGATACATTACTGAGGTGTAATATGCATGAATGATGCATGCATCTTTAACAAATAAAATTAAAAGCAGGACATGTTTACCAGAAAGTATGACCAAGAAGAAACAAACAAAAGTGGTTAGAGATTCAGAATCTTCCATCTGAGACTAAGAGTATTTTAATTTGGGGTAGTGAATCCTTGGCAATTTTTTAAAATTAGCCCAATCCCTTTGAGATATCTCAAGATGAACTTCTAAAAATGTTAGATACCTCTGACCCAAGCACCCAAATACTGTGTGATTACACAAACTAAGTATAGTAGGTAGGAGTTTCTCAGTGCAACAGGGTAGCTCCTTGGTGTGTTGTCACCAATTGTCGTGAGTTTCTTTTTCATGAGTAGTGGGATTTTGGCATGAGTCAGTTGGCTGTGATGGCAGAAGCTCCCCTAGGAGCTGAAGCCAGAATATATGGCATGAAATGCATCTCTCATTCTTCCTTTAGCAGGTGTTTAGAAGCAGTGTAATGGTAGAGGTGTCCAAACAGGTGTGGTCTAGGTCATACAGCACTAATCCTATCCTGTTCTTGTGTTCTTGCAGCAAGTGTGTTCCTGACTTCCAGAGTCCTTACTGCATAGTAAAATGCCTTTAAGGGCATCATTTAAATGATGGGTGACCAAGATACAATCCACAGGCTGGATCAAGTCCATGGAGCTGTATCATCTAGCTTATGGGGTTCTTCATTGATCTGGACATTTGGTGATGGGGGAGACAAGGTAGTATTAATAGTAGCATTAATAGAAGTATTTACTGTGGCTCCCAAAACCACAGAAATTAACACTGCCACATTTCTGGACCACATTTCTGTAGGCAGCCCTTCAGGCCAGAATATGTACCATATTGCAACCATGGACTGATCCCATTCCACTCATCTGGCAGAAGATATTAAACAAAGAAAACATAAGGTTTAAGTAAGGGCACATGTATGGCAATAGGGATAGAATAATTATATCTTAAATAAGGAATCTTAAACTTTATTTCTTAAATAGGTCTAACAGCAATACAAAAGCAATACAACTGTACAACATGTGTGTATGTAAGAAGAAATATGATATAATCGGTTAGCTGAGACTTGCCTAGATCAGGAAACAGACTTGGACATTAAAATTCTAGGATACAGTTAATAGAAAACAAAGACTGAACAGGGCACAAGGGAAATTGCTATATGGGTGAGGAAGTGTGTTAACTCTAGGGAAAGAAATGAAACAGCTACTTTGACTGCTAAAGAAAAGGCAGCTGACACCATGAAACAAACATACATAATTTACAGACATCTGGGGACTGATGACAAAGGTGATCAGAAAATGCTTCTGCAGATAAGAATGCCTTATAAGCAAGCTGGAATACATGATAAAAGGTGTCAGGGGTATCACTTAATGTAAGTGAGAGAACATTTGTGGAATCACTAAAGAACGCTTTATGTTCTGGATCCTGAAAGTAGCCCAAAGCTGTTTGTGTTAAAAGAGCGGAGGGGTCATTTAGCCACACATTAGACTGAGATGCAACTAAAATATGATCACAGTGGTCTAAATATTGAAATATGGACAGATACTACGTCTATAAAGAAGCAGTACAAAAAATAACAAGATCCAATTCTACCTTTACATGCATGTGCATCTTCCATTAACAAGATTTTGCATCCTCAGTGATTCATTTTCACATAAAATTAGCTTTAGCAAATACCTTTCTAAATTCCAATATCAGGATTGTGGGTGCCAAGTGTAGTTGGCAGGGCTGTGGCCAAGAGCCCAGATGGCAGGTGGGTACTTTTGACCGATGGAGCAGAATTAGGCACAGACACGTATTGGTTAAATTGAGATGGCACCGGGTAGAGATCTGAACAACACACAGGATATTTTCAAGCATGCAGGGCACAGGGTACGTTGAGATGGTCAGCGACGGGGAGTCATTGGTGGGTGATCAGTCCGCCAAGTTTACTCTGAGATGCATGCGGCATTCTCCAACTTGGGCAGAAACTACTTTAGTTTTTATACGGCTAGCAAGCCAATTGCTAGTTGCCAGGTAGGAATAATTTACAACAAGCCAATGGGTGGCACTCACACAAACAATGCAATTGCTAGGCTTGGCGGGAACTGTTCACTGCACCAGGGTTTTCTCACCGTACCAAGGAATTCCGTCGCACCTAGGCATCTTGTGCCGAGAAATTCCACGGTGCCAAAGCATTTTTAACTCCTGAGTACTGACAAGGATTACCTCCATTGGAGCACTTGCATCTCTGAAAACAAAAGCAAGTCTCATTATAGAATCAAAAGAATGTGATACATCTTTCAAGAAGTAAATATCCTAAAATGCAACTACAGCACGTACCATAAAAGCAGTTAAGGAATAAAGATACCTTAGGTACACTGTGAGTCCATCTACACATGCCCCTAAGATACCATTGTTACTGCGCTTCCAAAAGGAAGTACTATGTGGCACAGTAACAGCCCATACCGTGCCATCCTCATGGTGCACAATTATATTTAGCTGCTATGTCACCATAGCAATGCGCTTTACTAAGGGAGTGCATCACTATGGTGACATAGCTTCTGCATCATAGTTTTGCCCACCAACGCTACACCACCATACTGCAATTGCTAGAGTAACATAGCATCACATGTAGACATGCCCAGTATCCTTCAACTCAAAGGCTCCCTAGAGGGTTTTCTAGCTATGGATATGTCTATAGCTTCAGTCAACAAATACACTACATTGTCAAGAAAATGTGGGGATGCTTTTCTCTACCCATGTTGGAAACCATCACAGTCTGACTCCCCAGTAAAAGAAGAAAAGTTAAGCTTCAAGAGCAGTGTCTGGGTGAGTAAGGGTGACCAAAGTTTTGTTTCCATGTCACTTGCCATCATCACAGTACGAGACTATGAAGAGGCAAAGGTCTAGTTTGTCCTCAGATGTTAAGCTAAAGGACAACAGAGAGGAAAAACTACTTATCCCAATTCTGCAGTCATTCTGGGTTACTTGAAGGATTGGACCCTTAACCTATATATTTCAGAAACTAAGCATACAACTTTTTAAGCAAAACCTCAGGTACTTTCACTGACTTCTCTGACTTCTAAATCCAATCATTGCCTTTGCACATCTTGTTAGGTAACTTGTACAAATCCCCTATCCACTCTCTACACTATACAGAAAACATTTCTCTATTTGAGTCCTGTAATATTTTTACTGCTACAAAGAAATCACCACACAAAACCTATATCAGGATAACAGATTTACTGGTAAATTAAGCCTTTTAAAGTCTCTTTTCCCAATGTCCTACAAAGAACAGCCCGTGAGCAAGAAATAGTGCCCATTGTTATTTTGTCTCTGCTAGATTTTACGAGTCCATATGCTTAATTTCCCTTTGGTTTCTGCATCATTATTATATAAGATTTTTTGTGCCCTTTACAGATCATTGCATTTTCAGTAACAATGATAGCCAGAGCAACACTGCAGCCTGCAGGTACAAATGAACTAAAAATAAACGTAGCTCTCATTCCTTCAGTATAGGCTACAGGTAGCATCCTGTTTCAATCTTCAGCAATGCAAATAAGCTGATGTTGGCAGTATATCATGAACTGCTCACCAGCCATTTCCTTAATGACTTGCTAATTTTCCTCTCCATATCCTCCACATCACACATTGGAACCTCATACACTAGTGCAGGCCAATGCAAATGAGACTTTAGTTCATGTTGATAGCACCATGATTTCTGATTTTATGCCAGCTCTTATTTCTCCGCATTTTCCCTTCTAGGAATCTGCGTCAAATCTCCAGTTTAATCTTTGAGGGTGGTATAGAAATTTTTCCTTAGATGCTTAACTGCTCTGTCCTCTGATCCCCTCTATAATCCACAGCTGCCTAAACTTAGTATTTTAACTTTAAAGCAGAATAAGCATCCTCATTTGGTATTTGACATTTCTTTTCTTTTACTTAAGTTGCTGAATGTAAGTAAATATTATATAGTTTCTAGTATAATCCTCTTAGTTATTTTTATTAGGAATGAAAGGACTTGGTAGCTTGAACTTAACCCAGTAGGATTGCTTAATACATGCAGGATACTTTTTAATCTTCCTTGGATTCAAATGATACTTTCAATGAGCTTTTAAATGTATTACTGGTTGAAAAGTACCACTGTATCAGAGGATATGATCATCTCCTTAAAACTCCAGAAATAACAAAAATGTTGTTTTTCTTTTGTATCCAAACACTGAGATTTACCAAACCAATACAGAAAGACTGACTCAGAAAATGATGTTTTCCTATTTACTGGTAGCTAAGATTTCTTCAGTATGCGATCACAAAACTAGAAATGCAAGTCTGTTTTGCCTTAACCACACTATATTACATATAAAGAACTCAAAAACAACCTCAGAGAGGTGGTAAGGTATTACATTAGGATTATGTCTCTATAGGTAACATATTTGTTAGACCACTTTAACATCTCCAAAGAGAGGGCATTTCTCTAAGTCAATAAAAATGAAGGGAGCTGAGGTGCTACCGACTCTCAACTACGTTGCAGATTTCCACGTTCAGTACAAAGAGCTTTGCATTTTGGAACTTTGTTTTTGGAACATATTACTCCATAATAGGTGCATCTACACAAGACATTTTTTTGTGCAGTAACTTATTTTACTATGCAGTAGCACTTGTGTAGATGCCTGACGAGGAGCAAATCTGTTCTTGGCCAGACGGCCATCAGGGGGTAGAATATTGCTCCTGCCCCTTGGAGCTGCCTGCTGCTGGGGTGGGCTCCATCACCAAAGCCCAGGTGGAGACAATGTCCCTCTGCCCAAGAAGCAGAGACCTCCAAGCCCCCGCTCCAAGAATGCAATCAGGAAGCAAGGGCTGCAAGATCCTAATCTCTGAGGCTCTGCTTCACCATCATGACTGTGGAGCTTGTGCTGGGAGATCTTCATCTAGTGCCAGCTCTGTGACTGTGGGGCCAACACTGGGAGACCCTTACCTCCCAGCACCAGCTCCACGGTCACCAGGCCAGCACTGGGAGATCTTTATCACCCAGCATGAGCCCTGTCATTTGGCTCAGGCTAGGAGAGAAGGATCTCCTAGTGCCAGTCCCACAGCTGTGGAGCTGGTGCTGGGAGCTCCCTTGTGGTGAGGGCTGGGGAGCCTGTTCCCCACCCACTTCCATGACTGTGGAGCTGGGTGGCAAACAGACTCCCCAGCCTGTTCCCTGCTCACTTCCATGATCATGGAGCTGAGTGGCAAACAGGCTTGGGAGCCTGTTCCCCACCCAGATCTAAGATCACAAAGCTGGACAGAGAACAGGCTCCCCAGCCAGTTCCCCACCCAGCTTTATAATCAGAGATGATCAGGGAATAGGCTCACCATCCTCCACCCTGAAATTGTAGAGCAGGGCCTAGGAACTGGCCTGGTCAGAGGCAGGTCCCAGACTGGTGCCCCAATTGGGTGATCAAGGCAACACATAAGACAAGGATGGTTCAATGCAGCCTAGAGACTCACCCACATGCACAGGGTACACTAATGGCTGCTCTCACCTTATATAGGAGGGAGCCTGGAAAAAGCTGCAGGGGTGGGGTAGGCCCCAGCTCATCCCCTGCAGTTCTTTTCAAGTCCCCTGCCCCTGACTGTGGAGCCAGAACCAGGAGCTCCCTCCTGCTGCGGTAGGGAGACATTGTCCCCACCCAAGCAGCAGGCAACCCACCCCCCTCCCCCCAGGGGCAGGGTGCAATGTCCCAGTTACCCCCAATTATATAGCTTAAACTTAAGTACATGCTAAATAGAGCAAATCTCCTTACAAGTATAATATAAAGCCTACTGCAAGATCGAGGACTTGTGATAAGATTGTACAAGAAGCCATAAGCTTGTCAAGGGCAGTGGTAGTTCTAATCCCTTGTGTCTCATTACAGCCTGACACAAACCAGCCTGACAGCTGGTGTTGCACAACTGCATATGACCACAGTTCTGTCTCTCTCCCTCACCTTCATTCAGAAGCCAAGTGAGAAGTAATGGAGCACCATTCCTGGTGACATCATTGCTATTTGTAGACTAAGCGAGTACAAAAAGCATTTTCCTCTACTGACTCCTCTTGTAAATCGCTACCTTCTTTTAGTTAACACAGCTGCTGTTTGTGTTGAGGCTGTTACACTTCTGCCTCAAGCACAGCATGTTCAGGGAGCTCCATAATTAGCATGTCTATAACATTTGTAATATCTCTAAATGAAAGGGAATAAATGACTAGTCTACCCACAAGTGTTGAAATGAGGGAACAACATCAAATTTAGAAAATGATACAGTTAAAATGGTGCAAATGACTGTGGTGGTAAATATGCCTGTATAATGATGCTTACAATAGCTATAGTTAAATCATGACAAAAATGTGTGTAGATAATCCTAAAGTTATGTTAGCTACCAAGAGCAAAGAGTATGTCCAAAAGGCAATTTTTTGGAAATTAGAATCATAGAAAAGTAGGACTGAAAAGGACCTCCAGAGCTCTACTTCACCCTCTCTATGAGGCAGGATCATCCCTATCCAAACCATATACAAACCTATCCATCCCTATACAAAACCACTAACTAACCTATTAGCACAACTACACAGCCAGCCCTGACACCACCACATGATATAACACCCTAAAAACATTAAAGCAATGGCTCCTTGTTTAATTCTTCACCTGGGAAGACACAAAAATATACTTGCTGAATACAGGCTGTGTCCACATGAGCAAGCATGTGTCTTTTGCAGCATCTCAAAGCAGTTTGTGATACCACAGAAGGCATGCCACAAATGAAAAAATGTTCCCCATGCTGCAAATATGCAACACAGACTTGAAGTTTGATACTGGGGAATCCCAGTATCAAAAGGAAACATCCCAGAAAAAAAGAGGCACAAGGTACACTCCTGGAGCATGTATTGAAGCAGCTGGAGGTTGGGTCCTCCAAAGAGACACTCTAGCACCTGGCCAGAGTATCTCCATGCTTGCTGCATGCCTCTGCTGCTCCTGCACACTGCCTCAGCATGCTGGAGGAAATAGAACAGGACATGACTGGCAGCAGTGGCTTGGAGTTGGCTGGGACCAGGCTCTGTCCCCCATAAGCAGGGATGTGGGGGTGGGAGGGACTGTGTGGGAAGGGTGGGTCCCCTGCCTGCCCCCCACCGTGCACAGTCCTCTGCACAGCAGCAGCAGGCA
>JAGPOW010001338.1:24998102-25023588 GCA_030014935.1 Caiman crocodilus
TTTTAGAGTAGCCAATGACAGACCGCCAGATAGGAATAGCTAATGAGGCAGAACATACCAAATTCAGAAATAAGTATAGTTGCTTAGGGCAGTTCTCTTGTGACAGGGGCACTCAACTGATTTGGTTATGACATGCCCCCTTGGCCATGTCACAACAGATAATGGAATCAGGTTACAAGTAATTTCCGTCTAGACACTCGTCGTTTTCACAAGGTTCAAGTGGTAAACAGGTATATACATAAACAGATAACTTTACTAAACAGTTTTTGATTAACTGTAGAACATAATATCCTATATATATAACTAACACAATTGTTACAAGGTTGACTAATGAAATTAGGTTAGTTAAGAAAAGTCCAACTTGTAAGGGCTTGGGTAGGTGTCATGGTGATGTCACGCGTTGGGTTTCTGTGTCCACGGTGACGCTTTTCCTTCTGCCTGGGTCTGTCGCCGTCGCATGTGCCTCGGGTGTTCTGCGGTTTGGTACTCGGTGGATCTCATGATCGAGCAGCTGTAGATTGCCGCCTTGTCACTGCCAAGCCTGCAAAGAAACAAAGGGACAAAACAGGAGAAAGCTGTAATTGGGTTCGCTATAAGGAAACTGGGTAAAAGGCGGAACAGCGAGTTAACCAGTTGTGGTGAACGATAATGGGGAGACAATCAGGCTTTTATTCTAACAGAACGGAATAGGTATTGGGATACTGTTCCAACCGCTGAACTGTTCCCTTGTAGACTTGTGGATGAGATTGACAAGGGTGCATTATCGAAACCCACACTAACTCATCTGGTTGGAATTTAGGTTCCCAGGGTAGAGGTTTCTTGGGATTGGCTTCGTCCCATAGTGGCTTTGCAGCGTTCTGTGAAATGAGGACGTCATGATTATGCTTAGTCCAGTTTTTGTACATTCCTCCCACTCTGAGGTGAAGTTGTTCTTTGTATAAGCTGATGTGTCTCTCCACGACGTTGTTGGACTGCGGGTAGTATGGCACATAGAGAGGCCATGTGACATTGTGAAGACAGGCGAATTTTTCCAGGGCATTAGAGTTAAACGGGGGTCCTCTGTCAGACTGAATTTCATGAGGAGGTTGCCAGGCGGCAAATGCAGCGGTTAAGGTGGAGACAACGGCATTGCTTTTCCGTAAAGGAATGACCTGTAACTGGCGCATTCCCAAATTGACGATGACTAATCCCTTACTTGGAGGTTTGGACCCCGGGAGGGGCCTGAGCAGATCTATTTGCCAGACTTTTCCCACCTGGAACTGCAAGGGGTCAAAAGCTCCAAGCTGATGTTTGGTTCGGTGGCACTTCTCTTTGGCACATACCTCACAGGCTTGTGCTACTTTTTCCCAATCGTGTTGAACTCCATATGAGGTGAGCTCTGTAGCGGCTTAGCGCCAGCGTCAATGGCTGGCCCGCGGTCCCAGGTGACCCCAATTCTCATGAAGCCACATGAGGAACAGGCTTACTTCAGGACCGGGGGTAGTGGTAATAGGCAAAACTACATTGGTCCGGAATGGGTCTTCCAAGAGTTTATCTATGGTCTCATGCACTGGGTCGATATCAGGGTGGTGTGACTTGTTGTGCTTAACTAGTGGGAGCCGTATAAATTTAGTCAAAGTTTCCCAGATGTCTTCCCAATTATTTAAATTTTCAATGGGAAGGGCTGTGTTGGTAAGGATTTTATAGATGTACTGCGAGTCAATTGCGATGATTGGAACTGGAAGTGTATTGTTGAGGTGCGTTAGATAGTATTGCAGTACCTTAAGGAATCCCAACAGTTCACATTTTTGAACAGAGTTGTCATCTGGGTGGGCCCAGAGTATTTCCATGTCATGGCAGGCCTTACAATAGTACCCGTAGCCTCCACTGTGTTGGGAGGTTCCATCCAAGGCCATCCAGGCCGGGGCAGAGGTTCCATATAGTGTTGGGGGCTTTTCCTTATCCCCCGGGCTAGGGTAGGGTATTATATCTTCAAATTTCCAGCAGCACCAGTTGTAATGATGGGTGAGCGCCAACGTGTTCCTTGTTTTAGGTTCTCCTTGAAAATGCGGATCAACTTTTTCTGCATCTAGCAAAGGCAGCAAACTGGCAGCAGAAGCGCGGAGCGTTCCATGCCCCCTTGCTAATGGCTCCACTAGCTGTCCAGGTAGGAGGATTTTTTCCTACGGTTCCATACCGGTATTTTGTTGCTTGAAGAGTCTTATGAGCAGCGTATACCAGTTCATTGTGAGGGTTGTGCACGACAGCCCACATGTGGCTAGTGGTGAACCCAAGAGTCATGATTAATGGTTCACCGAGGTTGATTGCGTGGAACTGCGTACTCTTGACAGCAGCTAACAGACGATGCAGGTTCCACTGATCCCCTTCCGTCTAAGGTGTAGACTTTTGGGATTTGTGACGGACCTGTCGCAGTAACTTAGTGAGGAGTGTTAGATGGCTGGGGTTGACATAGTGCCGGTACCAATTTATGTGATCCAAAAGCTGTTGAAAATGTCTTTTAGTTACAGGCGGGGGTTTCTTTAATGGGTTGATGTCGGGTCCATCATGTGAGATTCCGTGACAGATGGGGCCAACGAATCGGGTGCCAAGGAACGTGATGTCATCTACGGGATGCAGGCATGACTTTTCCTTGTTGATCGTCTATCCCTCACCTTGAAGGTGAGCTACTAATTGGTTGACTATACTGGTAATGATGCAGCTGTCATGGCCTATAATAGCGATGTCGTCAACATAACACCAGATTCTTAATTCCTCTTCTGATGGAAGGGTGTATGAGGCACGAAAGTTCTTTAAGGTATTGTTCATAGCACCAGTGGCTAACAACAGGGTGTTGCAGTATCCCTGTGGGCAGACCGTCCATTTGTACATGGTGCCCTCAATGCACATATTTAACACTCCTTCAGGGTCAGTAATTGGAATCAAGAAAAACATGTTCTTTAAGTCCAGGGTGACCCCGACCCATTCATCTCACTGGAATTGGGTCATTTCGGACATACATTGTGGTAGAGTGGAAGTGTTGCGTTGCTAAAGTACTAGACACCTTTTGTTAGCCTCTCTGTAATCAACGACCGGGCTTTGTCAGATTTTCCAGGTTTTGCGACTTTCCACCCCAGTGATAGGTAGGTGCTAGCAGTTACTGGTTTGATGCAGCCCTGTTGTTCAAGTCGTTGCAGGAGGTCGGTGAGGGACCTTTTGACGGGGTCCTTGGTTGGGATTGGCCAGTATTGTCAGGTGGAGGTGTTGCGGAGCGTCAGTTGATGCCAATCTGGCTCCGGGATAGCAATGGGTAGTGCTTGTAGCACCTGTTCTTTGAGGTTAAGCACTTTGATTCCTGGAATTCCCAGGATATTGATTTCCCCCTAGCACTGCCTCTAGAGTGAGTCAATGGCCTTGGATTGCCAATTTAACTTCTGTTGTGACTGCAACGGCGTTGAGTCCTTGTACCCCAATTGATTTTGTGGTTTTCTGGTGGGGTGTCATTGGAGTGATTACATTGACTTGGGCTCCGGTATCAAGGAGGAAGAGCACTTGTTGTTGATTACTTGGATTGACGAAGTCATAGATGGTGAGTTCAGTGTAGAGACGAAGGTCAGTGTGGTTGCGTTTAGGTTGAAAGGGGCCACCGACGAAGCCAACAGCCATTACTCATTTTTTGGCTTGTCAGTGAATTTGAAATCTAATTCGGCCGCTAGGTGTCGTTGGCCCTCATTCCCCAAGATACGCAACTGCTGCTTTGTAAGCCTGGAGTGATTGAGGAGGAACCCGAATATGGCTCTTTCCTCTGGTGTTCTTTGGGGTAGCAACCGAGATTCTCACCGCAGGTCAAGTTCCTGACGTCGGGGCCTCGACCGGATACGCTGAAGGTCAGTTTTTTGCATCGATAGGAGTTTCCTCACTGTTTCATGAGTGCCTGAAGTCATGAAAGATGACTTAAGAGGTTCTCTGCTGGCTAACCTGCCGTTGGGTTAAGAAAGAGTCAGAGCGTGATAGCGCCTGTCCCTCCGTACACCTCTACACAGGTGTCTATGGCCTCCAGTGTCATTGGAATTGCTCCGGGGTTTGTTAAGTGGTGATAAGTCCATCTTTCCCTATGCTGGGCCTGTGCCAGTCCCAGGGGATGCATCCTTGGGTTCCACGAAAGGTAAGACACTCCAATTATGGCCAAGAGAAGTTGTTCTGCACTGACCTTCTGCGGGCGACCCTCATACCAGGCATAGGATTTATGGGCCACTTGTCCCGCCACAAGCGCTGGGAGTGGAATAGGCCAATGTGTGTTTTCCGTGATCACGTTCAGATCGGTGGCACATCCTCCACTCCACACTGCCTGTTGGGTCAAGGCACTTGCCTCTTCTGAGTCTAGTATGTCAGATCTGAATTCCACAATCAGTCGTCCCAGCCACATGGCTAGAGTTTCTTCAGGTTTCATTTTTGATTCCCTACAAAGTTCTTGTAACTCTGGTTGGGTGCACATGCAATATGTAACAGCAGTACCTGTGGTACCCTGCGCATCTGTGACATGTTTCACCAATGCTATCGGGTGAGCCACAGTCAGGAAAGGGTTAAATTTGTTGGGCGGGAGCACTGGATACAACTTTCCTCCTTCATATGGGGGCAGTTCCACTATTAGCTCCATGTCAGGGGGCGGGGCTTCTTCTGGCAACACTCTGAGAGGCGGGGCTGTAAGCGGTAATGCAGCTGGCCCACCTCCCAGGGGGATTTTCGCGCCCTTTTGGCTTTCCTCGGTGTCATTTTCTGGCAGCGGCGCCATGCGGCTGGTGCCATTTTCTAGCAGCGGCTCAGAGCCCCTGCCGCCTGCTCCAATGACTCCTTGCCCGCTGTGTGCAACTGAACATCTAGTTTTGCATTCTCCCATAGTAGACCCCCCTACCGAACAGAATAATACGTGTATTATTTTTCCTTTATTCCACTTTGTCACCCCCCATCTTGCCACGTGGCAGCCCTCGGTCTCTAGGCCTTCCCAGAGCTGGCCAAGGAGTTTGTGACCACACGATCCAGGCACTAAAGCTGGACAGTTAAACCAGTCCGGTGGGGTGGGTTCCCCTCCTTCCCTCATGTGCACTGGGCAAACTCTTGAGCGGGGTCAGATTTTCCGCCTTCTTCGCCTTCACCCCTGCTAGAGATTGGGTCGATGTTTCATCCAGGGGCCGATAGCAAACCCGGTCAACTGCCCATTACACACCCGAACTTCCCAGGGAACAGCTTTGCTCTCC
Source organism: Caiman crocodilus (assembly GCA_030014935.1). Lineage (NCBI taxonomy): Eukaryota > Metazoa > Chordata > Crocodylia > Alligatoridae > Caiman > Caiman crocodilus. The sequence continues at coordinate 25,003,334 of JAGPOW010001338.1, forward strand.
ACTTCTTCATGACTGCTCCTTCCCCTTTCACCGAGAAGTAGCTGTCAATGTTCCTTCCATCCCCTCCTACCGCCAGGTGGTAGGCAATATGTGCCCATAGTTCATCCACGTTTTCCACGTAGCAGGTCTCAGTGCGCCGGGGCAGCACCCAATTAAGTTCATCTCCACCACCGTGCCTTAGATCCTGTTCGTGACGCCATGTCTCGGGTGGATGGAGCCGTCCAGAGGATCGCTAATTTAATCGGAAATCTGGCAGGCCAGTGGTGGAGAGGCAAGACACAGCATATTGGTTGCAAAAATAACTTTTAGTTTAACTTTACTTACACCACTGGTGGTTACATCGTTAGAGGTACCGAGTTGCTTGAGTAGTTACAGATAACTGGCAACAGAATGAGCCGACGAGTTTGTAGACAGAAATGAGCATGCAGCAGGAAGGATACATTGGGAGCAAACGGTGACAGGGAGATGTTGGTGGGTGATCAGTCCGCCAGCTTTTCTCTGCCACGTGGCAAAGTTCTCCATACTCTCCCATGTGCTCAGAGCTCTCCGACTTGGGTGGAAGCTGCACGGACCTTTATACTTTTAGAGTAGCCAATGACAGACCGCCAGATAGGAATAGCTAATGAGGCAGAACGTACCAAATTTAAAAGTAACTATAGTTGCTTAGGGCAGTTCTCTTGTGACAGAGCCACTCATCTGATTTGGTTATGACACTCCCCACCCCCAACCCACCCGCCCACCAGCCAGTCCCACATCACATGGTTTCCGGCTCTCAGGGACCACAGGACTCAGCAGAAGCCAACACAGCCCAGCCCTGAGGACTAGGGCAATTGCCCACAGTCCTACCCCCCACCATTCTTTGCTGAGTTTCCCTGTCAGGTGGAGGGAGGTGGGGAACAGCCCAAGGGTCAACAAAAGTGTCTGCTAGGCAGAGGCTTTGGGTTGGGGGCTGAAGGGTGGGGTGGGGCCAGGTGGGCCTTGCTTGCTGCAGCTGCTAGGTCTTGCCACTGGCTACCTCTGGCTACTGCAGCTGCTAGTGCCTTGTAATCTTTTACAGGCAGTCAGGGGCAGAGAATAATTCATTTTCTAAATTTTTAGGCATCCCCCAGGCTAGATACAATGGTCTGCCAAGCCAAATCTAGCCCATGAGCCATATTTTGCCTGCTCCTCCTTTAGAATCTGCTCCATGATTTTTCTAGATACTGAGGTGAAGCTGACTGGTCTGTAGTTCCCTGGATCCTCCTTTTTCCGTTTGTTAAATATGGGCACTATGTTTACCCTTTTCCAATCATCCAGAGCCTCTCCTGATAGCCATGAGTTTTCAAAGATGATGGCCAGCAGCTCTGCAATCACATCAGCCAACTCCCCCAGCATCTTTGGGTGCATCCCATCCGGCCCTATGATGTATATATGTCCAGCTTTTCTAAATAGTCCTTTACGTGTTCTTTCACCACTGTTGACTGATCTAGGTCTCTCCTCTTAGGGCCTTGACTGCAGGCTTCTGACCATACAAGTGGCCCTTCCTCTGAACCCTAAGATTCTCCTCATCCCTCTTGAAGTGCAGCACCCAAAACTGGATGCAGTATTGCAACTGCAGTCTGACCAGTGCCACATAGAGGGGAAGCATCACTTCCCTGGACCTTTTCATCATGCATCTGCTAATGCACGATAAAGTGCAGTTAGCTTTGTTGAGCACTTCATCACATAACAGTTTTTCTTTGCAAAACGATAGAGGCTATCAGGCACAAAGTAACACCTTTAAAAAGTCAAGTCTACCAACAACACTTCATCCTGCTAAGAAACAGGTCAATTACAGCTTCTGGAACAACACTTTAGATAACTGAAACAAAGTGCTTACACAAGCTTATTATCACCTCCTAATTACTTCCAACCTCTGTTAAGGGATATAACCAGTGTTCCCTGCCATGATGGTCAATGAACATCTATTAATTAGAACTGAAATTGGATTTGAACTGTCTAAGGCAAATCAGTTAACATGGTTTTAGAAAATGCTGGGCACATCTACAAATGTCCTTGATTCCTACTTCTATCCTAGATCCCCTCCAGATTAAAGTTAACTCATAGTCCCCAGCATCCCAGGATGCTTTGCACCTCCCACACAATTGCCTTCTCACAGTGTAGGTGGACTAGCCTTGGCCCAAGCAATCTGATCCAGCCAAACAGGGAGGCATGCTGTAGCACTCCTCAGATTCTGGCCTTGGCCATTGCATGAATATGGCTGCATTTATGGAATCAAAAGTGAGTGTGTGCTCACTTGCTTATTGGTTCAACTTATGCAGCTTAGACTAATCTGCAAAGATTTATTCAATTCAACCTCAGGCTTTTTGACTGTCTGTACTTAACCTAAAAGCTAACAACAGACTATCACAATGGTACTTTGGTCTTTTTGAAGGAAGTTACATTGCATTGTTCTAGCAGTATGACTGTGACTACACTGACTCAATAATAAATATTCTCCACATTTTGCGGGCCTTGTTTATACTGAAGGGTTATTGTTATCACAGAATTTCTAGCAGAATTACTGTATCAAAGAACCAATTGGAAATGAGGTGTAGAGCTATGGAAAGGTTTTTATCTACCAGCATCACTATGTCTCCTTCTTCAGTAACAGAAGCTCTCAAGTAGAAGTCCTATTTTGTCAGCATAGCTGTATCTAGACAGGTGGATTTGCCACCTCTTCAACTAAATTGCAGCAAAACTGTGTAGACTACCCGTGGACTTGATTTGCACTGTGCTTTTTGAAACATTCACACCCTACAACTAAACCTGCTCCTATGAGGGAGTCTATTACTCCACACTAGATGTATCTACATGTGCAATTAATGCAGCTGAATAAACTCCAGCACCATTTGCATGGGAGTTTATTGATCCCGAGTACTGCATTTGCACATATTTCCAGGACCATAGCATGTTAAGACAGAGCAAAGCAGCTCCAGCTGGCAGGAAGCTCTGAGGGTCAGCCTACCAACACAGGGCTGCTCTGTTCCAGCTCAACATGCTGTGGAGGGGCTGGATGTGGCATAGGGTGCTTTCAGTGTGGGGCTAGCCAGCAAGCAGCCCCCTCACTGAAAGCACCCTCATGCCCCAGCCAGCTCTATACATACCTTGTGGTAGAGAAAACAATTCAATTGTAGGATAGTACTTGCGTCTGACTGTACTGTCCTAGGGGAGTTAATGAATTTACTCCATCCTAAAAGCACCACACATGTAAATAGTAATGTTTTACTGCAAAGCTAATTAGTCAAGCAATGTATAAATGTTAATAAATGTATACACACCCACAGTGATACTTTGTAAAGCTACTACATGCAATACATAATAAAATCAACTTTAAGCATCAGATATAGTTAACTGTAGAATACATCTTGAGCTATGCGTTAAAACAGGGGTGTCATACGTCCATGGAGCAATTTAATCTGACCCACCAGGCTACCTGCAGGCTACCAGAAGCTAGAGAGATGTCCAGGAAGGGAAGTACCTCCTGCAGAATTTGGGATTTCTGGGTTCTACTGGACATGGCCAGTTTGGCCACCAGTAGCAGGATGGTGAGCAAGGACTGTGCTGCCATGACCCCATTCACCTTGCAGCTGCCCAGCCCACAGCCACTTGGCCCTGCTGCTGTCATACTCCCACCGCATGCTGCTGGACCCCAATGCCTCCCCCAGACCTCTGCTGCCACCATTGAACTCCCACCCACTGCCCCTGAACCCATCTCAGCTGCTGCTGGAATCACTGCAACTGCTAGCCCCAGGGATGCAACCTGGGAAGAGCTCTGCAGTTAGCATCCAGCCTAGAGCTCAAGATGAGTTTGACACCCCTCAGTTAAAATTAATTAAAATATATTTCAGTACAAAGAATCACTTTACAATGAAAAAATCTAAATGTTCATGTCCTATCAAAATTATTCTCTTTGATTTTTTTTTAACTGGAGTTTGGATAAAGCAGCACGTTTCCACAGAACATGTCAATTTTTGACACATTACCATTTTTCAAAAAAAAAAAAGTCCCATTACAGTATTTTTCACCACTTGGAAAGACCTACCCTTTTAATTATATTTACTGGGATACGCCCTTTTTTGTACCAAACGGTACAGGAGAACAACAGCTACCCCATTTCTCTTCCCTGATATTGTTTTTCACCCATGCATCCACCTTTTTACATTACATATAGTGCCTCAATACTTCTTGATAGGTCAGCTGCCCTGCATATACCACTCTACTGCCTCATACTTCCTCCTGGACATTCTTCTTTCTCATTGATGCTCACCAGTTGCATGGGCGACTGGTGCCACTTTAGTCGGGGGGGTCATGCCCCCCCACTGACTGTGGGGGTGTCCCCCATAGCTGATCTTGCCAAGCGGGAGGGATCCCCCCCTTGCTGCTGATCCTATGACAGCTGATCACTGCAGTGGCTTCCAGGAGTGGCAGTGGCAGCTTCTGGGAGCAGCTGCAGTGATCAGCCAGTGCTTGCAGGGGGGGACACCAGCATTCCCTCCTGCCCCCTCTGCCCATCACCTAAGTGACAACTGCAGCCAGTCAGGGGGTGCACTAGTACTCTCAGGGGGTGCATGTGCACCCCCATGCACCCCCTACACGTTGCCACTGGCCAGTTCCACTCTGATCTACTCCCAATAACTCTCTGATCACTCTTTTCTCTTGTTTTGAAAAGCATTGTTCCCTTGTTTCTAGTTTCTTTCATAGATCTCTAGAACCATTTTCGCTAGAGACCCAGCACATAACAATGTTGGAAACAGAGAGCCAGCATGTAATTAGCCCATACTCTGCAGACCACCAGTATGTTTTCCATGGATTTACATAAGTCTATGAATTTCTAGTCTAGCTCACTTATAGGCCAGCCTGATCCTGTTTCTGATGCTGTCAAGCAAAAGAACTGGCACTGATTCACAAGAATGCTGGTCTGGGATCAATAAACAGTCAGTAACAAGGTGCTGAGCACTTGCAGCTCCAATTGACTTTAGTTGCAGTAGTTGGTGTTCAGAACTTCTGAAAAATCAGGCACTAACTCCTTTTCAGCTGCCAGATGTGCCAATTCCAATTACTAGTTATGGGGAGTGAGTTGGCAGGGGTAGGATCTTTTGCACAATTTTATTTCCTAGAAGCGGTCTTTCAATTTTATTTCAAGATTCTGCACCACAGACATTCATTTCCCCATTGAAGTAATGGAAAAAAAGGCAGGGTTGGGGAAGAAGGTTTGAATTGAGCAAATCAAGGTTACAGTTTAAAATCTGGCATAACCAGTCTTCCTGTTTCCCATGAGAGGATTAATTTGCTTCTATTTATTCTTGGTTCTTTATTATTATAATTGAAGGATATAAAACTGCCATTGAGAGCTTTGAAAAAAAAGAAAGATAAATAATATATGTGGGGACTGCTTAAAATAAGAATAAAATTTATAGAGAGCACAGACATTTTTATCACGTTTATGTGACGTATTAATGATAAGGGAAATTTCCTTCAACTAATGAGCTCAGTGTTTATAAATGTTATAAGAGAGGATATTTTAATTTATACAATACATTTTAGGAAGTTAAAATCTTAACCCCAAAGTACTTACTAGATTTAATTCTGTGTTTAAAGAGTATTGTTAACATTTATATTGTTTTTGTTACCTACAACATGGAGATCAGACTTTTCAATATTAATTTCATTTTATAGAATTAAGATAAAACTTGATGCACTATAAAATGAAAGACTGCAGGTTTCTGTATTTACATTGTATGGTATATGTGAAACATAGCATTGACTCAAAAATATATGACCAAAAAACCTCTAATCTTGTAATCTCAATATACCTAAAAGGTTAGATGCTATTTATTTTTTACATTAAATTCATGGAAGTAAAAAAAGGAGAAGATCTCTAAGTTCAGCTGACAGCTCTAAGACAATCCACCTCTCATGCCAAAGAGGATCATTTCTCACAATATCTTACATTTTTCCAGATTTAAAAAATGGAAACAGTCTATCAGCAAAGTGGAAAGAACTTCCACTTTGCAGACTAAGGGAGCCAAGTCTGACGACATCACTGATTTTTGAAGTTTTGATGCAGGCACAATTGGCTGCCACTCGCACACAAACCCAGCCAAGGGTCTGCTCTTAGATGCCGCTCAGTATTACAATAATAGTAAACAGCGAGACTCTATTTTAAAATTATTTATATGATAATTACTTCTATTTTGTCTCTCCATAGACCGAGATCTTGTAGTGGTGAAAAGACTCGCGTCCCAATGATCCTCTGAACTGTTGGAGAGAGCTTGCACTCCTGGCAGGGTCACCTGTGGAAGACAGGCCTGAGGGGAGGTTCCAGACAATCTATGCTCCAAACCCCCAGCCCTCGATGGCAGATCCAGAGGAAGATGATGTCAAGATCTCAACAGCTGTACAAATGGAAAAAGGCTACAGAAAGATGGAGTACCTGTTGCCTAGTGTTCTCGCTTGTCACTAGGCTCAGATCTCTACCTTGTAAAGATTGCATGGTTGCTGTTTCTGTACACCAGCTTCCTCACATAAAACAAAATCATGTGCAGGCTTCTACCACACTAAGCAACACATGTTCCCATATTAACCTCCAAAAGCCCGGCAGCAACGGCTAAGTGGTGACAGAAGCAGAAATAGTAAATCTGGCAGTCTCCAGCCACAAATCTGCATGCAGGTGACAGTAGCCTGATGGTTGTTTTGTACCTGGGTTGAGACAGGGGTGCAATTGCACCAGATCTGGATGTCCAGAAAAGTACATTGAGGACCTAAGGCTTCTCCACAACCAGATGACTGCAGCCATTTTATGTAGTGGATTGGAGAAAGATCCATTTTTCATCTGAACTGGAGTAAAGCAAGGATGTTTCATTGCCCCAAGTATGCTCTACATTTTTCTGACAGTCATGCTGGCTCTCATTAAGGACTGCCTTTCTTCTGGAATTGACATTGAATACTGAATGGATATTTTCAAACACCAAAGTATTCTGTGGCAGGCCTACCAGTAGCAGCCTGGCTTGATGGCTTGAGCCAGATGACTCAAGCTGATGTGTGGAGGCATTTCCCTTCCCCGCCAATCAGAAGAAGGCAGGAGGAAGGCTTGCTCTGCCCTGACCCAAGGGCAGCATTCCCTCTAAGCTGCACGGCATGCGCAGCCAAACAGGCCACACTGCTGCACTGCCAGGAGCACTTGCGCTGCCACGCACACCACATAGCTTAGAGGGAATGCTACCCAGGTACATGGTGAAAAAGAGGACCAGAGGGGGAACTAACCCCTCAAGCTTTCTCATTTGTCTGCTTTCAATCTGGGGGTGGAGCTTCCAGAAGGGATAAAAGCCACGTGCCCAGCACATGGGTGGCTTCGACAAGGGACGATGAAGACGGGGAGCTGGAGAAGAACTGGTAGAGCTGACCAGAAGGGTGCAGCAGTTGTCCCACAGGCTCCCTGAAGACACCTCTAGCAAGGGGGAAGCAGCAGGCAGCTGCATCCCAGCCCCCACCATGGAAAGAACTGTGACATTAGTGCATGGATGGTGCATGGAGGGTCTGGGGAATGGATGGGACCTCAGTGGCTGCATGAGGCAGCACAGGTCCCCAACCCAGCTTGAGTCATCCAGCTCAAGCCATCAAGCCAGACTGCTGCTGGTAAGCCTGCCACAGAGTACTTTGGTGTTTGAAAATATCCATTCAGTATTTAATGTCAATTCCAGAAAAAGGCAGTCATGCATGGGACTGAGAAAGACCCGGTGGCTGCATGAAGCAGCTCGGACCTTCCTGCCATGAGTGGCAACCCAACAGGTTGACCACCCCAGTGAGGGAGGATGCCCCACCTCCAATTCACAGATAAAGATGAGCCTAACCCCCCAAAAGTTGCTGGGAGTAGTTAGTTACCCCAAAAAGGGATTTTCCACAGGGGAGGAGGGGCCTCCCCACTTTGGATGAACAATGGGAAGCCCCTGATGGGGAACGGGATGATTTGCCCTTGGACATAGAGAGGAATCTAAGGTCCCTGTTTGTTAAGGGTAGTTTCATGGTTACAGGCTCCTCCTAGTTGGGTGACCTAGGAGAGGGTGATGGTGTTCCTTTAAGTACTGGGATCCTTCCCCAGGTCTATTTCTCTTTTGGGCACAGCTGCTGTGCCACTGTTGTGGTCTGGTTTCGTATTTCATTGGGATTCTTGCTGTAACCTTGCATCCTTACGGTTGTATTATGAGAGGATTTAAGCTGCTCTATATCTGAATCCATATGTGACAGGGGGCCTCCTCGGGGCCGCACTCCATGGCCCGCCCACCTGTCCTTGGGCCAACCGCCTGCCTATTCTCACCCACTATGACTTGATCTTAATTGGTTCATAATCGATCTTCCGTAAGCGGGAGGCTGCCCATTTGTGCCCCAATGCCAGGGGGCACTATCTGCGGCTCCATCCATCCCCATACCACAGCCCAAGCCTCACAGATAGCATCTCGATCTCTCAAATCACCGGACCCCTTTCTGGGCCTTAGTATCGTCCCCTTAGGATCCATCTATAGTCCCCACAATCGGGCGGCCTCTCCGCCATCATCCAGGTTACCTGGCCCCCTGAAACCCATCTTCCCCTCTCGGGTGTGGTCCCTCCTGGACCTTTGGCAACTTGCCCTGGCCCACCTCCAAGCCAGTCGGGATCCAAGGCCTCCAGCTCTGGGCGTCCCTTGCGGTGAGATCCCTGGCCCTTTTGACCCCTCCCTGGATCCTGGCCCCAGCCTGGGCCAGTCGAGGGTACTCCCATGGTCGGGTGGGTCTCTAGCCCCTCACACTGTCTAAATCTCCGGGTCCCCCTCTGGGCCCTCCAAACAAATGGGGTAACCCACCTGGCATTGGGGCAAGGGGTTAAGGCGCCCTGACTCGCTTTCCACCAGGGTGGTAACTGGCCTGGCATTTTCTGGGGGCTCCCGCACCACTGAGAGCCCCATCAGGCCACCCACTCCCAGCAGGGTGCAGTTTTCAGGTCATGCCCAGGACCAGGAGCCTCCTTCCATCCCCTTTCAGCTCCCCCATACCTCCAGTTATTCTTCCTAGCAGCTATCCAGCCAGGCAATGTTGCTGCCTGGCCTCCAGCAGCCAAACTGCCTGTTTCTATATGGCTCCCAAAATGGCTGCCCTCATCAAGCAACAGGAGGCTGCCAGCTCCAGGGTCGTAAAGTGGCAGGCACACCCAGTGCCCTGCCACACATAGTATTGGTTAGCTTTATGCACGTGCATCTCATTTGATGCAACATTAATGTGTAGTTTCAATTATTGTCCCATCACTGCCAGATGTTCCTTCTGTTGATTTGTTGTCTAACATTGAGTGTTATCATTGAGAGCTCCTTCGGCTGCTGCCTGGAGGGCCCTGCCAAAGGGCAGGGGCTGCATACTAACCAGAAGGCCACATAGGATTAAGGCCTATGCCTGAGTTCAGGGTTAATGAGAGTTATTGTCTGTGTAAACCTATATTTGTACATTTGTACAGGAAACCCTCACTATTTGAGGAACTGCGATTCGCAGTTTTGAATATTCATGGTGCGCTGCACCACCCTACACTCTCTCCCCACACTGCATGATGACTCTTTGTCACTGTGCTCCACAAGTAAGGGGTGGTTTGAGAAATTTTAAAAGAGGCACAGCCTACATAATGTGAAGTTGATGGGGGAATCGGTGTCAGCAGACCATGAAGCAACACGGGATTATCCCCCACAGCTTCTTAAAATCATTGAGGAAAAGGGTTACAAGCCTGAACAAGTTTTCAATGCAGATGATGCAATACAGTATTCACAGATTTCCCCATTCACAGGGATCTCTAAAACGTATTCCCCATGAATGGTGAGGGTCTCCTGTGTATATCTAAGCAAATTTAGGGTTATAAGTTTTATATTATGTTGTACCATTTAACCTGTAAATAGTTAAGTATCACTGGGCATCCTTGGTCTCTGCTCTGCTCTGCGATTTAGGCAAAGGAGGTGAGCTGGCCCTCAGCTAGGCAGCCATCCTCCCACAGTATACATATACTCACTGACATCCCTTCAATTGGATGTACCAGAGTACCACCCAGGTGACAACTCAAAACAACCATCTTTGCCTTTCAGTATGGCAATGACTACAACCATCCTTGTGCACAGCAAGGAAAAGAACCACCTCCACAGGAAGGAAAAACTCTAGACCACAATGGATCTTTTCAGAGAAGCTTACTGAACTTTGGACCTTTCTCTCAATGTTGAGAAGACTAAAATGCTTTATCAGCCTTTTTCAGGCCACATATGTGACCACCTTCCCCAAATTAGCATCAGAAGAAAGACCCTGCAAAGACCCTTGACCACTTTCCCTACCTTGGTAGCCATTTCTCTCAGAGAATGAACATTGATGAAGAGATCCACAACACGATTCAGTGCACAAGTGCCTCCTTTGGGAAATTGCTTTGGCATGTCTTTATTCATGGACATTTCTGGAAAGAAACCAACATCCAGGTGTATAGTGTAGACATCATCCCCACTCTCCTCTATGGATGTGAAATATGGGCGACTTACTGTCATTATCTCAAAAGCTGGAGAGGTATCACCAGCAATGCCTCCATGAAATCCTGTACATCAAATGGGAAGATTGCCACACAAATGCCAACATCCTTACTGACGCCAACGTTACTAGCATTCATAGTTTCATAGTTGGTAGGGTCAGAAGGGACCTGAGCAGATCATCATGTCTGACCCCCTGCTATGGACAGGAAAGAGTACTGGGGTCAAACGACCCCAGCAAGATGTCTATCTAGCCTTCTTTTGAAGATTCCCAGGGTAGGAGCGAGCACCACTTCCCTTGGAAGTTGGTTCCAGATCCTAGCCACCCTGACTGTGAAATAGTGGCTTCTGATATCTAGCCTGAATCCACTCTCAGTCAGCTTATGGCTGTTATTCCTCATTACTCCCAGTAGTGCTCAGGGGAACAGGGACTCTCCTATAGCCTGCTGGTCCTCACTGGCAGGTTTGTAGATGGCCACCAGATCCTCCCTCAGCCTTCTCTTGCAGAGGCTGAACAGGTTCAGGTCCCTTAGCCTCCCCTTGTAGGGCCTGCCCCGCTGCCCACTGATCATGTGAGTGGCCCTCCTCTGGCCCCTCTCGATGCTGTCCACACCCCTCCTGAAGTGCAGCACCCAGAACTGGACACAGTACTCCAACTGCAGCCTGGCTAGTGTCGCATAGAGGGGGAGGATCACCTCCTTGGACCTGCTCGTGATGTATCTATGGATGCATGACAAGGTGCATTCATACAAGCCTTACTGACTGCATCCTCACATTGGTGGCCCATGATCATCTTAGAATCAATAATGACACCAAGATCCTTTTCTGCCTCTGTGCTGACTAGAAGGGAGTTCCCCAGCCTGTAGGTATGCTGCTGGTTCTTCCTCCCTACATGCAGTACCTTGCACTTTTCAGTATTGAATCCCATATTATTCTCATCCGCCCACCCCTGTAACCTGTCAAGATCTAGCTGTAGCCTGTCCCTCCCTTCTAGTATGCCCACCTCTCCCCACATCTTAACATCATCTGCGAATTTGAACAAGGGGCTTTTCATCCCCCTGTCCAAGTCACTGATAAAGATGTTGAACAGTTTGGGTCTGAGGACCAAGTCCTGGGGGACCCCACTGCCCACATCCCTCCAGGTCAAAAAAGACCCGTCCACCACCACTCTCTGGGTGCGATCCTCCAACCAAATTGTGACCCATCTGACTATTTAGGCACCAATGCCATAGTCACCTAATTTTTTAATGAGAATGGGGTGAGCGACAGTGTCAAAGGCCTTCCTAAAGTCCAGAAAGACAATGTCCACCATGACACCTGCGTCCAAGGATTTTGTGACCTGGTCGTAGAAGGCCATCAGGTTGGTCTGACAGGACCTGCCTCGAATGAACCCATGTTGGTTTCCCCTAAGCATGATCTCCCCTGCTGGTTCCTCGCAGATGTGCTCCTGGATAATTTTCTCAAAGAGCTTCCCCAGGACTAAGGTAAGACTAACAGACCTGTATTTTCCTGGGTCCTCCTTCCTCCCTTTTTTGAAAATGAGGACCACACTGGCTCTTTTCCAGCCCTCCAGCCCTCCAGCACCTCGCCAGAGCACCATAAGTGCTCGTAAAGCTGTGCCAGCAGTGCCAGACCTCTGCTAATTCTCACAGCACTCTAGGGTGGAGATCATCAGGACTTACTGATTTGAACATGTCTAGTCCCACCAGAATTTCCCTGACTAGGTCCTCACTGTCCCTGGGCCTGGCAGTTCCTCCCCTGGGTCTGTTGACGATCCTGGTGGGGGGAGATGCCCTGGTCTCTGCTCAAAAAGCATTAAGTCAGTGATCCTCAAATACCTACTTTTCTAGACTGGACAATTGTTTAGATGCCTGACTCTTTATTCCCAAAACAAGCGTTCTACTCTTATCTTAGTAATGGCCTGAGATCTCACAGAAATGACACAAGGACACACTGAAGGCAGATGTCTAGAAAACTGATACTGACGTCAGCTTGGGAAGAGCTGGCTGCTAAGCAACTCCAGTGGCACCACAACCTCAAGCAAGCAGCTGCCCATTTTGAAGTAAAGTGTCTCACCCTCAAAGCAGAGAAAAGAGAGTAGAGAAAGGAAAAGGAGACAAATCATGGCCTATAGCTTACCCTCCACTATGTAAAGACCTGCAACTTCTGCAGTCAGGTCTATGACTCAAGGATTGAACACTTAAGTCACCCCAAGATTTATCAATGAGACCTGGTAGAGATCTTCCTCACATTCAGGGATTGCCAGTGATGACTTCTGCTTTGACATAACTTTGAAGGCTCTCATTCAGGCACTATGCAGCATCAGATTTGCAGAGAACACATTTAAAGTGAGGTACAATAAAATCAGGCTTTGTATTACACCATTATTTTGAAGATGGACTCTAACAATAGGTACACTCTATCCAGTTTCTGTAATAAGTCTCCCACAACAAATTCTCCCAGATCGCAAACTAATTTTAATCTTCAGAGAAGTGGAAGTAATCTGAAGCCACATAGTACATGTTGCACAGAAAGAGAGAAGGCATTTTTTTTAAAGTAAGACTGTGGTATCTTCACAAGCAGGTGAGGATAGCAGTACTAACTACATAGAATCTGGATAATCAGACTTCAAAATATGTCAGAAAGAGAAAATATCCATCTGACACCCAGTGTATCTCTACAATAGGGATGTTCTTGAAGTAGTAAGAAGAAATCTTTTTTCACTATGAAAATGTTTCTTCACACAAATACTTATTACTATTTTAAAGGCCGAAGGCAGTGCATCACCTAGGATGAAGTTATACATTACCGACAGCTGAGGACAACTGGATAGTAAGTGAGCAGGGGGGAAGGGGAAGGGGGATGGCATGCAGGAATGGAGGGGTCATGGGTCTTTCTGAACCAGTTAATCCCTAAGGGTGCATACACACATGCTAAGTTGACTTAAAATAAGGTAGCTTAATTAAGTCAACTTAATCAAATCAACTTAAGTTAAGCCACATCGAAGTCTACACATATACATCTACTTGACATGGTAGCAACCATCTTGTAAACTAAGCCATCTTAACTAATGCGACTCAAGATAACATACCTCAGAGGCATATTACTTTGTGCCACATTTAAGTTAATGCTGTTTCACATACATGTGTGGGCTTTGACAGTTAAGTTGACTGAAAAAAAGTTAAGTCGACTTAACTATCAGAAAGTTAGCATGTGTCTATGTACCCTAAGGTGCCACCATGTCCTGCCTTCTGCCTGACTTCAGACTAATATGGTTAACTTCTGTATCTCTTTCTACTATATTTCTTTTGTTTTCCTAACTATTTTAACATAACTGTAACCATTTATATGTATACATTTTTTGAAGATAACATATGAAACTGTCTAGAGCACATTACTGTAAACTCTAGTTTAAATTAATATATAATTAGGCTGTCTGGCATTTTCTGTGCCCCAATAAAAACAAAATTTGACATTTTAAAAAGGATCATCTTGATTTGTGAGAAATAGAACAAGCAAACCCCTATGTGTAAAACAGCAGATTTACATTGTACAGTTCATGTACATTCTAGAAGACTTGCTTTGCAATGCAAAGTCTTTTCTACTGAGCACATAATGCTTGCAACTTATATCTTAGAGCCCCAAAAACACTTACATGGGCAATATATAAATTATCTATAATGCATGAAGATTGTATGCATGGTCTATGTCCAGTTACAGTGCTAAGAGGATTTAGGAATTTAAGACACTGTTTTATACACACACAGTTGACATCTACAATGGAATCCATTTGTCCACATTAGACTGGTCACAAAGGGAATTATGTTGCATAGAATTTTAGCAGTTATTCTATAGGACATTATATTGTCCAGAAAAAGCACTTTTAAAGGTTTCTGGTACTTGACTTTTGGGGAAGTAGAGGCATTAGTAATTGGTAATTACCCCCAGAGATTTCCATCATACCAGAAGGGGGCAAAAATGTAACACTACAGCTTAAGGCTGTGTTAGATTTTTTTACTCTCAGTTATGCGGAATCAGTGGAAGAATGTGTTTTCTTAGGTGCCTCTGTCTATTGCCCACACTCCCCCCATTTACCTGAATCTAGATCATTTCAAGTTAAAAATAATTTATACATTTAAAATAGCAATGAGAGAGACCACTGCTGGAAAAACTTTCTGAAGGATGTGTCCATCATTTGAGCATCATGACTTACATTCTTCTGAAAATACAGTATAGCTAAAACTGAAACAAAGAACTTGATGCAGGAATTACTGCCTGCATTTATTCTACAGCCCCTTTCTGAAAATAGTAAGTCTAGACTGAGCTGTCAAACATAACAGACCACAGGCTGAATTTGGAGTCACTCAGTTCAGCCTTCTAGGCTACCAATAGATCATCAGAAGCTGGGGGAGTGGCTGGGATGTATGCCCTGCCACCGAATCTGGGGCCCTTGGAACCCAGCAACATGGCGATCAGGACCATGAAGAAAAGTGAGAGCTTGTCTCAGAGCCAGTGGCCCTCCAGCTGCTTCACTTGTCATCAGTGCCACAGCCCCAGCTCTTCAGCTGCCAGCCCTTTCTCTATCCTATGCTGGAGCCAACATCACCATATGCCCATGCCAGAGCTAAAGCTGCTTCCTTGGCATGCGGCACAAGTGGCAGCAGCTTCAGCATGGGGCACCGGAGGGAGGTAGGGTTGTGCTGCATGTTCCATGCTGAAGCCAGAGCTGCCACTGCCTCTTTCCCCAAGCTGGCATGTAAGGAGCCTGTGGTATGGATCCAGCACAGGGCACAAGGTGAGTTTGTCACTAGCAAACTAGTGGACCTTTTAGAACTGAAAGTATGTGAAACTATGAAAAAAATAGCATCTGCATGCGGAAGAGGATGTGGAGGAGAAATGGAAGAGTAGATGGCATGTGAATAGGATGGGAGTACAAACACAGAAAGGCTGTTTTGGCCAGGGACCTTTTACATAAGTTTTACCTCCCATCCATGGAGTAGTAAGTCTGCAGAGTGATCAGGTACTGGGGATAGAGGCCCATAGAAGACTGCCCTTAAAGCCAATTCTAAACATGGCACATGGCCAGATGGTCATGTTGGCTCAACATCACAAAACATATTGACCATAAATTTTAGTCAAGCCTTCTAACAACCCAGAAGAGACCACCAGGCTTTGTGGCCGCTCAGGTTTAAATTAAAGAAAATTATTTAAAATAATTCTAAAAAAGGTACACATAAAGCTTATTTGGGATATTAAACTGTAAAAAATATAGTTTTGAATTAATACAGAACAAAAAGCATTTTCTCTCAACCTTGTATTCCAAAGTACATAAAGCCAAGGCATCAGCAGTTGCTAGAGAAGTCACGTAAATTATAGCTGCATTGTTCTTATAATGTAAAACTAGAAAAAATAGTTGCTAGACTGATATGCTAACACCATGGACTATTATTTACAAATTATAATATTCCAGTGAAGTTCCAGAGTGACTGCTCTGCTTGTCATATCACTAGCAAAAAAAAAAATCAACTCACAAATAAGGAAAGTAAAAGCTGATATAATTTTATCCATGCCACAATTTGTATGGTTCAAAATTACAAGTGAGCTAGAACATCAGTGACTGTAATTCATGAATGTAATGCACAGGAAAAGTTAGGGAATATGACAGAGAATATATTTAAAGGTTGGTGTCCATATAAACAGGAATACTGAAGGAATTACAGAATTCCCCATTGGAAAATGTGTTTTAAAATGCATGTACTATACCATTTCGTAACATGTGAGGCCTGTTATATATGTTTTCCATTTTAGTGCCAGTTCAGCAATGATCATTAGAATTGGGTGACCGAATACCTGAAGAATAAATACAGAATAAAAATATTAAGATTTCAAATCATTACATTCCAATCCTACAACCTTTCCATGCAGTGACTATTTTTTTTATTCAAAGAAGGCTTAGAGGTCTGTCAAAATAACTGAATGATACACTTAATAATCTACAGCGATTGAGATGTATGGCTTGTAACCAAATATTCTTCCATATTTTAGATGCAAATATTTATGTAATTTTAAAAAAATTAATTTAGGAGTTGAAGTTTTATAAACAGAACTGCAAAAAATGACTGAAGAGGGTCTTTTAAGAAAACTAAAGTCCAAGTACAGAATTAGTATACTGTACCTTCCTCTATATATGTAGTCTGGGCCATCTCCTTAAAAAAAAAAAGAGCTAAATTCAATGGTAATTGGCAGTATAAGAATCACATTCCTCTGCCCTTTGCTCAGGCATGATGCCACATAATTTTGATGCCATAAAATTTAATTTTTTCATTTTGAATGATTTACAGTTGAGCAGAACTTATAAATCAGAACAGTAACAGGGGTTATGAATAGGGATGTATGTTTTTCCAAAATGTCTAAATGAAATACTTTGAAACTCACTAAAAAGAACTACACAGTTCTCCACCTGGCAGCTATAATTGAAGTTAATAACGCTTGTTTAGACATAAGGAAACTCTTTGACACCTAGACCCTTTTTTTAATGAAATGATCAAACAATCATCATCTAGTCTTAAGAAATGAAAGCAGTTAGTTCTGGCAATATGTTATATTAAGGCAGTCTTGCTTTCAGCTATGTTTCCAACCATGTCTAATAATTTTGAAAACATGTTGCCATTTCTTAGCAAGATCCTCTTTTTTTTAATCATATACCATTTTGGAAATTCTCTTGCAGTGTCTAGGATTATTATCATAATACCAGCAATTCATTAGGACAGCCTTACAGCATCTAAAGATATGAAACATATTATACAAAGATATTTTGGTGATCATAAAATGTACTCTTGGTTGCTTATCCTTTCAGATGCATCCTTTAGACTCCCCAGTGACTATTTCATCCTGCTTGTATTGGTACTAAATGGAACTGGCCCCTGACATACTATCATCAGTAATATCATCCATGAGAAGTAACTCCATAATTAGCAATAATCCTTTCAGCTAAAAACCACTTCACATCAAGAAGATGAGGCTAACACATTAAAATTCTAAAATACATTAAAAATGTATTAATAAGGGCTAAACAGAAAGGGTATTTTTCTTCCTAAGAAGTGTCTAAGAACATTAGAGGAAGTCATGGAGCTATGTGAAACTGGTATTGAATCCAAACCAATGACTTTCAAGCCTATACTCATATTTTGTTGACAATATTTATGAACATGGAGGATGGACAAGAGGTGATTGCACAGCTAGTAAAGAGGTGCTCCTGCTTGAATCTATTCCATCTCCAAGCCTCTATTTCTCAAGAAAGGTGTGGAAAATTTCCTACTGAGGGCTGGTGGCCTGCTCTCACCACCCTTTGGGGGATGACTAGATCACCTAAGCTCTTGTTGGTATACCAAAATAAATGTCCTTCTACCTCCTGTGCCTCCAGAATTCCACAGATGGAGCCACTTCTGAGTTCCTCTGGCGGGGAGTAGACTGCTTAATTACCATCCCTATTATGGTAGTGAGAGGCAGTTAACCATGTTAGTCTGACAGGAAAAAGACAGGGCATCATGGCACTTTATAGATCCAGTGATTCAGAAAAGTATACATTTTCATAGGCAACAGCCTGTTTCATCAGACCCTGTGAATGGGCTTACAGAAAGCAGGGATTCTAAATAAAAAGAATAAAGTAATTTAAGTACAGAGGAGAGAGGAAGAAATAATAGGTTGAGGGGGTACTGATAACAGAAGCAAAGTTGAGGGGACACAAAGGGCTATAGTCCAGGTAATGGAGATAAAAATCTAGTGTCTCTTGAGACCATATTTAATGCAATCCAGTCTCTGAATGACTTCTTGTTCAATTTCATGTTGAAACTGGGTTTTTTTTAAGTTTTGTTTTAAGAACAGCTACTCTGAGGTCAATGAAGGAATGGCCTAAAGTGTTCTGCCATACACCTTTATATATTTCTGAAACTGATGTGAGATCAATGTCTATGTATCCTTTCACATAGGGATCACCCTGTCTGTCCAATGTAGACAACAGAGAGATACTGCAAGCAGGTGATGGTGTATATGGCATTGGCAGAGGAGCAGGAGGAGGAACTCAATGTTATAATCTGTGCTGTTTGATCCAGTGATGAAGATGTCTCTGTAGATGAGGGGACATACCTGGCACCTGGGTCTGGAGCAAGGCCTAGTTGTTTGGTGAGAATAGGAGTTGCTGAAGAGACATCATTTGAGGTTGAGAGACTGTTTGTAAACCAGAACTGGCTTGTCCCAAAAGCCATGGGTCATCTTTGTCATGGTCATCTTTTTCCAGGAGGGTTTTATCATGGTAGTGGAAAGGAGAGACATTACATCAACTGCTAGCCTAAATCCTAAAAATTAGAAACATCATTGACATGAGGAGGCACAGCCCAATAAGCTAGGGGTCCCCCCAAAACTCCCCAGAAAGTGTGCAATTTTAAATGTGGCCACTCACTTTGAAGCATGATTGTAAGAAAACTCCAACTAATCATACATTTGTAGATGCTAGGGTCAGAAGAGACCTCAACAGATCATCGACCCCCTGCCTAGGCAGGAAAGAGTGCCAGATGCCTATCCAGCCTTCTCTTAAAAACCCCCAAGGTAGGGGACAGCACCATCCCCCTTGGAAGCCCATTCCAAATTTTGGCCACCCTTATCGTGAAGGAGTTTTTCCTAATATCTAGCCTAAATCCGATCTCTGCCAGTTTGTGACCATTGTTTCTTGTTACCCCAAGAGGCACCCTGGTGAACAGAGCATCTCATATCCCATGCTGCCCCCTAATGAATTCGTAGGCAGTCACAAGATCACCTCTCAGCCTTCTCTTGTGGAGGCTGAAGAGGTCCAGGTCCCTCAGTCTTTCCTCATAGGGCTTGTCATGTAAGCCCCTAACCATATGAGAGGCCCTCCTCTGGACCAAAACTGGATGCAGTACTCCAGCTGCGGACTGACCAATGCTGCATAGAGGGGAACTATCACCTTGGATCTATTTGTCATGCATCTGCTGATGCATGATAAAGTGTGTTTAGCTTTGCTGATTTCATCATACAGACAACTCATGTTCATCTTGGAGTCCACTATGACTCTGAGGTCCTTTCCACGTCTATGCTGCTGAGAGGGTAACTTCCCAGCCACTAGGCATGCTGGATATTTTGGCACCATAGGTGCAGCACTCTGCCCTTGTCCTTGTTTAATGCATCCTATTGTGTACTGCCCACTTTGCTAACCTGTCCAGGTCTGCCTGCAATCATTCCTTACCCTCCAGAGTGTATATTTCACCCCACAATTCAGTATCATCCTCAAACTTGAACACAGTACACTTCACAACTACATTCAAGTCACTGATGAAGATATTGAATAGTAGATTGAAGGACTGAACCCTGCAGGACCCCAGTACCCACATCCTTCCAGGCTGATACCAGCCTATCTACTACCACACTCTGGGTGCAACTGCTAAGCCAATTTGCCACCCACCAGACCATGTAAACATCTATGTCACAGCCTGTTCATTTATTTATGAGAATAGGATAAGATGCCATATTGAAAGCCTTGCTGAAGTCCAAGAAAATGACATCCACCTCTACTCATGCATCTAAGCATTTTGTAGCTGTCATAAAATGAAACCAGATTGGTCAGGCATGATCTACCTGCTACAAATCCATGCTGGTTTCCCTGCTGCATTATTTTTCCCACTGGACTCCCACAAATATGATCCTTCA
>JAGPOW010001338.1:25023688-25036109 GCA_030014935.1 Caiman crocodilus
CAGGCATGATCTACCTGCTACAAATCCATGCTGGTTTCCCTGCTGCATTATTTTTCCCACTGGACTCCCACAAATATGATCCTTCATAATCTTTTCAAAAACCTTTCCAAGGATGGAGGTGAGACTGACTGGCCTATAATTACTCAGATCTTCCTTCCTCCTCTTCTTGAAAATAGGGACCACTTGGCCCTTTTCCAGTCCTTCAGGACCTGACCTGAGTGCCAAAAGTGCTCAAACAGCCATATCATTGGCTAATTCCTCAATGCCCTCAGATTCAGCTCATACAGGCCTGCTGACTTGAACACATCCAGTCCATCTAAGTGACTCTGCACCAAGTCAGCGTCAACAGTTGGTAGGCTGGCCTCCCTCTGATGCCCATCTAAGAACCCATTAGGAGACTTATCTTGAGCCCTGTACAGAAAGACAAAAAACTCATTGAATAGTTCAGCCTTGTGCCCGTATCTGTCACAAATTGCTCCTTGTTCATTGGGGTCCTATGTTGCCCTGCACCTTTCTTTTACTCCCTACATACCTAAGAAAAGACTTTGTTGTCTTTAATTTGTGCTGCCAGCCTCAGCTCTGTAGTTGCTTTGGCCTTTCTAACTACCTCCCTGCAAGTGTGGGCCAAGTAGGTATACTCCTTGGTAGCTTCCCCTTGCTTCCACTGCCTATATGCCTTCTTTTTTTAACTTAGGCTTTCCTGTTTAGCCAAGGAAGATTTTTGGCTCCTTTCCCCCTTTTCCCTCTTACTGGGATAGTCTCTCTCTGTGCCCAAAGGCTCATTTACTTTAGAAACGATCACCCTTCCTGGACTCCCATGTCACCTATACTCTTATCCTGCAGTGCGTCATTGACTAGACTCCTAAGCACACTGAGGTTAGCCTTCCTAAAGTCAAGCACTTCCAGCCTACTAGTTATCTTACCCACCCTACACTGTATGCTGAATTTGGTTGATTGGTTGTCACCGTCTGCAAGGTGACCACAAATCTTCAGCTTCCCTACCAGGTCCTCCCCCATAGCCAACACCAAGTCTAGTAAGGCATTCCCCCTAGTGG
Source organism: Caiman crocodilus (assembly GCA_030014935.1). Lineage (NCBI taxonomy): Eukaryota > Metazoa > Chordata > Crocodylia > Alligatoridae > Caiman > Caiman crocodilus. The sequence goes on from JAGPOW010001338.1 coordinate 25,024,744, forward strand.
GACTGTATACCTCCTGCATTAAGTGAAGGTCCTACATGGAGGTTAAGAACCTACATGAACAGTTGAATTTGGCTGACTGCTCCTCATGGAGAAACTGACAGAGAACACTATCACTGAGCCAATTTGAGATGTCATGCTTTGTATCCCTTGTCATTTTTTTCAGAGTACCCAACTATAATAGTTAAACATAAGTTTTCATCTTTATCTTATGCAGTGTTGATATGTGTTGTGAAAAATGCAATTCATCTATCCTTAGTTGCTCTTAAAAATGCAAAGAACAGATGATTTTCTGAGGATACACCAGTTTAACCTGAGGTATTATTTTTAAAGTAAAAGAGTTAAATCAGTACAAATGGCTTATTTTGATTCAAACAAAGCTTATTTCAGGTTGGTTTAAATCTATTAGGAACAGGATGATGCTAATCTGAAATAACTAGAGGTGCACCAATGCATCAGTCCAATATCGAGTCAGCACTGATATAAAGAAAATTGACTGTATCAGAAATTGGCAAGATGAGGCTGATTATTTGGCCAATAAAAGCCCCTGGATCTGCCTGGGGCGGGGTGGGGAGGCCGAAGCTACAGGCTAGAGCTGGGGCTGCACCAGGCTTTTCTAGGCTCAGGGTGGGCAGCAGCAGAGCTGGAAGGGGGATTACAGGGAGGGCTGCAGCCACCCCAAGTTACACTGTAGGCCACCCATAGCCCCTGCTCCCAGCGCTGACTGCCCAGTGAAGCCTTCACTCAACCCCCACCTCCACCCACACACTGGGAAGAGCTGGGGCTACACCAAGTAGGCGATGGCAATGCTGGGATCAGTGGCTATGGGGAGGAGGGCTACAGCAAAATTTGGGGTGGCTGCAGCCCCCTTCATAGACCCCTCTCCCAGAGCCACCACCACCTGCCCTGAGCCCAGCCCCCGCAGAGAAGAGCCTAGGGCAGTCCCAGCTCCAGTCTGCAGCTGCAACCTGTCTGCCCCAAATGGTGTAGATCCAGGGGCATACAACCCCCACCCCAATGCTCTCCCAGGATGCACACAGTGGTGGGAGCCGCCCCACCTGCAACCCCCCAGATGAGCTGCAGCTCTCTCCCCCACCCTGCCCGGCTGAGCAGCGCCTACCCCAGCTCCACTCATCCCTCACCTCAGGGGCCTTGATCTGCCCCCCCTGCCCCTTCCACCACAACAGACTTACCAGCTGGACACAGCTCTATCAGAAATTGGATCAGTATTGACCTATATGCCTCCTTAAAAATCAACCATCAGTGTCATCACCAAAATCTCTAACTGTGCACCCCTAAAAATAACCTACTCTGAAGCAGAACTCAAGGTCTACAAAGGAGTTGGCACTGATTTAAATAAAGTAGCATGATTGAAAGAGTAAGTTTATGCGTGGACATGGTGTAAAAGAGCAGGTTAAACTAGAAGATGTCCAAATGATCTTAAGGCTAAATGATTTTTTTGTTACAGAATCATAACCATGTCCTTCAGCAGCTTTTACAAAAATTCTCAAAATTGGCCTGATTCTGCTTGCATAATTCAGATACCCCTCCCCTGCCATTCAGATAACCCCCACCCACTGATGGCAAAAGGAATATTGACAATTAAGAAGAGCACTATCCATAGTATCCTAACAGTGCAACTGAGTACACAGAAGCATGAAAGGCCAGAAGATGATGATGTAATCTGTCAGGGCCTGCCCTTATAAACCCAGGAAATACCACTCAATTTATATCTCATCATCTTTACCCTGAAAGTCTAGTCAATGGTTTTACCCCTGTATTCCCTCCTTTCCAAATGTTGTTCTGTTCCCTCTTAACGTGATTTATTCTACTTATTTCTATTGCTGATTTTGGCACTTTGTCTCCAGTTCTAACCAACCACAGTATAAGAACATCTGCCTAATCTACAAAGGTGTAGAGCAGTAGCAATCTTGTTCAAATCAATTCAGACTCAGGGGGAATATGCCCACCCTTGTAAACTTGCTTGGAAAGGCTTAATAAAATAAGCCCCAACTCCCATGCATACCAACATACCTTAAAGCTCAGTGCAGAAAGCAAAAGGCTAAAAACTATCAGTATTTTCATGCTATATTTGGATTAGCTGTTTTATCTGGAAGTGAAACCAGTCAATGGGACAGAAAGACCTTGTGATCTCAGAACCCAAACAGTAGAGGCTGAGAAGATCCTTCACATCTTGTGGAAAAGCCTTCATTAAATTTTATAAATTTTGCACCCAAAAGTAAAATGGCAAGTACATGTATTTAAGAGTCGAGGCTGGATTCCTCAACTGGGCAAGTAGAGATGGATTTGTTTGGTTTTCCAATTTAAACTAAAGAAAATTCCTAGTAGTAATTCAGCTTCAAAGTTTAAAAGCTGTTCCAATGATAATTGCTAAATTTATGTGTATATAGAACCCAGTACTTAACAGAACAGCCAGGTTGGTTATTATATACATATGTTGCGCCAACATCCTTGAATAGAAATGTAGTAAATTATCACTGATTATACAAATACTGATTAAAAGTTTAAAGTAAATAAATAATGAAGAGTGTTGCTATTTATTTGTCCAAATCCTCTAAGAGTGCGGTCATGCCAAACACAACTTCCAGTGAAAGCAGTGGATGGAAATATGCTGTTATTCTGGCTGATGGCATGGTTTCATCATGAATATAGTGGTGATCATTGACTTAGGTTTTGCTCCACCTCCATGTTCTTCTCTGCAACTTCTATAGCTTCTTAGCTGTTTGGCCCAAACTGTTATATTCTTCCCACAGATATGCACGTGCAGTTCTAGTTGAACACACTTGAGTTCACACACATACAATGCAAAGAATACTATTTGCCTCCTGTAAGTTGATAGTTTCCAGTCTCGGAAGGATATGGTCCATTCCACTTAAGGGAAATATTCTCTGTTCTAATGCATTCTTTCCTCATGCAATACCTAAAAGCTTCCCATAACAGCTCCTTGAATCAAAAAGAAAAAACACGACCCTAAAAGCATTTGATGAATCTCCTAATACTGCTTTTAGAAAGTGTGTATACACAGTATGAAAATATTGAAACATGGATATACAGCCTGGGACAGGACAGGACAGGACAGAACAGAACATGATGTTTTTACATTGATCAGAAGTAAATTCCATGTAGGCCAATCCTGGCATAAGAATATGCAACACTTCTCAATGAGTAACATGGGGCATGTCTACACATGCATTTGATCGAGTCTAAATTTATTCTAGTGTAAACTACTCTGGTGTAAGCCTTTTCAGGCAGGTGTCTACACATGCAAGGATTAGGGAGAAGATTTGCTGCTATTTGCACCAAGTTTCCTGCAGCCCTTCAATTTGCCCCTGCACCATCAGGGAAAACTCCAGGCTCCAGCTGCTGCTGTCAGCACCCGTTAGCCATCTTTAAAAGCAAGACCTTTCTTCTACTCTCTGCCAGCCCCTTCCCTGCCCAGGATCAGCGTGCCCAGTACAGAGACAGCACATGGCAGCTCTCTCCTTGCCCACTCTGCCTCCCCATGCCATGACTTCTCCAGCCCCTGACCCTGGCAGCAATGACCAGTGCCCCACAGCCCTTCTGGCCATGATGCTGACCCTGCATGTTAGCGGGCTCTGCCTACCCAGGCCCCAGAAGAGCCATGCACTCACCAGATGCAAGAGGCCCTGGCTGATCACTTCCTCCAGCACTGCCCTCTCTAGTTTGCCTGCACTGCCACCCATGGACCCCCAACCCCACCTGCCCACCCCCTGCACCACTCTTAATGCAGACATGTGTCAGAAGAAAAAGTTTGTATTTTCCTTCACATCAAACAGAGCTCTCCTCCCACCTCAACAAACAGAGCCCCCTTCCCCCCTCCCTCCCCAATAAACAGCCCTCCCCACTCAGCACATAGAGCCCACCTCCCTGCTCCCTTCCCAACAAAGACAGCCCTTCCACCACCCTCCCCACCTACCAACAATAAAAAACCCTCTGTCCTGTGCAAGCTATGTATAAAGTGTTGTTTGTGGTCCCCAAGTGGGGGCCTTGGGGTAGGGGCACCTACAGGACAGAGCTTAGGGACAGGCCTATGGGCCTTTCCCTGGGGGTGCAGATGCCACAGCAAATGTGGCAGATGGGAGCTCACCCAGGGGAGATGGTGGTCACTGGTCCTGTAGTAAAGGTGGCTTACCACCCACCAGGTGCTGTCCATGGCCAGCAGGGCCAACATGTAGTCCTGGCCCAAATGCTGGCAGCTCTGGCTCTGTCCCCACGTGGAGCAGGGGCTAGTGGCAGTCCTGGGCCCAGGCAAAGAAGCTGGGTGGCAGATGACCAAGAGCGGGGCCAGGCAAGGGGCTCCTGGTGAGACCTCTTCCCAGGCCCAGATAGGGGGATGTTGCTGAGTGGTGGGCACCTGCCAGGGGGTGTGTGGGGCTAGTGTCAGGGTTCAGGCAGTGGGCAGCACAAAGGTGACTGGTGGGGCCAAAATAGTGTCCAGCATCTGACCGTCATCATCCGTGGCCTGCACTGCCCAGTCCAGAATGGTATTCTGCTACCACAGCTTGTGCTTCAGAGCCAGGAGCTTGGCTTGGCTTGGCATGTCCAGACTGACAATTGTGGTCAGTCATGGTGGCCCACTGCGCCTGCAAGGCACCCAAAATCCAGATCATTTATGGATATATTAAAGAGTACTGATCCAAATACTGAGCCCTGGAGGATGCCACTAGTCACTATGCACCATGTTGACTTGGTTCCATCAACTATCACTCTCTGGGTCTGACCATGGAGCCAGTTCCACAACCATTGGACCATAAGGTTGTCGAGGCCACGGTTCCCCCATTTTGCCATGAGGACATCATAGGAGACTAAGTCAAAGGCTTTTCTGAAATCTAAATGCATCACATTAACCTCTTCTCCTTTGTCCAGGTGATGCATCATCTGGCCATAGAAGGAAATGAGGTTGGTCAAGCAATACTTACCCACAACAAAGCCATGTTGACCCTCTCTCAGAATGTTGCCTTCCATTAGCCTGTTGTTGATGGTTTCTTTGATGTTTTTTTCCAAGATCTTTCCAGAGATGGAGGTGAAACTGATTGGCCTGTAGCTCCCTGTATTTTCCTTCTTTCCTTTCTTAAAGATAGGCACCACATTGGCCCTCTTCCAATCTTCAGGAACCTCTCCTGAGTGCCATGTACACCCTGGCATTTAACTCCCATGCCACTAAACTCTATTGAAGATTATTCATCAGACACATAAACTCCTCCTATACCCTCAGAGCAGCCCCCACATCCAACTTGCATTCATAATGCTGAAATTAGCTCAAAAGATAATAGTGATCATGGTAGTGGTGGTTCCATGTTTTTCCTAATATCTTAGGGTCTTGTTACATGTTGCACTTTGAGCTGCTCAGATGTTGATCAGTGTTTGTGCTAGCTGGAGTTTGGAGCAGTCACACCTTAAGACTAAACGCTTTTTCTGACTGTCCCCTACCTACACAGCTGTGACTTGCCACTAGAAGGCTGGTGAGCAGGATCCTGACTAGGAGCTACAGCTGTGAGTTACCACTACAGGGCTAGTGAGCCAGGACAGACTTCTATCCCTGCTTTGGGTAGAGATGTGTGAGAGATGGGGTGCCAGTGGGGAGAGGAAAGGAACATAAAGCTGGGAGGCAGAGGGTTAATGGGATAGAAGTTATTAAATGGGAGGTGGAAAGAAAATGGGGTGTGGGAAGGGTGGTGAAATAAAGAAAATCAGCCACTGAAGGATAAAATAAAAGTAAAAAAAAAACAAAAAAAATTAAAGGAAATAAAGAGGAAGTAAATTAAAGAAGCTTTCATGTTTTAATAAACTGGGATTTGGGACTACGATGTGAGGCCATATGGTTATGCTTCCTAGAGTGGTTGGTGGGGGTGGGACCAGTGAAAGAAGGCACTTTTGGGAGAAGGAATCCCTAGTTCATAGGGACCTGATACAACCCCCCTAACTTGTTCCTCCCCTATTCCTCCTTGACCCTACTTCTGGACCCATCTGTACCCTGGAACCTGACTAGCTGGCATGTGCTTTGCAGACAGTTTGCACAGAGTTGCACTTACAGGAGTGGGAAGGTCAAACCTTCAGAGGTGGAAGGAGGCTTGGTGCCAGAACAGCTTCCTGGGCAGTGAGTTCAGGGGGTAGAAAATTTGTCCACACAGAGCAGGAAGATGGGGAAGGGGACACTGCATCAAGGGATACTAAAGGACTACAACTTGGGTGGTTTATCTGTGGGAAGTGGCCACACATTAATGGAACACAAATTTGGTAATACTGATCAGATATAAACCTGCCCTGGAGTGGCACAACTTTAGGCTGTCTAACGTGCTTAGAAGTAGTTTCAGGTGGTAATGTATGGACAATCCAGGGAGTAAGAGCTCCAGGAACTGCCTAAAATTAATGTGTAACAAAGCCCTTCAGTGGCAAGCATTCATTTGACCAAACCACTGGGATATTCATGACTGATATTTAAAATAGAACTGCCCAGTGAAAATAAGCCATACAGTCACCTTACCTTCAGATGGTACCACTGTTCCAAGGGTAGACGCCTATAGCCTCTATGCAACATTTCAGCTGAATTTCCAGAGGGATAACATTTTATAACAGCATTTCTTGTATGCATTTTGTTCAGCTACAGAAGCATTTCAAACCCAAGTTCTCATTTAAAACCAGTTTAGAAATTCTCTCTGAAATTTTTCCTTCAAATTACAGATGAGAATGACCCTTCTCCCTTTTGATAGGTCTTAATATCCCATTAATGAAACTTCTTTTCTTCTGCTACATACTTCTGTTAGGGTTGAATGTTGCATATGATAAGAGTGGAAAGAATGGTCATTTGAGAATTGGGATCTACAGCCACACTTGTAGCTGTTCAATTTGATGCAAACTATTGTCTCACAAGACAGTCTGATCCCTATTGCCTATTGTATTTCTTCTGCTAATTGCTTGTCTGATATCCCAGGAGATTTCTTTCCTTTCCAATTTAACAGCCATACCCACTGCTTTTGATCATTGCTATGCCTGCTTCTTTTCTCAGACCTGATAAAGAATACTTTGTATTCTAAAGCTAGTCTAACTTCACTCCAACCATGCAGTTTGTTCATGGTTCAATAAAAGGTATCACCTCCCCAAATCCTTGCCCCTCTACTTCAAGTCAGCAGAAATAAATTCAGGATCAAACATTCTTCTATGATCAGCTTAATGCAGATATTTTGGTATTGAAAACAAAATTTGGAAGATGAGTAATTCACAACACTGCCTAATTAAGTCTTGGCCTTTGGAAAGGAAGGGAAATCACAAGAGAAATACTGGTTTGAGCATTGATACCAAATTTATTTAGCAGATTGTCATATGGATTTGTATTAGAAAAAGCATGTATCTAAAACAAAAATGTGCCGTTTCTGCCTATCAACTATAGATGAACAGATGTTATTGTTACTTCCTACATCCCAGATGCTTAATGACCCCACAGATATTCCAGAAGCAAAATAACCATTGCCTACAATGGGAGTTAATGTATGTGCACATAAAGACTGCAGGGTCAGATGCAGGCACAAAAATGAGTAACTCAAATGTTGTGATATTTATCTATTATAGTAAAGCTATTGCATATACATTTAATGTTTCTACTTAGGTGGTCATGTACCATATTTTCACCCAATGAAACATGCTGAATTTATAAAAACAACCTTATTTAAATGATCCCAACTACTGAATTTAACTGAAAAAATAATTAAAGGTTCAGTTGAGGACTAAATGATGAATCCACAATTATTCCCCTTGACCTCCTTTAGTGAGTTAATATATTTTCTTCATAATCTGTAAGGAAAATAAAGCAGTAGGGACAATTTCTGCCCTTTCAAACACCATTTGCAGTGTTTTAAAGTGTTCACCATTTTGTTTCCCACTAAATCATTAATTAATCAAAACATTTTAAATCTAATAGTAGGAATAAACATAACTAAACTAAAACGTCAAGCAGCTGAACTTTTCTGTGTTTCTCTTTGTCTTCTGTAAGGGAAAAAAAGACTATGGTACAATGCAGATAACAGGAATATGATGTCATTGGGGAAACATATGCTTATTTTTAAAGATTCTGCTGGGACTCCTCTGTATATGTAGAGCTGCTCAGATTGAAACTCAGGTTTCATTCAGTTGATTTCTTGCGGACCATAAAACAGGTTTCACTTGTCTCTAGTGTTATTTGTAGAAATATGTATCAGTGAGATCAGAAAACTATTGTACATTCTCTTTTTAAACATATCCCAATAAGCAGTCTGTTATATTTCTGTTAGTATAGCATATTAGGTTACCTTTTAAGTTCCTGCCAATTGGGAGCTCCTTCATTCAAAGTAGAACCCAAGTTTAGCTCCAGGCGAAAACTTAGCAATAATCATGTTGTTTTAAGGATCTAATTTAGACTTTCTATAAATTCAAAGTGTTGAGTTAACCATGTTCTGTTTATTTGTGGAATATTTTCTGACACCTTGTTACACAATTAATCTACAACCTCAATTATGACCTTAGTCCTAAGAATAGAAGTCTGACATACATAGCCCATGCCACCTGTAGAATAATGCATTCTTTCACTTAGCTTTCTGCTCACAGGACATACGTAGATGCCAGTTTCCTCAAACAAGGAAAAAAGGTCAGACTGAGCATGAGCAGTTCCACACACCCAGCAGAAACAAAAGTCTATGGAACTGTAAACAAAAGAAAAGTATTGAAAGAAAAATTAAGAGCCACTATCATCTTAAATCTATGGAGGAAAACTTGCCTCGGGGAAGATTTTTGCCATTGACTTCAATGAAACCAGGATTCATTGGTTCACTGGGGGCAGCATTTTGCTATATACTAGTAATTATAAGAAGAATTGAAAGTCAATGGTTACCAGATCCTGCCACCTGAAAAAGTGTTGACCTTCAAACCTCTTGACTTAATCAAGGAAGAAAAATTCTAGTTTCAAACTATTGTTCACATGACAAACTTTTATTTTAGTAAAGAAAATGCATTCATAAATGTGAAGAATTACAGAGATGATTGAATAATAAATTAAAATATGGCTAAGATACAAATATGCATATACATTCAAAAGTTACTTCCTTTTTCTTTTCTCTTCCTTGAAGACTATATGTTGCATTGCTGCCATTAAGCACTGTTGAACTAAAACTAATGAACATGATCTCAAAGCACTGCAAAGAGTTGTTTTCTCCATGTTTTGCCAATGCAGAACCTGAAGTACAGAGAAATTAAGTAATGAACTGAAATAAGATCTCTTGGGCTCAGTTCTATACTCCAACCATGACCTTCCACCACAGTTTTGTTCCACTGTGACTTTATCCCTAGAAATGTGCAATCACTGCTGGAGCTGTCACAGTAAATCATCATATTATAAAAGTGCAGAAATAAAGCCACGTGCTTGCACTTCCATGGGTGTCACATTTCACATTTCGCCTTCCATTTCACTAGCTGTCATGCACTGAGCAAACCACAATGCTAACAGTAGCAATTTATGGCACTATCAGAAAGGCACATCCAAACTTCAGAAGAAGGAATGCTATTTTAAAATAATGTTTTAAATGGATACTTGAGCAGGTGCTTTCAGTTAACTCAGTAATAACTGTATACAGAGCTAATAAACTCTTTTGCTGCATAGTCAAGATGTAGGCTATGACTATACCATATTATGTCAGTTATGGAACCAGACATCGCCATACTGAAACATGCCACATTGCTCTATGCATGTTGCCTCCCAAACCAGAAGTAGTATAGCCTATAGAGAAGAGCCTATGGGTAAGCAAGCAGCACTGTACTGAAGCAGTTAGACTAATACCAGTTCAAGAGGGAGAGCATGCACAGTGAGAGCAGTGTCTCAGTACGACATTGCTTGGCACTGTAACAGAGCAGTGTAGACATACCCTTAATATACACCAAGTTTATAGTGGGGAATTATCTTGTCAGAGACCTACTTACTGAAAACCAAAGTACTGTGTAACTTTGACTCTGTGTGCTTTCAACTGTTTCCATAAGACCACTTTATTTTACTACAAACCACATCCTCAAGCTTTTATCTGCCATCTGCCTACTGAAGTCACTGGAAGGATTTTTCCAAATAAGGACAGAGTCAAACTTGAGTAACAATATCAAGATTTTCCCATAGCAAATGAGCAAAATAATCAACATACAGGATAGCAAAGACTAGTATGTATTTAAGTTATAACACCTTTTCAATATAAACAATGAACACAGGATCTGATGAATGATGCATCAATTATAGAATGGTTTGTGATTGCCCTCACATGCCATAATGGGTTTCATTATCACTTAGCCAGTAGGCTTGCCATATAAGAAAAAATAACTCATACTTTTCTGAAAAACAATTAAGTACTCAGGTTCAACAGATAATGCCATCTGATCCTTTCCAAATTCAACTGCCTGTGGCAGAAAGGTTTGCCTCTTTGGTGTTCAGTTTCAAACAGCAAGCCTAAGCCAGACAAGTGCTACTGAAAAAGATGTTTGATCTCATGAGATAGCTTTGTTAAATTTAAGTTTAGATCAGGGGTAGACAACGTTTTATGGCCAGAGTGCCAAAATCACTTGCAACCTCAACTTGTAAAATGTTGGCATGCCAGGGGTGGACAGTGGGGGAGCCACAAGGGGCCCGATCCTTGTTGTCTCAGCCCCTTCACCGAGGTGCACGTGCCAAGCAAAATGCCTTCACATGCCATGCTCTGGCATTCATGCAGGGGTTGCCTACCCCTGGTTTAGATCAATCTGAATTGGGTTCATTTCTCTGAGCTTAAAGATTTTAACATTTTATTCAGCCACAGCCAAACGAACTTTGGCCCCTTTCCACGTTTAGGCACCACTAATCTAAATGACACCACACAATTGTCTGAGGAGTCTTGAAAGACTCCTTACGTAATTTGAAATTGCCCTTTTGGGAAACTAGATCCTATGATTGTACATCTACATAAATAATAAATTACTATATATATATTTAATCTCTGACTAATAACTAAAGTGTGGACACTTTTCCCTTCTAGGTGTGTAGAAAGCAATCTTACAGATTGTACAGTTTCTGGCAACTAGTATAACCAACCTGGAGTTGGCTTTGAGTACTACTACAATGGACAGGTAAACTAATAAATATTTGTTCTAGTTTCATAACTAAAGAAAATGAGATGCTGACAGATTGAGTGGTCCAAGATCACATGGGAAAACTGGACAAAGCAAGGAAGAAAGAATTTAGAGCTGTTAGTAGCGGGGTTCCCCAGGGCTCAGTCCTCGGGCCTGCGCTGTTCAACATCTTCGCCGCTGACTTGGACGAGGGGGTGGAAAGCAAGCTGTCCAAGTTT
>JAGPOW010001338.1:25036209-25052488 GCA_030014935.1 Caiman crocodilus
ACCCCAGCACTCGTTCCTGCCATTGGCAGGGGGTCAGACTAGATGGCCTGCTCTAGGCCCCTTCTGACGCTAGTTACTATGAAACTATGAAACTATGAAAAATCAGAAGTTCTGCTCTGTTGAAGGCAGTGACAAAATCCTACAAAGGTAGCATACAGATGGTCATTTCTACCAGAAGAAATTTCTTCCCTAAGAAATAAAGCTCTGGAGCTGGACTGTGTAGAGTGACGCTCCTCCACACCCACAGCTGAACAGCTTCACAGGCAAGCATTCCAGCCAGAAGCTGCTAGAGGGCTACTCCCTGAGTCACCCCTCCCTTAGAGGAGTCCATTAATTGACAGTCTCTTCTCCAGTCTGCCTGGGAAGGGACAGGCTGTCAACTGGCCATTGGTTTCTGCCCTGGGAGAATGCCTCCCTGTCCCATCAGTCATCTGACTTTCAGGAATGGGCCGTACTTCAATAATGGGAATAGCCCTATTCCCTGCACAGAGGAGCACATAGCAGCTGTGGCAAGGCTCTGGGAGCCTTGAGGCAGGGGCATGGCAACTTGTCTCACCCCATGCTGCTCTGGCAGGGTGAAGTATGGTGGGGGCACTCTACACCTGCATCAACTTGCTTTGATCCTGGGCAGCTGGGCAGCACAGGCAAATTGGAGGGGCCAAGGGCTTGGAGCCAGGCTGGGGAAAGCCTCTGCATACCTGACTCCCAGCTCCACCAGATTCTTCTTCGCCCAACCTCAACTACTCAGCTAAGCAGTGGGGCAGCGATTTAAAAGACAGCAGCTAGAAACAGGGGCCCCAAGCCCTATTCCCTGCCACCAGCTTTTAAATTGCCACTCTGCTGTTCAGCAGGGTGGCAGAGTGGCAAGAAGGAGCTGACAGGAGGCAGGAGCTGAGGACTTTCTCAGAGCCTTTTAATTTACCTGCTTTTAAATCATCGCTCAGCTGGAAGAGAGGCAGAAAGGGCAGCCAACAGAAGCTGGCAAAGCCCCTTCTCTTTTCCCAAAACCAGGGGACTTTGTGGTTTGGGAAGGAGGCAGGGAGTGGTGGCTTCTGGTCTCTTTACCTCCCAGTCTATGGGACAGGGGAAGCAGGTGCCTCCATGTCTTCTCAAAACTTATTGAATGAGCTTCAGTTAAAGCCCCCGCCACCATTTTGAAACACAAGATGCTGAATATATAAGATGCTGCAGCATTTTAATTAGAGTGGCTCCCAAGAGCTGCTCCAACTAAAACACCCCACCTCCCCTCCTAAGCACATACAGAGGCACCCTCAGTATCCAGGAGAAAGTTTCCTAGAGAGATTTAACCCTGGTTATTCTTATCCTATATTAGCCATTTTTGCTCCAAGAGAAAAAACCTGAATGTCTGCACACTTGGCTTCTGCCAGAAAGGCAATTCTCCTGGTAGAAACTGAACATCTATATCTGACAAAAGCCAGAATTTTACACTAGCTTTCCAGAGCCTCAGTCCTGTCTCTTAACTACAAAAACATTCCTTCTTTACTGAATACTGCTCAGGCACTGAACATTAAAAGAATGCAGAAACAGAAGAAAAAGCCCTATGGAAAGACTTTCCAGACTAAAAAGCTATAATCATTTTGAGACCGTATAAAAAGCCTCTATCAAACATAACTATTTCGCATATTTCAGTCCAAAGACTGTTGAAACTTCCAATCTTTCATTCTAAGGTGAAAATAACCAGAGAAAGGCTATTCTACTGTAAGAATAACACTTAATAGTACTAATGTCACTTTCTCCACCTCCCTCCCCCCACACAAGCTCTGCCAAAGGAGGCAAATTAATACAATTTTAAAAATATACCAAAACAGGAAAAATAAAAACCTTACCCAGGCAGAGATCTTATGCCAAAAAGAAAGAAGTGGCAGAAACTTCATGAAGTCTACTAGATAGTGCTATTTTACACAAAAGGTGCTCACATATAGAGACAGCATTATAAAACTGTAAAACATACACACATACACACACACATATATAAATAATATAACATATTAATGGAAAAACCAGTAAAATACCATGCCCAAACAATGTAAATAGATATAGCAACCAAGCATTGATTTTAAAGGTCACACATGCATATTTATTTAAGAAATCATTTACTTGACATGTGCCATTTGACATTCTAATTATGTAACAGGTAGATTTTTTTTGTTTGAGTTCTGAAAAGGAAAGTGTTTTGGAAAGCGGCTATAGCAGAACAGGCACAGCTGCTCCTTATGGCAAAAGGAAAGATTTTTTCAGTCTGGCCTTCATGAGGCCCTCCTTTTAACCTGCAGGGATCATGCAGGAAACATAAAAGTTACTGAGGCCTTGCTGACCTTGTCAAGGCCACGTGTGGAAATTTGAAAAAGTTTGCGTTCTTTCAAAATTATAGCAATTACTAGAAATATTCCAGGGAATAAGTGACTTTTTCTGCTGCCAGTCCAGATTTCCCCATTGTAATTGTCATTTTCATTCGCTAGTCCTTTTAAAGATAAAATTATAAATGCAGACACTTTTTTTAGTGACTGGGTACCAGATGTTGTAAAACATCATGGCACTCGGTCATAATTAAGTCAGATCTAATATGCATCTGTCAGAAATCATTGACCTTTGCTGATGATGGTAGGAAAAAAGCTTTGATACTCTACCAAACATTTAAGGATTTTTGAAGGAAAAATGTCAAAGGTTTGGGTGTTCTGGCAGGAAATTAGCTCTTGTGTTTCTAATGACAAATGTTTTTAGCTTAATCTAAGTAAACAATGAAATGGTGATACTTCAGTTGGGATTTCTAATCCTAGGTATCACCTTTCATATGTTTCCCCAGCAAAGAATCAAGGAATTGTAGAACTTCGATCATTTTTAAGGTGACAATCTGTCAGAGTTAAATAAATAAAAGCTCTTAATACAATTGTCGGTTTTCACCTGAGGACTTTGTAGAAAAAAGGAAAACTTGGTAGGGAAATAAAAAGGAACTTTTTCAAAGAACAACATTAAAATATTTGGAATGCCTCACATATTATCTCTCTGCCATGGTTAAAGGGAAAGAGCATTCACAAAGCTACTTCTAAGATTACTTATACCTAAGTATGTAGTCAGCATTTTGAAGCCTCTAACATAACATGTGAACAACAACAGTGGACTTTGCTATGTGCTGCTCGCATCTGCAGGACCTGAATGTCAGGTACATTCTGGCAAATAAATAAATAAATAAAAAGCAACAGTGAAAACAATTCACAAAATAAAAGCAACGGGCTGGTCTCAGTTAAATGTCTTTTAAATCTGGATTTATGTTAGCTTCAGTGAAGTCAGTCTGCTAGGATTGTCCCCAGCACTTTAAAGTTGATCACAAATTCACAGCTGAATACATGCCAGCAAGCACCTCCATGGCTACTCCATTGGAAGGACCAGTGACCCAAGGATTGAGGGGTTGTCCTAAAATTGAGGAGATTCATATTCTATTTTCTGCTCTGCCTCATGTCCCGGGTGTCCTTAAACAAGGCTCTTATTTCCTGTATCCCTCAGTTCCCAGGTTGCAATATGGGAATGATACTTTCTTTCACTATACTGAGTTTATAAAGATGAATACATTAAAGATGGTTGCTTATAACAAGGGATGGAGGCTGTACAAATGGCAAAGGAAGAAAAGAAAATTATTGACTGACATGTTCTGGAGCCTTCAGCAATGTACAATTATATACATATTTAAGAAACTTCAAAAACCATATCCTGATATTTGGTTTACAGTTGCCAACAAGTTTAGTTGTCTAAACTTTTATTTCAGTATATCATCAAGCAAGTTGTTTTATCCTCTTTCATAAATTATTTTTTATCATCTGTTAAGCAAGCATTTCCTTGAAAAGCTGCAGCAGTATCACTGAATATTTTAAATATGTTTTTGTTTTTAAAACATAATTCCTTTAAGCAGGTTACTGTATTGTTTAACATCAAGGCAAGTAGAAATTTACCTAAGCCCACACAGAGGTTTAGGCTTGAAAGCTGTACAAAAGCCACGACAAACAAACAAAAAGCTTGTTTGGGAGATGAAGGAACCTAATCTTACCCCGATGCATCTGCAGAGTCTCTTGCCAGACACAAGGCAGCAAAGAAAGATCAAATAACTTCCTCTGCTGCCCACCTCCTGCCAAAAAAACAAATTCTCCAATACCAAGGACCAGAGATCAGCCCACTTTTACATGTATTTCTCTTTAGTTACATGAGAAAATAATATACACTTTTGTGAAAGTTAGCACAAAATAGAGTAATCCACTTACTAGGATTTCAGACCAGCTCCTGGCTTTGAAATAGAGTCATTGCTGGCCAACAGTGCTGGGAACACCATTACTGCACCTACCTAAACAAGAAAAACAGAATGAAAAATAAACTAATGAAGGATTAAAAAAGAGGCTTGGGGTAGGGAAATACCACTACTCCTTGCACCTACAAATAAAAGGCCCAGGGAAAGGGAGGGTATCCAGTGATTTCCTTGCAGTTTACATTCTGCAATTCTAGAAGGTATTGTTATCATCATTTCCCCTGAATTCCTGGTCTAAATCAAAATCGTATATTTGTATTTAAATCTCCCCCTGCAGTATGAAAAAAATTCTCAAGGAAAGAAAGTGAATGTTTTAGAAACAATGAGTCTTACCTGAAATGAATGCATGGGAAATACTGTGGGTTTTATGATTCTGTTTCAGTGCAATTATCTGTATGTTTCTGCCTGTGATTATCAAGAATTACTTATAACCTGTGCCACCATCTTTGTTAAAAAGCACCAGAACTTCACTCCTAATGTAATTTCCTAATCCTGTTAATGGTGATGGTAATTTTTTCCTGTGTAATTTTCTGCATTTAAGGGATCTGAGGTATCTGGATTTTAGTAATTACATTGTTCATTCTGAAGTTAATAAATGGAATTTCTTGTTAGTTCTCTGATTTTAAATTCTAATTAATCACTTCAGCAATACTTACTTATGCTGTTTATAAAAATGATTCCCTCCAGCACCAAACTGTGTTATTGCCCATTATCATGTGCTGTTTTTTTCAAAATTAAATGTAGACACTGGATACAAATGCCCTCATACTCCAAGGGCCTAAACACATGCTTAACTTTAATCTTGTGAGCATTTTCACTGAAGTGAACTGGAATGTTCAAAGGCACCAGCATGAAGGAAGAGCCTTACATGACTCTCACATTCCCTTTCCCCATTATAGCCCCTATGCCAAAAAGGATGGCTAAAAAGAAATGACTGGAGGATCCATTTTTTCTTCTCCTAACTCCAGTGCAGTTGTAAATCAGATGGTAGTTATTCTCCCTAAGCCAGGTCTAATTTTATTTTATTTTTCCCTTGCTTTTAATCTTCTGCTCTCCTATGTTTGTTTCCTCTTAACTCGGTTTCTGTCTCATGTTTTGTTAGCTGATCAGTGTCCTACCCTCAAGAACAGGGATGAATGCTGTTTGTGTTCATTTCTTTTTCTACTTTTGAACAAACAGACATTGCAAATATAATTACAGATTTTTCTTGGTATAGTAATAGGCCTATAACAAACCTGATCTGTGAACGATCCCTGGCTCTGCTGTGGTCTGAATAAAATATCCTGATCTGAATGTGACTTAAATTTGGGAAACTACAGAACACTATTCAAAATTTAGCCCTGATATTACAAAACGTAAGGTCTGTGCTTAACTGCAAGCATATGAGTATTCCAGTTCACTTTAGCAGTAATGTTCCCAAGCTTGAACTGAAGTATGTTTTTAAGCTGTCAAAGGGGAATCTCAGTCAGAGCTCCTTTTTACTCATGGTAATCCCTTAGTGCTGGAACAGCATCACAATATGCACCTGGGGAGCAGGCCAGGGCACAATGTCCTAATCCCCTGATCTGTCTTGCACCATGTGCCCTTTGGCCACAGACCATTATCGAGACCTCTGATAGGTCAGGCCCTATATGACAATGAGAGAACACTGGACAACTTGCAAACCTCAGAAAATGCCATCCTGAAGGGTTTGTTTTGTCTTGTTAATTTTGGCTGTTGATAGAGAACAAAGTTAAGCAGCTGAACACTCAGCGCTTTGTCAGTACTCTGCATGAATACTGAAATCTCAAGAACTTCAAGTGTACCATGAAACTGGAAAAAATGTAGTTTCATGCTGAGAAAGATAGCAGGGATGAAGGAGAAGGTCATAACCAGGAGTGATAGAGACTATAAATCTTGAAAAATTGTTGTTTGACCAACAAATATTCTTCCCTTGATGTTCATTAAGTTTAACAGCACAGCCAGCACCTGAAAACTCAGAACTAAATGTGTTTCTTGCAGACTAGTTTCAATGGCAGGAACTTGAAAGCTTTTTTCCCTTCAGGCAATATGATGAAATTCATAAACTTGAATTGAGATGTTTCTTCTTACTTAAAATCATGCAAAACTGACTGGTCCTTGAGGAACAGGACATTTTTGAGGGAAAAGGCTGAGGGCTTTGCTTGAGTGCTGGGCAGTGTTGGAACCACTCAGTGCACAGTCTGCACCCAAGGCGTCTGCTCTTCCTGGCTGGTGAAGGCAGATGGGAGATTTGAGTCCAGTGTTGGTAGAGCATTAAATGCTTCATGGAATAAAAGTTCTCCACTTCCCTTAAAGAAAGAAATCATCACCTGACTTGTGATTTTATCTCACTTTCCATTACCAGCTAAAATGACTGCAAAGGCTGTGGTGAGCCCAGCCACATGGCAAGGAAGTTTGGCAAATGCCTACAGCGCCAGCCTGCCCTCACCAACGCATAGATCCAGAGGGTACATGTGCCCCTCCTCCCCTATGCTTGCCCAGGAGTGCATGCTGCGGCAGGAGCCGCCTTTCCCCTGTCCTCGTGCCACCACAAACAAGCCACTCATGCTTCGTCCTATGCCCCACGCTGACTGGGCAGTGCCTGTTGGTGTCCCTTCACTTTGGCACCCGGGGCTGCCTACCACCCCCTCCTCACCTCCTGCCCCCCCCCCTTGTTATAGCACTGGGTGAGATAACTTTCACAGAATAATTGACCTGGCCCTAAACAGATTTCCATAACCCTTTATCTAACCCAGTCTTTGCTGTGCATAGGCCCAACATGCTGGTGACCCCTTTCTTCTTTCCTGTTCTCTTTAGCTACTTATAGACATGGCAGGGAAATATCTGTCAGCACCCTTTCTGTGGCAAAGAGCAGTTTTAGAGGCTTTTTCTCTTTCATATTAAAGGTCCCAAGTGTGTCCTGAGGTATCGCAGGTGTTTTGTGGCTTGTGATGTATGTAGGAGAAGGAACAGGCGTTCTTGTCAGCTCAGCTTTAATCTTGTGGTTTCCCCAGTTGTGAGCGCCTGGGCTCTGTGACAAACCTAGTCCCTTCTGCTAACCCTGTTCCTACATTTGTCACATTTATTCATATACCATGTGCACCTGTCCACCCCAAAAATCAGGCTTTGAAAATTGGGATTTTTTACCTTCAGCAGGGGACCTGATTTTTCTTTGCAGGAATAGAAGCAAGGTAAAATGGAGCAGGCAAACACTCTGACTCGTGGCTGCCAAGATGAAGCTACAAACAGCAGGGGTGGAGTCCAGTATTAACCCTCTCACCACCAAAGGTGATGCAGAACCACTAAAGTTGTTCTTTGGCTGAAGCACCAGTGACGCAAGCTGCAGCATGCAGTTTGTAGTATCCTCATGAGGCTTGGGGTATAGAAGCAACACTTTATTATTTACAGGAACTTATCTAAATAACTACTTACAGTAAAGAAGTAACAATGTTACTGCTGCCCTTGCCAGGGCCTGGAGCCTAGCCTTGTAGCTGTCCTGCCACATCAGAAAGTTCCTATTGTTTCACCCTGACTGCCTCCTTTTCCTGCTGTGAGTGAGTGAAAACAAGTGTCCATGCTAATAATGATAGCTTTAATAGCTCTAGTGCTGACAGCATGTGTGCCAGCTATAGCAAGTGTTGGCAAGGATGCTATTAGGCTCTTGACCTTTCCTTACAGAGTATGCTGATTCGGGGCAAATAGCATTGCCCAAGAGACAGGACTCTTGTGTGGGATTCCATCTTGTTCTCATTTCTTTCCACTGTGTATCTGGGTCCACCGGGCACTGAGAGAGTAAGGGGGAAAAGAGATGTTGCTGCATTGCCACAGTTTAGAGGATACACAGCTCTATATGTCTATATTGCCTGAACCAACCAAGCTGTTGATTGCTATGTTTAGTTGAGCAGTTGAGCCAGGGCTTGTATGACAGCTAAATGACTGAGTCTCAAAATGGGTAAGACTGAAGCTGGTTGGTTGGATTGTCAGGGAAAACGGGGTGCATTGATAGGGTATGCCTGTTCTTTGCAATACAAGCTTACAATCTAGGGATCTGATTAGACATTCAGCAGCTGCTCAAAACTCAAATAGCAGCAATAGCCAGCACAACTTTTTTCTCCCTTTCCATATGGTCAAGTTGTAACCCTGTCTTTCTGACAGATCTCATGGGACTGTGCTTTATCCTTTGTAACTCCCCAATTAGATCACTGCCATGCTCTGAAAAGTATTATTAAACAATTTGTATTACAGTAGTTACTACATGTCTCAACTGATATTGGGGCTCATATGCAATACAAAATGCACAGATAGGAGTGACTGGCAATTTAAATCTATCAAAAAAATCAAGCAGCAAGCTGTTATATAGTGTTTCTTAAAGCTAATATATTATCTCAGTAGCCAGCTATGAATTTCGCTTACTGCCTACTGATTTGCAGCTCGATATAAGGTGTTGACTTTGACTCATAAAGCTCTAAATGTCTTGGGACCTGCTGCCTGACAGACAAGCTCTCCTTGTGTCATACTACTGCAACTGTAAGTAGCAGAAGGAACTCAAACTGCAGGCCACTCAATAGGGTAGACAGGAAGCTACTGATCAGGTGCTTCTCATGATAGCACTTAGACCTCCAGCAGATGTTACGCTTACCATGAGATAAACCTGTTAAATAGTAACCCAGCCAAATGATCAGGCATTTCATGATAAGTCAGAATGTGAACTGTGTAATAATTTTGTGGCTGGTTTCCATCGTGACTTACACTGAACATGTGGCAGAATCCCTACTGTGCAGCCTAATACTGGCCACATAGCGAGGCTTTGTTCACAGCTCACCCAGCCTCAGAGTCTGGAACTGCTCTGGTGCAGTCCCAGGGCTGAGACAGACAACTAGTTGCGCTCTGGCCCAGCTGAAAGCCAAAGGGCTTCTCCCACCAAGGACTTTAAACCTCATGCTGCACAGTTCTGGCAAGGCTGCCTAGTTTGGGAGAAGAGAGTCTTCCCCCATCAGGGACTTTAAACCCTGTGCCAGACAGCTCTCCAGCCAGACCTGCCCACTGTGAGGAATTCTCAGTGGGGGAATCCTCTGCTTCCTCATGCTGGGCAGTCCTGCGCAGGCTTTGACCGTCAGCTGACCATCAGCCCTGGGGCTGTCTAGGGCTGAAAATCAGCTGATTGCCTGCCCTGACAGCCCTGGATGAACCAGACCTGGGACTGTCTGGGGTTGGAGCCAACAATCAGCTGATGGTCAGCCCTACATTCATACACCCAGTTTCCAACTTGCCCAGTCTCCTCCTGTACTGGCATGTAGTAATGGGATCAGATCCCAATAGTGCCAAAATCACACCTCCTGCCATTTACATGTGATATGGCAAGTGTTAGTATTTTGGGAATCAAGATCAGATCCCATTGTATCATTAAATGAATGTATGCCAGAGGCCCTAGTCTAAAATTAGCTGAGTCCATCCACTCTTCACTCATTAGACAATGTAGGGATGGAAATGACAACACAAAATGCAGCACATCAGAAACTTAGGCTTATTTCTCATAGACTATCTGCTGCACGATTTTCCTTGGACTGGAGCTTAGGTATCTAGGATAATTCTCTTCTGTCCTGGCAGTATCTGAAAAGTAAATAAATAACTAAAAGTATTCTGGGGGAGAGGGAAATCTACTGTAGCTTTTATATCCCTCTCCAGTTGAGACGCAGACAGCATTAACCCTAAATTTCAGTCCCCTTCCACACAACAGGTCACATGGATAATCACTTATGACTAATTGCTCACTTGTGTTGGAGAGATGGCTTTTCACATCTGGTTCAGATAATCCCTCCGTCCTGAAATGTTCCACCAAATGTTGCAAAAAAATACAACCTGTGCAGTATCACAGCTGGTGGATGACCTGAGCCAGCAGACTGACACCAAGTAACAAATTTGCACCCTGCAAGAAGATCCCATTACAACTTGGTCATTTTACATGATGAAAGATTATCATATTTAGTATGAGCATTCCATCGTAAAGTGGAGCTATAAATGTAATAGGAAATGTTGACAGAAGAATTTACCAGTGTGCTACAAACCCGTATGCCAGATTTATGGGGGAGAACGGGAACCTCCTCATGAAGTCAAAAGTATTGACTCCATAGTTAGGGAAAGTCTGGACTTTCCACTCTACTGGCAGTTTTAACCCATTCTGCCAAACTTCTTCAGGACTTTCCACCTAATTTCTATCCCTTAATAGACAGAATGTTTTGTAGGAAAGAGCAGGGTTAATTGGATGTAGTTTTCTGAAGATAGGATAATCCAAATATTTTTTTCCTTAGAAAATTAATATAATTGTGTAAAATCTTGAATGATTTGGCTTAAAAATCTTAAATTTGCTTTTTTTACAAGTGTTGATAACAAGTTTCTTTCAATCCATTTCTAATAGATGCTGATTGTTTTGGAATTATTGATTCTAGTATATTGAACCCTCCCAGTTCTTATCAGAGTGTGGAAGCTCTGAGTTTAAAGAGCTAAGCAAGTAAACAATTCTGCTGTAAATAATATTTGAAATGTCATCTAATTGCTCTGGTTCACCGAGGTTATGTTCAACCATCTTCAATTGCTGAGTCTGTAAACTGAATTGTTCCAGTTCAGCACGACTTTCACTTCTAGTATTAGTGAGAAGTAACTTGCCTTTAGTAGAGGGTGATCTTGGCCGCACCTGGTGGCTAGACAATTTGGTTGTAAAATGGGAAATATAGGTTCAGCTCCTTCTTTGGGAGAGAAGGCCTACAGCTTTGTTTTATGATTCCCTGGACAAATGCCCTTAAATTAGGCAATTGAATGGCATTTCTGTGGGTAACTTAAATGTATAAGGTGACTTACCCATTTAACATGGAATTTAATTTGGGTTATAGTGATGAAATGTTCACTGCTTCTTCAGGGGCCCAAAAGGTTGACTTCAGTCTGCTGATATGGTTACTTGTGATTACAGAAAAGATGAATAGCATTTCATTTCTGCCATACACCTGTCTAAAGAAAATCCGATTTCTACCCCTCTTTATTTAAAGTGCAGCAATGATCTATAGTCACATCAAAGTCATAGTTACAGTCTCCCCAGTGTGTATCCTGGAAGTAGATTCCAGCTTATCCATAGAGATAAAACAAGAGAATGCTTCAGGTACAATGAAACACCAGAGGGTCTTACTCTTGAAGACATATCACAGAAAAAACCTAAAAATATTTAATGCATATAAAGTCCCATCAAACTTCAGGAAAGTGATCCAGAACAATGCCTTATGATTATCCTATCAATACCCTAATACAAATTAAGACACTACCAAGCCTTTAACTGCAGAAAACAAGGTTACATACTGGGGGGGGGGGAGAAGAAGGAAACAACATTTTCAAATAAAATAATATATCTTCCAATGTGCATCAATAGTGTAACGCTGAGTGAGTGATCATGGCATGAGCCTCACGAACTGTCTAACAGAGGTGCTAGGATGGAGCTAGGGGACACCTCACCTTCCTATCTCCCCTGTGCTTCCCCTTCAGCATCTCCCGCACAAGCTCTGGCAACAGGAAGGGCAGAGAAGCGGGGGTGGAACATGGTGGGAGAGCAGCAGGCAATGGTTCACTGTTGCTGGGGGAGATGCCACCTCATTTTTGCCACCAAAAAAACAATATTTTGGGGCCACTCAACATAAATGTCAGTGGTGAAAAACAGGCAACACCCCTTAGCAGCAGCAAACCTCCAGCTACAATTCCTATGGTATGTACCACAGCCACCCAGGATGCAGTACTGGCCAGTTATACCACAGACGTGCATCTGTCTGTCTGGTGTTTCATGTGTTTCATAAAATAATTCTATACCTATCAATCTCAATCTCAGAGACTCCAGGAATCTAATAGAGAAGGTAGTGTAGGATCTCTTACTACTTTCTCAAGCTGAAATCAGGAGGTGGGGCTTTTATGAACAAAAGCGCGGGAAAACCCCAAATTCACTCCTATTTTCTAAGTGGACGTGAAGTCAACCTACAGGATTGTGGTGATGGATTCAGAGCATGTGGACTGGTAGTAAAATTCAAAGGCCACTAGCTGTAGCCAAGATCATTTGCATGGAGTTGAAGGCACCAATCTTTCTTCCCACAGGAAATTCAATGAGTCTGCCTTCTCTGTTATAAAAGGCAAAGGGATGTTGATAGAGAACCATACCTGGTGAATCAGTGTTCCTTAGCTATCCCATCTTGAAGGACAAGGGACTCCCCAGCTGACTGCAGCCAGGGACTGCAAGGGGACTAGACATAATGAATTGTGACTGCATTATATCTAAAGAAAGCAGTCAGCTGTAGAAATCAAATCCAAGACATGCAGCACCAAAAAATGGGCTCCACCATTTGAACTGAACAGAACTCCTTTTGTTGTGAGATAGTAGCAGGCTATACAGTGCTTGATACTAGCCACCAGATGGAAGGAGAGTTACACTGAACACAGTGAGAGATGAGAGCATTTAGCATATTAAAGGCGGGGGAAGGGGGTGCTCAGCCACTTGCAGCATCTGGGCCATAAGCATAGTAGTTCTGGTGCTAAACTGCAGTTGTATGGCTTTGGCTCACGTGCCTTCTGGGAATGCAATAGAACATCCATCCCCCACAACAGCTAGTGTTTGGAATACCAGATGGTGGAGTGGGCTGCAAAAATGGAGTTTGGCATCCAGTGTCTGAGTCCCCATTCTGCCATTCAGTCACTGGGTGGCCTGAGAAAAAGTATCTTCACTTCTCTGTTTCAGTTTTTTTCCTCTGTGAAATGGGAACAATACTCATTTGCATCACTGCGGTGTGACGATTAGTTAGTTGGTTATAAATAAAGTGCTGCAAATACATGAATAGCTATATAATTGTTTATTAATTATTAATACTCTACATTTCCCTCTTTCTGGAATGGCTCAGCTGCCAGACAATAAAATCTTGGATGGTGGTGGAAAGCAGGTGGGCAAGGCTAAGTTTACTTGGGGAATTTTAACTGTTAATTTCCTGGCTTTCGTACCTTGAGCTTTTCCATTATACTGTAACTTTGAATTATTAGATTCTACCTGTTGGGGATTTT
Organism: Caiman crocodilus; assembly: GCA_030014935.1. Taxonomy (NCBI): domain Eukaryota; kingdom Metazoa; phylum Chordata; order Crocodylia; family Alligatoridae; genus Caiman; species Caiman crocodilus. The sequence continues at coordinate 25,049,600 of JAGPOW010001338.1, forward strand.
AATTTATTTAAACAACTACAGTATTCCAATAATGATTTGTTGTAGCTGATTATCATAATTGTGTAGGTGTGGTTAGATCTGAAAAACAAACAGCCTTTTCATGAAAGTTGAGTATACTGATGATACTAAGATTGGGGTTGTTTTTTTGTTTATTGAGAGGAGGGAGTTGGGGGGAGCAAGGTGAATACCTAACAGATATATGCCTACTTTTTTTACATTAGCAGCAATAGGACTTTTGGAAAAGCTGCTAGAAATGCTAAAATTATTTTACAAACACACTACTATCAGAGATCTGATAGTACAGATCTCTAATATACAGCACACTTCCCTGTCTGAACTGGAGACCTACATTAATTAATCCAGCTGGGAGTTCCACAGAGCCCCCAGCACACGGACTGTGTGTTCCACAAATCACTAGCTGCAGATGTAGGATAAGCCCTAAAAAGTTTATATTAGGATGGAGTCCACTTTATGAGCAGCGTTGGCAATAGTCCACAACTCATATCAGTCTTGCATCTTGGAACATACCTTGGAAACTAAACCCAAACCTGAAATATGAACCAAACTGTCTGTCCTATGAAAGAGGCATACTTCTAAACTGAACAGCTGTAAATAAAATCTTTTATAAACTAAGCTTCCCAAAATGAATGGTAATTAAAACAAAACAGAAAAAATTAGGAACAATTACAAAAGCTGTATAATGCCCCAATAACACTTGGGACCATGATCATATCTCTAATGTGATTCCTATATCCTATTAATAGAGCCTATAAGACAGAACACACATTTAGGGTGTGGACAGATCTAACATTTGAATGGTTTCAAAGTATACCAGGGTTCATAGATGCTGACTTTTCTTTTTGCGGGGGGGGCCTAAGATGATGCCCCCTTCTCCCTGCCCAGGCAGAATGGCTGGAGCATAGCCGAGCAGAGCCCATTGAGGGTGGGCGCGGAAACAGATGCAGGCTGCCTACCATGGGCTCAGGCTCCATGCCTAGTAATGTTCTCCCTCAGGAAGCCCCATGCCAACCATGTTGCCATGGTAAGAAGTCCACTCCCCACCTAGCAGCAGCAGGTGGGGCACAATTCCACATTGCTGCCTCTGCAGCAGCTTCTGCAAGGAGGCAAGGGGCACCTCACCATGATGATGCAGCCAGCGCAGGGCTCCCAGGGGGAGAGCAGCAGGGCTGGGAGCCCGGAGGTCACAGCAGGCAGCCCGCATCCAGCCCTGCCCTGCACACACATCTGGGGGGCATGTGCTCCCCAAAAGTGCACACAACAGCAGGAAGCCACCCCCACCCCATCCACCAAACAAGTTGCCCTACTTCCCACCCCAGCCTTAGGCCACATACACAGCACTAGCTGGGTAGCACCACCAAACCCAGCCCCTGCCTCACTCCCTCCCTCACCATGGGGGCCTCAATCTATCCACGCCGAGGACTTGATGTTTCCATTTCAGAACTGTCCTGTCTAATTAAGGTCACCCTATCCTCTTCCAAAGGGAGCCAAGGCTCCTGAGCCTCCATGTACTTGATGCCTATGCCAGCGTTTGAAACATTTAAGAAATGGAGTACTTCATTCAGACATCCCCTTGTCATGCCCCATGACTGAAGTACTTCAAAACAAATCACAGCAGCTGCATACAGCAGTGTGCTTTCCAACTGGGGCCGTGACGGCAGGCTGCCACAGACCATAGTTCCTCAGCCCTCTCCCCACGCAGGGGGGAGGAGGTTGCAGCTTTGCTCCCACCCTCCCCAGAAAGGAGAATAGGGCTAATGTTGGTGGCTGGCAAGGTTCTTTGGATAGATGTGAAATCTTGTATTAGAGCAACTGAGTAGTTGGAAAAAAGTTCTTGGGGAGTCTCTGCTGTCCTGAAACTCCAAGGAATGAAAGAAGGAACTTCATCCCTTGGAGTCTCAAAACACCAGAGACTCCCCATGCTTGACAAAGGGTGCTTGTGCCCGAAAGCTGGCAAAGAACATTTTTCCAACTACTCAGTTTCTCTAATAGAAGATTTCACAACTGCTCAAAGAATCTTGCCTGCTTGTGTCCTTAGACCAACACGGCTACAACCAAAAGCCCAGCTGATGTCAGTTAGCACTTTCCTGTCCCCTCAACCTCTGCTTTCATGGAAGTGGTGGCACCCATAGTAGACAGAGTGCCAGGAGCCTGGGGGGGCACTGATAGCAGCCACAGTGCCAGGAACCTGCAAAGGGAGCAGCAGTGGTGGCTGGGTGCACAGAGTATTGGATGGGAGGGAGGGGGAGTTGGGCAGGGAAGACACAGCACTCGCTGCATTCTCAGGATAAAAGTAGACATTGCCAAATGAAGGAGATGAGCTGTGGCAGGATGCCTCATAGATTCATAGGTGTTAGGGTTGGAAGGGACCTCAATAGGTCATCGAGTCTGACCCCCTGCATAGGCAGGAAAGAGTGCTGGGACTAGATGACCCCAGCTAGATGCTTATCTAACCTCCTCTTGAAGACCCCCAGGGTAGGGGAGAGCACCACCTCCCTTGGAAGCCCGTTCCAGACCATAGCCACTCGAATTGTGAACAAGTTCTTCCTAATGTCTAGTCTAAATCTTCTCTCTGCTAACTTGTGGCTATTATTTCTTGTAACCCTCGGGGGCACCTTGGCGAATAAAACCTCACCAATTCCCTTCTGTGCCCCCGTGATGAACTTATAGGCAGCCACAAGGTCGCCTCTCAACCTTCTCTTACGGAGGCTGAAGAGGTCCAGCTGCCCCAGTCTCTCCTCATGGGGCTTGGCCTGCAAGCCCTTAACCATATGAGTGGCCCTTCTCTGGACTCTCTCCAGGTTATCCACATCCCTCTTGAAGTGCGGTGCCCAGAATTGCACACAGTACTCCAACTGTGGTCTGACCAGC
>JAGPOW010001338.1:25072823-25140218 GCA_030014935.1 Caiman crocodilus
GTTTTGCATTTCTTGTCCTGGCACGGTCTGGATCCTTTTGGTGTGTTCTGGGCTTGAGGAAGTTTGCTTCTGGTGATGAGGTTGGCGAGGTTCAGTGCTCGTCTGAAGGCTAGGATGGGTAGCTCTGGGAAGATCTTTTTAAGAATAGTCTCTTTCTAGTATGGGCTGCAATTTTTTGAGGATTTTCCATACAGGTTCAAGGGAGAGGTGATACATCATAACCAGCGGTGTGCGATTTGTGGGTGTTTTTCTTCTGTACTGCAGCAGTTCTTCATGTGGTATCCAGGTGGCTCTTTCAAACATGCAATCTACCTCTCTGGAGGAGTGTCCTTGCTGGGTGAAAGCCTTTCTAAGATTGGTGAGGTGGCAATCCTAGGTATTCTCTTCAGTACAAATGCGGTGGTATCTGAGGGCTTGGCTGTATATCACAGCTTTTTTGGTGTGTTTCAGGTGTTTGCTGGTTCTCTGCAGATATGCATGCTGGGCTGTGGGTTTCTTGATGGTCTGTATTTCATCATTCTGGATACTGATCATTGTGTCAAAAAAGGAGATGTTGGTGCTGGAGTATTCTAAAGAAAGTCGGATGGAGGAATGGAGGTGATTATTGAATTTCTTATGGCACTCAATCAGAGATTGCAGGTTCTCACTCCAAATGATGAAGATGTCATCGATGTATCTTAGGTATAGTAAGGGTTTGATGGTGCAGTTCTTGAGGAATTCTTCTTCCAGGTGGCTCATAAAAAGGTTGGCATGCTGTGGGGCCATTTTAGTGCCCATAGCTGTTCCTATCATCTGGAGGAAGTGTCGATTATTAAAAGTAAAATTGTTGTGTGTGAGGATGAAGTGTATAAGCTCAGTAATATCTTTGGGACTGTATTCTGGATTGTAATCTTGTTCCTGTGATACATTACAATCTGCCTGGCAACTGACTCCCCAGCCCAGCCCAGCCCCTGGCTTCTTTACTTTTCATCCCATCCAGGAAGAGCACACACCGACTGCTGCAGCTTCCTTAGCCTGACAAAGGGTTTTTTGAACCCGAAAGCTTGCTTAATAACTATTCTCCAACCATTTGGGTTGGTCTAATAAAAGATTTCAAATTCACCCAAGGAACCTTGTCTGCCTATATAGCAATGTATACTTTTATAAATTATATATAATTAATTTTTTTATTTCCATTTTCTTTTTAATTGATTATGATAAAAAGTAAAAAATAAGAAATTTTAATAAAAATATTATTTTAATTCCAGTAGTATGTGGTAATTATGGTTCTCTAATGTTAATAGCTGCATATGTTGAAAGACAGTCCTAGCCTGATGACTCTACAGTCTATACACCAAAGAATGATAAAGGGTGGGAGAACAGACATACTGCCCAGTGGCATAAATAGGAGTGGGTGAGGGGGACACCAGCCCTAGGCCAGGTGCCAGAATTATTTAGGACAGGTGCCAAAAGTAACCTCCCTCCCCACACCCCACATGGACACCATATTGCTGTTGTAAGATCAACAGCCAGGGCAGGCTGACCATGCTGCAGCTGTGGCAATGAAAACAGCAGCAGCAGCTGGAGACTTTTTTTTTTTTTTTTTTTTGAGTTACTGGCGCAGGTAAAACTCCTGAGTCCCTCTCCTGTTCTCTAGTGCTCAGCAGTACCTCCTCAACCACCGATTTGTCAAACTACTGCTCTTAGGTTGGAAGAAAATGCATCCAATAAACCCCCGAAAAAGAGAAATCTAGCAAGAGAGAGACATGGACAGGACATTTTAAGACATTTTAAGTCTTTTCCTGTCCACTTGTTCACAGAAAAACTTTTATGCCTGGTTATGTACATGGACCTAGAGTAAAAATAGCTAGGTGACTTCCTGACTGAGGGAAAGAGAAAGTTATAATTCAAATTTATTGGCTGCCTAGCAGACGTTACAGTCAGTTTTCTTAGCACGTACACACAAATAATTGCCTGTATATACTCAATCTTGGCTATGAAGGTTACATCCATATCCTTGTCCAGCTTATTCAATTACTTGAGTGCTCATGGCTCTCCCATGACATGGAGAACACCTCTTCTTATATATAAATATTCATATTCTGCACTAGCTAAGTGCCCAGTCTCCATTTCCTGTCACTCACCATTCACTGCAGTATCATGTAGGTTGTTCATGAAGAAAGCAGTATCTTATTCATATCTATCTTGTTTTACTGCTATAGAGCTATAGAGTTTGGGAAGACTGCTCTATTATGTCCCAAGCAATAACTAACATATCAACCAAGTACATTTATCCACCACCACAATTACTGCCTTTCAAAAACAGCTACCCTTCTGCCTCCAGCTGGCTTATATACAAAGCTTGTTCTGTCTGATAAGTGTCCCTGGAGTTTATTCCTCCTAAGGTGTTGGCCTGGAAAACATGGGAAGTGTCCACAGGCAAAGGGTTTTTCTGCTACTTGGAGTTCACCCTTCTGTCTTTTTTTATTCCCCTTTTCATGATGATGTGAATTTATTTGCTTTGAAACAGACAGTCATATTAAACCATTCTTCTAGTCTCTCTCTTCCTCCAAACCTCCTCATTCTCAAAGCTACACATAAAGCCAAAGCATAGAGGATAGTAGGGCAACTATGGCCAGTGGAGTTATAGTAATTCAGGCACAGTTATTATCATTTATACATGCTTGTTACCAGAGATAAATACTTAAAAGCAAAATGTTCCTTTCCTAATAATGCTCTAATGAACATAAAATCCAAGAGTGATAGGAATGGTGTCCAACCAGTCACCAGAAAGGGAAGTACAAGCAAGTAAAATAAAATTACAATTCAAGTAATTTTTCCCGTTTTGACCCAGTTATGAATAACTCTGAAAATGGCTTAATTCAGAAGAGTTCAGCTGGAGTCCAATTATAGTATGACCCCAAGCTGTAACTATTCAGAGCTATATCTGTAATTAATCCAAAAGATAAGAAATTAGTTGTAAATATGAAAAAAAAATATTGACTAAGAGCCGGGTCATAGCTAGATCTAAAAATCATAGGCAAAACCACTGATCAACTGGAGTTCCTAAGCATCAAGCAGGAATAATCCCTCCACCCTTTTCCCCATAATTTTACTTCCCTGCTTTTCTGTGCTGAGAATCATCACTGTTCAATTTCCAGAAGAAATATTGAATTAGTACACAGGTTTGAATTTTACAGACCATACTTTATACAAGGCTCGTCTCCCAAGGATCTATCATATAGGCAGGTAAATCTGTCACCTTCAAGAGATCAGAGAAGTTATGCCCAGAGAAAATCAGAAGACTTATAAACAGGTGAGCAGTGAATGGAACTCAAGGTCTCTTCACTTCTGATCAGTCACCACCCTTTCCATAGGAAACCTTGGCAGCAGAACTTACACAAAGCACAAAAGTAACTCCCAGAATTTTTTATTAAATTTCACAAAACAGGAATGATTCATAGCAGCAGCAGCAGCTGTACAGCAAGGCAAAGAGAAGCCAACTCTCATAATGCTTTCATTTTCTCTATATTGTGTGCTGTCGTATGTAACAGGGAACCCTGGCCCTGTTACTGGAGAGCAGCGCAGCCCCTTTAAGGGCTCAGGCAGCCAGCAGAGCAGGGGTAGGACAACACTGTAGTCTGGTCAGCTGACTGGGGCATCACATGCTGAGAAGAAGGCTCAAGTCAGAGCTATATAAGCTCTGGTACTGAACTAGACAAGGAGACTGTCCCAGGGACGCCAGGGCTAGGGGAAAACCCCAGCCCAAACCCAGGGGGAACACCCACTTACCCTTCACAGGGGGTGAGGACGGAAGAGGCACGCACACCGGGAAACCTCCCATGAGGTTCATTAGCCGCGCTTACATCCAGCTGGGGCCGGGTGACATCAGGGAGAAGTGCCACCCGGCAAGTATAAAGCGCGGCCCCGAGGGCACGGAGGGTCCATCAAGGGGCGCCGGAAGGAGCGTGCAGCTGGAGGCCTTCAACAGACTCCCGCGGGGTGACTTGGACGCTGAGGGAGTGAACGGTGGCAGCGCCGGGAGCAGTAGAGGCGGGGAAAGCTGAAACCGCAGCCAGGGCCGCGAGGAGCCCAGCTGCGGGACCAGCACCAGAACTGGTAGGGAAGCGGGGACGGGAACTACCAGCGAGGGAGCCAGGGAGAGAGCCGGCAGAGGCACCAGCGACGGAGCCGGGGAGAGAGCCGGCAGAGGCACCGGCAAAGGTGCCAGGGGAAGAACCAGCAGGGTCACCGGCGAAGGAGCTGGGGGAAGAACCAGCAGGGATGCCGGTGAGGAAGCCCACAGAGGCGAAGGGGCCCGGGGACATGTAGCCCTCAGGCCCAGGCTAAGAGGCTGAAGAGCCCACAGTCTAAGGCGGCATTGGCCGGGGTGTAAGGGGAGGCTGGAGCCCCATGACCGCCTGTCAAAGGCATGTTGGCCCTGGAGGCCACGGAGGGCAGAGCCCCGCCGCTGAGGATCCCAGTAGGACCACATCGGGCGAGTTCCGGGGAGCAGCCACCGTCTCCCGGGGCACCCTCTGGGAACCATCCTACGGAGGCAGGGCCGATCCGCATAGCAGCCCACGTGAAAGCAGCCCGGGAACGCCTTTTCAAATGGAGGCGGGCGCAGAGACCAGCCATGAGAGTTGTTGAATGCCGAGCTCCTGGCAGCACCACAGTGGAGCCCCCATATCTACAGCAGGGCAGAAGAAATCAGCTCTGCAGACCTGGGAATCAGCATGAGCTACCTGGGATGGAGAGAGAGAGAGAGATGTTATACAGTCACGTGGCTTTTATTTTATGCTAAGCCCAGCAAAGTTTTGGGTGCCTAACAGAAAGCCAAAGTGTTTTAATTTAGTTGTACTGGTAACTTGGTTTTGGGACTACAGTAGTGGTTTGCAGGTCCCATTAGTGTCCTAGGGGCATGTGACTGTCTTGAGCCCTACTGAGGGCAAGTTCAAGGCAGGTGCAGAGCCTGGAACCATTGAGGCCAAAGTCTGGAGCAAGGCAGGTACAGGGGCTCAGGGCCTGGTGCCTGAGTGGGGCAAGATGAGGGCTGGAGCCCAGAAGCCAGGCCTAGAATAGTGGGCCTTGGCTATAGAGCCAGCCGCAATAAAGGGGTGGAAGTCAAGAAGGCTGAAACCCCATCAAAGGAAGGAAGGTCTGAAGGGGCCTAGAGCTGTAGGGACAAGTGTCCCACTTGACTCAAAACACTTGCAAGGCATGGGGCATGGTGCAGGAGAGGAATGGAGCCATGCAACTAGCCCTTAAGGCATGGATCTCTGACAACTGGGGATCATTAGCATAAGATCAGGACAGCCTCCTTTGCTTTAAAAACCATTTGCATCAAGGCGTGGTGAGTGAAAGAAGGGTGGGTATAAGGAAAGAACAGGGTGTAAGGAACTTGCTCAGCCTCCAGGGACTTCACAGACACCTCTCAATATGGCGCCTTGTTCCACTGTATTATAGGAGAATTATCTTAAATGTCTATATTAATTAACTCATCTCACACTGGTAAGCATCAGAATGTTTGGTTGCTTTAATATTTAAATTACACTCTACACTACTCCCATTCTGACACATACCATTGAGCATCGGCTAGCTGTTTCATCCACCTGGTTATGTTATCATTTAGTCAATATGTGTACAACTTTTAGCTAGTTGTGCCTTACATTGGCAAAGGCTCTGGTAATAGCCAACTATGTTAAATGTCAGCCACATTCCCCATATACTTCTCCCTTCCCCCATCCAGCTCACAACTATATGAAAACGTCTATTAAAAAGTTTGGCACAATCTGTATTTTGCAAACTTGTGCTGGCAGTTACTCACTATGCTTCTGTTTCATAAGGCCAGAAGTAAACAGAAAGCAGTCTAAGGGGTCTATTTTGAAGAGATAATTCTCTCAGGAGTAGTTCTCCTTAAACAGCGGTTCACAGAACAAGCCTGGGTTTCAAAATTGTTCATACAGTACTTACGACTTGGTAAGCAGTTGTGAATGAGCCAGTCATAGGTATGAAGGACTCCAGGGGCAGGCTGTTAGGAGCCAGGGTAAATCATCTGCATACTGATAATTATAATGAGCTGAAAAATGCTAAGTATTTTTCAGGAGATGTTTCAGAGGAAAAGTATCCCCATTGGATGAAAATTTAAACTTGGAAAATAAAAAATATTGGTATGTGTGTTCTCAGGTTTTAATTCTAAAACTACAAAACTTCAAATAGAACAAAAGTTTTCAGTTCTAATCTCAGAAAGGCTGTGCTTCATTAAAGGGAAAACTTTCAGGTGGTTCTCATGACAATATTTGGAGGTGAAGCTATACTGAAGATGAAAACTAACATGTTAAAACCTGGATCATTTGTATCAGGGTGGCTTGCAACCTGCTTAGTTCACAGTTGGTTGCTATATTAAGGCATATTTATTGTGCCTCTTACTACAAAGGGTGCCAATCCAATCATTTGGAGTACAGCAGCAGTCTCACACAGCCAGGGGTGGGTCAGAGGGGTAGTGGCAGTCCCACACAGCCAGGGGTGGGACAGCTGCACCTCCTCCCCCCCCCCCACCAGCTGTGCTGCCCATGAAATCACGGAGCAGGGTCTAGTAGCCAGATCCCCAGCTTTCACGTGGCCCAGAGCCCAGAAATCAAGCTCTACCACTCATCCCATCCTTTTTCTGCTGCTGAATTCAGTGGGAAAGGGAAGAGAGAAGAAGAATGAACAGCAACAGCATTCACAGCTGAGGCTGCAGAGCCCCATGAAAGCAGCAGGGACTCCAGCCACCCTGGTCAGCAGGTGAGCTCAGAGCTCGCTGCTCACATAGAGCTCTGGCAGGAGCCTGCACTGACCAGGCAGTTTGGTCAGAGTTCACTGAACATGCAGCACTACCTCAATGGGGAGGCCTCACCCCTCTTGTCCTGTTCCTATATCCACTACTGCACAGAGCTGACTGGAGAAACAATACCTTTTGAAATAAAAGTAGCAAAAAATATCTGAAGCCCTGTAGCAGTCCCAAGTAGCTGTCTGTGTGCTCCCGGATACTTCAGAAACTCTCATTTTCACAGTGGGGTTATGAGACTAACCCTGAGGAGTGTATAGGTTCTACTCTAATACGAATGCACATAAAAAAAGAATGCACAAGCTGACTCAGATCATCGAGATGTACCCATTCACAAGATGCTTATAAGGTATTAGAAATGGACCAAAGCCAGAACCTCCAGTCCAAGCGTAAGCTGAAGGAGATTCAGATTCAAAGTCCCATGTTGGAACTCATCCAAAATCAGATTTGGGCCCTAAGACAAAGCCAAAACTGAAAAAGGAATTTGCTTCCAAGACCAATTTGAATGTAGCCAAAACTTTACAATAAAACTTGTAATGTCTCAGTGCTAGCAAATCCAAACTGTAGCCTTGATTAAACCTAACATTTATCTTAACTCACATGCTGCCTCCTCAGCCTATCTGTATTCAGGATGAATGATTGTATCCGGAACACCTTCCTTCTACAAAAAACTTTTTAAACAACCTCTTGATGAATGTTTAAAATAATGAATTAATTGTTTGATTGCTTTTCAGTTCCTTTGCTCTTCCCAGTTCTAAACCAAGCAAAAGCAAGGAGCTCATTCACTTAACATTTACTAGGAATTATTTGCACAGGATTTTCCTACTGCAGTGATTTTCAGGACCCCTGAGATGCCTTTCATAATTTGCGTATATTTATCATTACTTTAGTATGGGAAATGCCTCGAAAAATACAGCTCCAGGAGAAACAGTCTAACAAAGGCTGAGAGAACAAACTTTTCTTCCTGCAGCACCTTTCTTTAATTAATACAACAGAAAATGAAGTACATGTTTGTATCAAGACTTCTCAGTCTTTTTTTCCTTCAACTGTCTACATCTTAGACCCAGTTTTGGGATCTTTTTTAAATAATAAATCTTAAAAAATGGACTAAACTCATCAATGCTGAGAATGCCAGACCAGGAGATGAGGTAGATGAGACTTTCTTCAGACAACTAGCAGAAGTTTCCAGATTATAGACCCTGGTTCTCATGGGTGGCTTCAATCACCCTGACATCTGCAGGGAGGGCACTATAGCCCTGCACAGGAAATCCAGGAAGTTTTGGGAGAGCGCTGGAGACAACTTTCTATTACCAGAGTTGGAGAGACCAAGTAGGGGCCATGCTCTTCTTGACCTGCTACTCATGAACAGAGAAGAATTGGTGGGAAATGCAGAAGTGGATGGCGATTTGGACAGCAGTGACCATGAGATGATCAAGTTCAGGATCCTGACAAAAGAAGGAAAGGGGAGCAGCAGAATAAGTACCCTGGACTTCAGAAAAGCCAGCTTTGACTCACTCAGGGAACTGATGGACAGGATCCCCTGGGAACCCAGTCTGAGGGAGAAAGGGATCCAGGACAACTGGCTGTATTTTAAAGAAACCTTACTGAGGACACAAGAACAAACCATCCCAGCATGCAGGAAGAATAGCAAATGTGGCAAGTGACAAGCGTGGCCTAGCAGAAAACTCTTCAGTGAGCTTAAACACAAAAACACAAAAAGGAAGCTTACAAAGAGCTTACAAGAAGTGGAAACGTGTACAAACAACTTGGGAGGAGTATAAGAGTATTGCTCAGGCATGCAGAGATAAAGTCAGGAAGTCCAAAGCACAATTGGAATTACAGCTAGCAAGGGATGTGAAGAGCAACGAGAATGTATGGTTTAGCAACAAGAGGGAGGTCAGGGAAAGTGTTGCTCCCTTACTGAATGGGGAAGGCATCATAATGACAGCTTATGAGGAAAAGGCTGAAGTACTCAATGTCTTTTTTACCTTGGTCTTTGTAGGTGAGTTCAGCTCCCAGACTACTGTACTAGGCAGCTTGGGGAAAAGATGAGCAGCCCTCATTGGTGAAAGAACAAGTGAGGGACTATTTAGAAAAGCTGGACAGGTACAAGTCCATGAGGCTGGTTGCAATGCATCTGAGGGTGCTGAGGGAGTTGGATGATGTGACTACAGATCCATTGGTCATTATCTTTGAAAACTTGTGGTGATTATTCCTCTGTATTCTGCACTGGCAAGGCCACATCTGGAGTACTGTGTCCAGTTTTGGGCCCCTCACGATAAAAAGGATGTGGACAACTTGGAGAAAGTCCAGTGGAGAGCAACAAAAATGGTTTGGGGGCCGGGGCACATGACATATGAGGAGAGGCTAATAAAACTGGATTTATTTAGTCTGAAGAAGAGAAGACTGAGGGGAAATTTAATAGCAGCCTTTAATTACCTAAAGGGTGGTTCCAAAGAGGATGGAGCTAGACTGCCCTCAGTGGTGGGAGATGACAGAACAAGGAGCAATGGTCTCAAGTTGCAGCAAGGGAGGTTTAGGTTGCATATTAGGTAAAAAAAATTCTCATTAGGAAGGTAGTATAATACTGGAATTGGTTACCTAGGTTTTTAAGGCCTGGCTTGACAAAGCCCTGGCTGGAATGATCTTGTTGGGGATGGTTCTGCTTTGAGCAGGGGTTTGGACTAGATGACCTCCTGAGGTCCCTTCCAACCCTACTTTTCCAGGATTGTAAACAGAAGGAGAGAGAAAGACCATCCTAAAATGCTATAAAAAATACAGACTAACAGAAAGGGTTAGCCTTAGGCGTAGGCAGAGCCAGGATTTACCAAAGGGTGCAGCACGCTACTCCTCAGACCATGGAGGGGAATGAAGGCAAGGCATGACTAAAGCCGCCAGGTCAGCAGTGGACACCATGGAGCTGGGCAGGAAGCAGACACACAAGGCGGACCTATCCCCCACTGCTGTCACAGTTCTTGGCTGACCAGTGTGGGAGGCAGAGCCACTCCACCCCACATCTGCAGCAGTGCACCAGCTCCTCCTTCCCACACTTGCTCCTGACCAACAGGGGACACATGCTGGGTTGGGAGGAGGACAGGTGAGCAGGGAGCAAGCACCAGAACCTCTAAGCCACGCTCCCTGGTTGAGTCCGGCATCCTGTGCAGCTAGTTGCCACAGCCTCTGGCTGGAGTGGGGCAGGAGTGGCTCCGATGCCTGTGCCTAGACCAACCAGGGGCAACAATAAAAGGAGGGTGCATCCACATCACAGCACATAGGAGTTTTGTTATTTTCAAAGATCTGTAACTCTCAAATGGTCTGAAGAGTTAAATCTCCAGGGCTGGAGCATTCTCCTGCTGAACCTGTGTTCCTTGATTTCCTTCCAGCTTGTTGCTGAGGGAATCAAACCAGAAGTTCCCAGTACTCACTGTGTTGGAAGGCCTCAGCAGGAACATTATATAAGCAACTGAAAGACGAGGACACTCAGAAGTTTCAAGTTCTGAGTCAACTGAGTCCCGTAGTCCAGGGAAGACTCAGAAGACAAACCTGAACTTTGGCTCACAGACACAGAACTACCAGCAATGTTTAAACTCTGCCCAGACCCAGCCAAGCACATGAGATCCAGTGTCTGGGCCTGCTTACAACGGAGTGGTGACAGTACTGAGTAGAATTGGGACCTACTGTAATATTTAGAACAAAAAGTTTAATTATGGTGAAGAAATAAGCATGATGAATGGCAGACTTGATAGGCAGGCCCTATCCAAGTCTTATCCTTATTTTGTGGCAGATGATTTGAAATTACAGTATACTCAGAAAGGCCCATAGCCATGGAACTACCTTCATGAGGTAATGACTGCCTTTTCATTCAATCACCAGCATAAGTAAGGACTGTACAATTGAGCCCTCCCCTATTTTCTGTCCCCATCACTTTGGAGATCTGAATGCTGTTTGGGGAACTTTATACCAACTTTTACTCTTAAGCACTCAATGGCATGCTTGGCTGATCCCCTAACAGACATTTAGAGCAGACTTCCGGCTGTTCTATACCAGATTCAAATATCTCTAGTGCCTGTGATACAGCAACCAAGGATCAGTAAGACACAAGAAGCTGTGATCTCATTATAGCAACCTCCAGCTCCCATGTTCTTCATAAAAGTTAAATAAAAGATTTCTAAGAAACATTTTGGGGAACTGGAAATGCTGATGTAATATTGGAATTGCACCATTGTCAATTTAGTAAATAAAAGCAAAAAAAATAGCCCTCAGAGATTACTCTGAAATGGAAATCTCACGAATGGCTTGGATGAACCAGGTTAGCATATCCATACCCTCACATGGGACTTGCAGAAGCATGCATTGACTTTATCAAAAGATTACTTTCCTGTTTTGATACAATATTGCAATGATTCTATGACAATGATTGCCATCAATCAGATTATATAGCCAGACATGCACTGTCGTTTACACTCCTGTGCAAAATGACATAGTTGTAAAGAACACTTTGCAGCTCATCAAAGGCTATGCAATGGAGGCTTTGCACTGCCTTGATCCTGCATTGGATACATGTTTGGCTGATCCATTAATGCACTAATGAACAGTAGACTTCTGACTGTTCTGTTCAAGTTCTAAAGATCCCCCATGATATCAATAAGTGTCTTTACACATGCTTTGTGGGTAGAAGGAACCAAGAACCACTCTCATTAAAGCACCTGCTGCATCTCATGTAAAAGCATCCCCATACTTCAAAATGGTGGCAGAGACTCTAACTAAAGCTCATTCAACAAGCTATAGATAAAGTGCTCCCACCATTGGCGACACATAGAGGGTGCGTGCAGGTACACGTGCACCCCTTGAGTTTGGCAGTACACCCCATGAGACTGGCCACCACCTCTGCAAGCACCACTACTTGCCACCCCATCCCCTCTTGCTGCTGACACCACCAGGGGCGTCTGTGGGTAGTTGTTGATCGCCAGTGAGCACTTGCCATCCACATTACCCCACTGCCGACACAGTCACAGCTGCCTGCGGGAGCTCCTTGCTCGCCATCACCATGCCCCTGCCACCACCGCCAGCACCACATGCAGGTGGTCTTCGTGCCTCCCCAACCTCAAGAGGCACACAACATTCATGGCTCCTGCCATCATTTTGAAATGCAGGGATGCTGATACATAAGATGCAGCGGCTGCTGGAGTCCATGAATTAGCACATTCCAGCAGACTGGAGTAATCAGCACAGAATTAATCAAGGAGCACAGGATTAATCAAGTCTGCTTCAACATGCTGCAATTGCGGTGTGTTGGAGCAGTGTCCTTGCATGTCTACAGGCTCCCTAAGACACAAAGAGGCTATAACTGCCAGTGCCCTGAAAGCAGAAGGGCTGAATTAGTGTTGGAGGGTACCATACACATTGGGTACCCTACACAACAGGGTACCCTGCACATTGGGTCCCTGAACAATGATTTCAGGTTACAAATCATCCATAGTGCAAATATAAAATATTTCTGAGCTGTGAGATTAGGGAAATCTAACCTGGGAGTGCTGTATACCCACTCTTCACAACAGTGGCATGTTGCAGGGCATCAGAGAATCAGGCCCCACATTATTCTCATACAAAATCGGAAAGTTAAAGAAATTAATTTGGATATAAATTCAGCAAAAATAGATATATAAGAAATGAAAAGGTCACCTGTGGCAGCAAGCGAGTTTATTTAATAAATATTTGTCTTATTTGGGGATTTAAATTTTAAGTATGTGGTCTACTCTTTGCTGATTTTTTTTTTTTCAGGTAGCAACACACCTCATAAAATGTTAAATATGGTTCAAAGCATGGCCCTTCTCTACTGTTTAAATAGGAAGGGGCTAGAATTCTGCAGGTTTCAAATACATTAGCACACATACAATTGGCTGCTAAATGAAGAAGAGGGTTTCAAGTCTTCATGCAGAACAGAAAGGTCTGGAGGATCTTAACTTCCATACTTGTTTTATTGATCCAAATTAATCCATATCTGGTTTACTTATATGAACCCACCCTTTCAGATTCACCACCTCATCTAAATATCTTCACCCTTGCCTTCCATATGGCAACCTATCTACTTACCTGCACATTTTAGTGCAGGAATCTTTGTCTTCTAAATAGTTATATTTGTGGCCCTTAAGCACATGCCCATTTGACTTCAGTTTCCCAAGACACAGTCATTTCAGGCATACCTAGTTGCTAATTCTAGGCCACAAGGCAATGCTCTGGGTCTCATAGTAACAGTAGTTATTTCTATGTAAGCTGGTTTTCTTGACCCATAATCATCCACTCCTCCATCATATTGTGTAAATTCTCTCTGGAGATGTTTTACACGCTAATGCTTACTTCTCTTTGGGCTTCACAGATGTAGATTCCTTCCAATGTTTTTAAATTAAAAGGACCCGTGCTCATTCAACAACTTCATCATGCTTTCAGAAATATTTATCTGAAGACAGTTTTGCAATGTAACGCCCCACTAGGGTGATAAAATCTCCTCAGTTTCATGAGAATGTTTCCTGCTGCCTTTTTACTGCTTTACTTTATTATGCATTATTTATATAAGGGCTAATGCTATGTTATGCACATCCTACCGAAAGATATGAAGGTCCTTCACACCAGGAAGACAGTGTACAAATGAAACAGGTGTAGATGTTAAGCAAAACAGTAGTGAGACTGTAGTCTTTAAATAGCAATGCATCTTGATACTATCATTGTTAACAGTGTCAGTTATGCTGTTAAAGATTTTCAAAAGATTAGTCTAATATTTGTGAGTGAAGGAGTTGACTTAATCAGCCTTTTGGAAATAGCATGTTTTAAAGGAGGAACTTGGAAGACTTGTTCCAAACAGACCAGGTCAAAAGAAGGGTGGTTTGCACTTGAAAGCTTGTCTAACATCTCTCCCAGTTTTATAATTGGTCTAATAAAAGATAACACCAAAAATCCTTGCTTCTCACATACTTCCTGCACCATCACAGCTACACCAGTATTCCAACCCTGCTACAGAATGACAGCCCGCAAGATTTTGAGGGTTTCTGGCATAGAACACATGAGATCTTTATCATTTGGACTGAAAACCTGCAATCTCTGATTGATTTCCATCGCAAACTCAATAAACATCACCCCTCCATCAGACTCTCTCTTGAGTACTCCAGCACCAACATTTCCTTTTAGACACTATGATTAATATCCAGAATGGTGAAATACAAACCACCATAAACAAAAAATCCACAGACCAACGAACATACCTGCACAAAACCAAATAATCACCCTAAACACACCAAGAAAGCTGTAATATACAGCCAAGCCTTCTAATACCACCAAATTTGTACTGAAAACACCCATGATCATCACTTCACAGATTTCAAAAGGGCTTTCACTCAACAAGGACACTTCTCCAGAGAGATACATTGCGCTACTGAAACAGCCACCAAGATACCACATGAAGAATTGCTGCAGTACAAAAAGAAAATCTCCACAAATCTCATGCTATTAGTTATGACATACCATCGCTTCCTGGAGCCCATACAGAATATCCTCAAACAATTGCAACCCATACTAGAAGACGACCCAGTTCTTAAACAGATCTCCCCAGAACTGCCTATCCTAGCCTTTAAACAAGCACTGAACCTCACCAGTCTCATCACCAGAAGCAAACTTTCTATGGCCCAACCCACACTGAATGGATCCATACCATGCTGGGACCAGAAATGTAAAACCTGTAACATAGCTCCACCACTCCCAGAATAACTACAACCCGCAACAGAACCATCATCATTCCTGGATCTTACACCTGCATATCAAGAAATGTAATGCATCTCATCCAGTGCACTAAATTCCCTGATAGAAAATATGCAGGAGAAACGAAACAACTGTGTAGCAGAATGAACATACACCAAAAAATCTATCAAAGACAAAAAATACCAAATTACCTGTGGGTTCACACTTCTTACAAGACAACCACTCTTTCGCCAATCTCTGAGTTCTAATGCACAAAAGGAATTTCCAAAACAACTTTCACTGATGAGCCTATGAACCTCACTTCATAAATGTACTGGATACAAAAAATCATGGACTAAATATAGATACTGGATTTATGGCGCATTATAACCTGCCTCCAATCTAATAATTCCAGGTGACCCAATTTGGCCATTTGGCAATTTACCTAATTTGGCCATTTCAGAGAATCAGAAAACTAGCTCCCAGAAGGGACAGCAGGAGGTAATCCAGTCCAACCCCCTGCTCAAAGCAGGACCATCCTCTTCCCCAACTAGATCATTCCAGCCAGGGCTTTGACAAACCAGGTCTTAAAAACCTCCAAGGATGGAGATTCCACTGCCTCTCTAAGTAACCCATTCCAGTGCTTCACAACCCTTCTAGTAAGAAACTTTTTTTCGTAATAACCAACCTAAACTTCCCTTACAGCAACCTGAGCCCATTACTCCTTGTTCTGTCATCTGTCACCAGAGAGAACAGTTTAGCTCCAACCTCTTTGTAGCTACCCTTCAGGTAGTTAAAGGCTGCTGTCAAATCCCCCTCAATCTTCTCTTCTGCAGACTAAATAAGTGCAGTTCCCCCAGCCTCTTCTCATAAGTCATGTGCCCCAACTCCCTAATTATTTTCATTGTCCTCCATTGGACTCTCCAACTTCTCCATATCTTTTCAATAGAGAGGGGCCCAAAACTGAACACAGTACTCCAGATGTGTGTTCACCAATGCAGAATAGAGCAGAATAATTACTTCCCTTGATCTTCTGGCAATGCTTCTACTAATGCAGCCCAGTATGCCATTAGCCTTCTTGACAGCAGGGGCACACTAGTGCTTCGTATCCAGCTTATTGTCAACTGTAAACCCCAGGTCCTTTTCTGCAGAGCTGCTGCTTAGCCAGTTGTTTTCATGCCTGTATTAGTACATGGGATTGTTCTGTCCTAAGTGCAGGACTTTGCACTTGTTCTTGTTGATCCTCATGAGATTTTTTTGGCCCAATCCTCCAGTTTGTCTAGGTCACTTTAGGGCTAGGTCACTCATTTGTTCATTCCTTCTCAAGTGAAATATTTTGCATTCATCCTAGTTGAATTTAATCCTGTTTATTTCTGATTTTTTTTCCCCAATTTATCCAAGTCATTTAGAATCCTAATCCTGTCGTCCAAAGCACCTGCTATACAGTTCAGGTTGGTGTCATTCACAAACGACTAAATAGACACTTGGCTACATCCTCCAAACTGTAATGCTACAGAGAGGCCTCCAAGAAACCTCAGTTGATGCTCATTGCCAGCTCATGGAACCACTGAGCACAATAATCAAATCAGTTTCCCCTACCTTGTTTTATCCAGACCAAGAATTTCAAACACATGGCCCACAAGCCAGATACCAATGTATTTGTATTAAAAGTACCTAGGTTTTCAATGGAAATTGGAGGCCTGTTTACATATTACATCTAAACTAATCCCAATGAGAGCTACAACCTGAATAGGCAAGACAAACTGTTGAAGAAACTATTATTTTCTCCATTTTATGAAAGCAATATTCACAAGTTCACATAACAAGCCTGTGGTTTGGGACAGAGGTGGAAATTGAATTTATTTATTTTTAATCTTGTCAGGGTTCCCAAGGCCATTGGGCCTAGTAGGTAGAGCCAGGAGAGAATATTGGCAGGGCTGCAGGGATGAACTGTGAGTAGGGAACAACTGAGAGCAACCCAGCTTCCAACTAAGAGGCAAGGTCCAAAGCTCAGAGTCCAAAACTAAACCAGAGGACTAACCAGGGATCAGAGGTCAGTAATCAAGCCAAAGTCAAACCAACGTACCAATATGAAACCGAAGGGGTAAACAGGAAACCAGGTAACCAGGAATCTGGGAATCAGGGGCCATATTTATGTGAGATGCTGACTGTACAGTCGTTATTGCACAGTCATTGAGTACCAGAGTTACTGAGCAGCAGCATTGCCAAACAGCTTTTACATGAGGCTGTCTGTGCAGTAGTGTTGTGTCACACTTCCTGCCATCTGATGCTATTGCACAGTAGTAACGAAGGGAATTATCAGAACAGGAACTACATAGAGATTGAAACCAGTAAGCCTGTGCAGCAGGACTCAGAAGCTATAGCCCCAGAACCAATCAGAAGGAACTGGCTGAGGCTCAGCTGGCCCTGCTTACTGTGTTAAGCACAACTGATCTAGTTTCACAGGCTGCATGGCAGAAGCTTTAAAGGTCCCATGCTTAAACCACAAGACTATCCTTCTTTTCCAATGTGAATTTTAGACGCACAAGTCCACACACCCACAGAGCCGTTAAGGCATTAGCCTAGACTACCTAGCTTCAATTCTGATCTATGCCATAGAGTATTTTGTGTGTAAACCCAAGCAATATGTAAATCATAGCTGCATTGAAATAAGTCAACTTGGATAGGTCTTGATCCTAATTGCTGGAAATAGAAATGCCCGAGATGCCTAATTCTTATGATCAGAAACCAAAATTCAGAGCTATGATCCTAGACCTCCCTATCCTCTTGCCAGAGTCTGAGCACCTGACTCAGGGTTGCAAACAGGCCCCTCTGTCCATGCAGGATCCATAGCCCCTAATCTTCTCTTGGGCATAGGTGCTTACAAATATTCTTTGGAAGAACCCAACAAGTCTTGATTTTCTTCCTAAACTATGGCTGGTAATTTAGGTATTTCAGTCATTTCTATTTCCAGCAGTTAGGATCATAGGCCAGGTATAGATGTTACATTTATACTGGTATAAGTGAATGGAAACCAGTCTACACCCATAACTGAACAGAAGTTCAGTGCACACAGACCAATTTAAAAATGATGGAACCTGGTATGAGATAGACCTGGATGAATATTATATCAGACTTCAGTGATTTAGCTTAGATGAGTTTATCAAACTTTTGTACCAGAACCCCCTAGCAAATCCAGTTAGGTTGCAGCCCCCTGGCATCCCAGGCTGCTTTGTGGATCCCCAGTAACCACCCCCCTGCAGGGCAGTGCACTAGCCTCAGCCCATACCAGTCTGCTCTGGCTGAGCAGGCTCTCACAGAGCCAGCAACAGGCAGGAAGGAGGTGGGGGCTGCACTGGCTGTCAGCTAGTCCCAGACAGCAGCAGGGGAGAAAGAGGTCCCCACCACAGACCCCCCTCCCCTCAGGTGTACTGACTTAAGCCAGGGCTGGGGTTGGGGCTGCCCCACTCCTGCTGCCCAGTTTAGTTGACAGCCAGGTGGCCCCAAGTCATACCTCCTGACTGCAACTTTCAGCCAGGCTGGGCAGCTGTGGGGGAGGAGGGGCAGAGGCCCCCACAATGCAGAACCAGCCCTGGCCCCCACAGACCCGAGTCATCACAACTGGGGGGACCCACATGGTGGGGGCCTCCAATCCCCTCCCCCACTGCTCTGCATAGCTGACAGCCACAGGCAGGAGGCAATGCTGGGATCTGTGCCAGCTGTCAGCTGAGCCGGGCAGTGGGGAAAGGGGAAGACAGATACCCCTTTCATACAGGCCCACCCCTGCTGGGCTGACTTGGATCTGGGAAAGATGGGGATAGAGCAAGGGAGACGGGATGCATTGGCCAATTGGTGGTGGATAGCTGCTCAGCTTGGCTTAGCATTTTCCTGCAGCCTGCCTGGAATTGTGTGGCAGCAACCCCCAACCTGCTAGACTAGGCAAGTGCAGGCAGTCTGCATGCTTCCTGCCCCCACCAAAGGGCAAATGTCTGTTCTCTTTGCTCCTAGAGTGCTTAGAATAAAGTGCAAAACTTAGAATTCTTCCACCTTTGGCCTTTTGAATGTCTGTACTTACCATACAAGACCATATATATGTACTTTACAATGGAGTAAAGTATATATATCACAGCTGTAACCTTGTGTACTGCCATTGTAAAGTAGTGTGGCGGTGAGGTGCCCCCACAAGCTCTCAAGGGGGAGAGAAGAGAGTCCACGGACCCCAGACCCTGGGAGCAAGACCCCAGAGGGGCGTACGTACCTCCTGGAGAGCAGCAGGAGCAGGAGCCACATTCACAGCCACAGCTGCACAAACCAGCATTACGCCAGCTATGGCATCAGATGTTCCTGGTGAGGGGAACAGCTGAGCCAATCCCAGAGGCCGTATCGGCAAGTTGCCAATCTCACAGCACCATTAGAATGCTAGTTATGTGCAAGAAGTTGAAAAAACATTCTCTAGTGGAATGGAGGAAAGGAGGTTTATTTCTTTCTTATTCTCTCTGTGTCCAGTAGTTCTCTAAGACTCTTCCATCCAACCTCTCCCCTTTTCCTCAGGGAGCGGCAGCAAGAAAAACAGATGAGTCTCTTGCAGGTTCCCACCAATTCATTTCTGATGGTGTTGTGATGCACCAAGTCTATATTAGACTTAGATAAAGACACGATTGTCAATAACTGAAATGGGAAGCCAGTGGAGGATTACATCAAGCTCCCCCTCTTGCAGGGGATGAGATTGTCTCTGAAGTGTGGCGACCAGGGATGATCGGCAGGGCTGTGGCCACGAGCCTAGAATGGCAGGTGGGTACTTTTGTCCGATAGAGCAGAATTAGGCACGGACACATATTGGTTAAACTGAGATGGCTTTACTTACACTGTCGATGTACACAGCGTGGGAACTTCCGTTATAGTTGCACTGGGTAAGAGCTCTAAACAACACAACGAGATATCTTTGAACAACTCAACGAGCATGCAGGGCACGGGGTACGTCGGGACAGTCAGCCACGGGGAGTCGTTGGTGGGTGATCAATCCACCAAGTTCACTCCGAGATGTACGCGGAGTTCTCCAACTTGGGCGGAAACTGCTATAGCTTTTATACGGCTAGCGAGCCAATTGCTAGTTGCCAGGTAGGAATAATTTACAACTGGCCAATGGGTAGCACTCACTTAAACAATGCAGTTGCTAGGCGTGGCGGGAACTGTTCACTGCACCGGGGGTTTTCTCACCGTACCGAGAAATTCCGTCATACCGAGGAATCTCACTGTGCTGAGAAATTTCACTGTGCCGAGGCATTTTAACTACTGGGTATTGACATGAAGCATTCCAGGTTTTCTAGATCCATGAAGGAGACCGCTTTCTGTTCTCTTGTTATGTCTGGTTCTGATCCACAGCAGACCTCTCTGAAGGCCTTACCTTAGGTGCTCAGGCACACCTTTCCAAATATTCTCTTTTCAAGAAATTCCAACCATTTTTGTGTTACTAAGGAAACACAGGAACAAATTCAAAAGTAATGAATAGCATTCTTTATATTACACAAAACTGTAAGCCAGTATAAGGGAGTCCATTTGATTGTAAAGGAGTTGAAAGCTAGATGCCAGAAAACACGGGTTTGTAATTCCCTCTCCAATTGAGGGAATTATTGGCAGGGCAGTGTGCTATGGAGGGACACAGCAGCCCAGTGGCTGCCTCCATCCCCTATAGAATCAGGTCCAGTCAATAAATTACTTAGCTATATACAGATTTATTATCATAACAAAACCATTAAAGGGTAAGGACTTATATATATATAAATTCTATGTACAAGTTTACAAAACAATAAACCCTATTTTTATACACACACACACACACACATATATGTATATACACACACAGATATACCACACCCAGTTTAAGGCTGGGGGGGCTCCCTTGTGGAGAACTCTCTCCAGGGTAACTTACTCCACAGTCTCGGAGGGTTGCCTCTTGCTCCCCAGGTCAAGCTCTATCCCTGCCAGGTTTTCCTGCCACCTGTCTCTGCTGCCACTGTCCTAACCGCTGGAGCCATCACCCGCTCCTCACTGATAGAAGTCTTCAGGGGCTCTTCCTGGGCTACTGCTTTGCCCTGCTGAGCATCCCTCCTCAGCTCTTCTAAACCTCACTCTTCTCTCTTCTCAGTCCTCAATGCATCCGCCCCTTGTGCTGTCCCAGCAGCCTGTGGAGGGTTTGAGATTGAAAGTATGGTTGGGGGTAGAAAGAGAAGAAAGGTTTATTGACTTAACAAAAACACAACTATGCATAGTAACAAGGCAAACAATGACAGACAAGAATAATATGTGTCAGCAACTTATTGGCAGCCCCCTCTGATGCCTGATGTACAATAACTTTCTCTTTGTACAAAGCTCAGCAAAGTCAGGCACTGTCTGAGAGATACCGGGAAGGACCCTGGAATTCAGTCCTTGGGCTGCTCGAGATCCACGGGCCCACTGATCCAGGTCAACAGCTAACTAATCCTTTTCACAAAGCTGTATCTTCCTTCAGAATGATTTCTGGATGTTTTAGCACATTTATAGTTTCTGAACAGTACTGATAACTTACAGCCACTCAGATTCTTTTTACTTCAACTGTCCTTAGACTGACCAATAGCAGTACAAGCCTTCCATTCCTTTTGATAAGGTTAATTTTAACTACACCACAGGGCTTTACTACTGCAAGGCTTTGATAAATTTACTAGGCCTTACTTTATGCAAGGTCTTGCTACATCTTAAACTTTAATTAGGCTCTTAGCAACAACATATAGCTTAATATCTAAACAAATACAGAAAAACACTTGGTCTAATCTTCATAGAGCCTTCAGCAAGCACATTCATCACACAGACATCATTTTCAGCTGTCACAGGCACACAGCTCCTTTTATGTTCCCCACGGCTCCGCCCCTGAAGTCTTCCAGACATGACAGTTTGCAGTCTTCAAGCAGGTCTAGGAGAGCTCTTCTCAGAAAAGGGGTGTGATGTTATTTCTCTTGCTGCCTCCTGATGGGTGGATGGGCTCCACCAATCACAATAGCAGGATCTCAAGTCTGGGATTCAACCCAAGCTCTGAAAGGTAAGGCTGCTATACATATTAGAAAGAACTTGCACTGCATCTGATTTTATCCATTTAGCATTGCTTTTCCTATTTCACCCCCTTCTAAATGTCACTGGTGGGTAAATCGCACTACATGAAGGCTGAGATACCCAAGATTAAGTTACAGCTGTGTCACTCATCTCCCTTGCCTTTGGCAAAATTAATGTACCTCCTTAAACAGCAATTCGGAATGTGGCCAAGAGCCCTAAAGACATTCTTCTGTCAGTCTTTAACTACAAAATGCAATATAAAGTACTGTCCCCAATTCCCCCTGAGCTTTCTAGGCCAGTTCTGATTAATCTTTCTCCAAAACATAAATACTTTCCAAGCCATGAGTCGTATTCCTTGATTTCATCTGCACCTTTTCAATGTCAGCAGTTCTTCTCCCCATTGTAAGGTGATAAGAGCTGCGTGCAGCATTTATCATCTGCCAAGTGTTATGCCAGAAGTCGTTCAAACATGGGAGGTAATGAAAACATATCTGCTTTATTTCAGGATATGCAATAACCATGTTGAAGACATCTCCCTGCTCTTTAGCACCACTTACAGAAATGTTGAACCAAAAAAATCTACAAGAATGCATTCAAAATGGCTTCACTACAAGATTATAGGGCGAGTGCTATGAACCCTGTGTATAGTGACTACACAATGTCTGTGTACTGCTGTAACACCCTCTTGGGTAAGATAACTGTCTGAAGCATTTATATGTTAGTTTTACATGCAACTTCAGAAATCTTCAGTGACTCTTTCGGCTTCAGTCACACTGAGTCTCAGTCACAATAATTCTCCTCACCACCCACCACCCCACCACTTCTTCAATATTATTAAGACTCTCTCTTGAGGACCGTCAGTTCTATGTCACCCTTTGACCTTTGAATTTCTCCTTTGGCTCCCTGTATTCTGATGTGTAACCGACTCCAGAGCAAAGCTTTATGCCCTTTTGGTAAGAGTATGTTAACTACTTTTTCATGACAATAGTCATTAAAGATCAATCATAATTCAGACCTTTATTTATTCTGAATGAGTATTTCAATGGCAGTTGTTCCAACTCCATGCATTCATCTTAAAACTGACTACAGGCACAGAGCAAGATTTTAGTTTTTCTTTACCCAAAATAAACACTTTGAAGAAAAGAGATACAAAATAAATAGTACTGAAAACTATAAAATATTAAGAAGAAACTTGGCAAGTTTTGAGATTACACTGTGACTTCTAATTACATGGAATGGATTTCTTCTCAGACTCTTCTTTAAACTCTGCTACAAATGTCCAAGCAAGCTTTCATTTCAATAAATATTTAGAGGTGAAAAATTAAATTAAATTAAAAAGAACTGTTAAAGGGACAATGAAATTAAAGTTCTAATAAATTTTCTATCACTGCTAGCAGAGATCTCTGATTGATTGTTATATGGTATTTCATGGATTGTGGTTAAAACACAGTGAAACAGGATGGGAAGCTTTCACTGCAGGAGGAAGCAGAGTAAACGTGTTGTGCTGCATAACCCAGCTGAGAAGTGTAAGAGGAATTTATCTCTACTTTTTTCATAATGGAAGAACTTCTATTAGTCTTTACTTTCACTCCCTGCTCAGCCACTGCAGCTGGTTCAGTCTCCCTATCCCACTGCACCACATGCCATGGCAACGATGCATTTGACTGGGCCTGCCAATTGGTGGGTAAGAGAAAGAAATCCCTTCCCTGGGTCTTCTTTCCCATGTGTCTCTTTTTGTCTCCACTTCAGGGAGCTCCGGCAGGCAGCGATGATGCTGTTTCTGGTGGGAGCATGGCAGTGGCAAGCAAGGAGCTCCCACAGGTTGATGTGGCACTGTCGGTTGGAGGGGGGTGGCAAATGCTGGCCAGAGGTCTGCAACCACCCACAGATGCTGTCAGTAGCATCAACGGCGGCCAGCAGCAATCGCGGACCGCCTGCAGACACTGCCAGTGGTATCAGTGGTGAGGATGGGGTGGCGAGCAGTATCCACTCACAGGCACTGCCAGCAGTGCCTTTTCACAGGGGGTGCACCACCACACTCAGGGGGTGAACGTGCACCTGTGTGCACCCCCCTACACATCACCAGTGATCCTAGATGCAACTTATTTGCTCTGATCTGATCCTGATCAGCCCAAGCTTCCTCCCTGATCCGAAATGTACTGTCCACTCCTGGGCAGCTGCGTTCTTTCTTTAAAGGCCTACCTCTACCTCTGCTCCTTGAAAGGAAGGAGAGCCAAAGAGAGAGGAACAAGAGACCCAGACCTGCAGCCAGTGGCTACAGAAGTCCCACAGCCAGATTTGCCCTGTTAGCCTGAAGAAGGGAGTTGGGGAGTCCCTCTGGCCACTCATCAGAAGCACAGGACAATGCTCACTACGTCCAAGGGTGAAGAAAGACACTACAGGGGCCCCAAAAATGAACTGTTGTTTTGTATTACACCATAACTGCAAGATTTATGATGGTTAAAAAATAAACCATGAAGACTGTAAAATCTGCCAAACAGAGATTTTCTCTTCTTGTTTTGAGTGCTGAGGCCTTTGGGAGCTACCATCATATAAATGTTAATGATCATGAAAAATGTTGCTATTAGCCACTATGTCAATCCAGTCATGGAACAGTGATCTATACCATCAGAAACTCTGACTTATTTGATTCATATTGAGGAAATATCTTTAAAAATAATCTTGATCTCAAAATGGTGGAATAAGGAACAAAGTGTATGTAATCCAAATATTTGTTTAATTGCACACACTTCAGTGTTTTATCTTCTAGTCCAGTGGTTCTCAAACTTTTTTTTTTTCACAGACCACTTGAAAATTGCTGAAGGTCTTCAGGGACCACTTAATCTCCACCATCAGGAAAAAAATTAAGTGCAGGTCCAAGTGCAGATATTCACAATTGTTCCACAACCTTTCCAAGGATGACCTGAATGGAGCTCGTGGACCACAGTTTGAGAACCTCTGTTCTAGTAGATGAGACTAGAGGTATAAGATTTCTAGTTGAAAATTTGCTATAGTCCAATTTAGATGATGGCACACTATTTAGATGATGGCACAATAAGATTCAAGGTGGCAAAACAGCAACCCATGGTCATACTGAAGTCCAAGAGAGACTTGCCAAGTAGGATAGAAATAAATTGGGCTCCTTTAGTTTCTATTGAAAACCTCTCTGGATTATATCACTTGTCTTTAATCCAAAAGTCATAACAAAAGGAAGTGCAAACACCCCTGAGAAAACTGTACAAAGTTAGGGCTTGTGAAAACAGGGATTATATTGTCTTTGTGGGAGAAGGGTTCTGTAAAGAAAAGAGATGGCATTGAGTCGCACATTATATTTTGATACTAGTGTCCATGTATTGCGTACCTACAAGAGAACAATACTGGTCCATCAGGATCCACTTTAGTATCCTCATTTGCAAAGCCACCAGGGTATTATCTAGCTATATGCTATGTTTCCTGTTTTCTGTGACATGTTATAATTTTCCCACAAACAGAATTTCTTTGGAATTTCTTAAAAGGCCAGAATAGGAAGCTATGAAGGGGAGCTGCCTCTAATATTCAGAACATAGCACTGAACCTCTGTAAGAAAACTGACCACCTACCCAGACCAACCCAATCAGATTTTGCAGTAAAGGGTAAGCAGGGACCTACTCAAATCACAGTGTCATGATTTTTGAGGAAATGGCAAAAAACAGTGCTTGCCATGAACACTGCGAAAAATGGCAGGCCCTCCTCCCCTTTGATAGGCCTTGATCTCCCAGGAATCAGCTTCTTTTCTTCTGCTAACTGTGTGTCTGAATTTCTCTCGCTCCCTCTCCTCTGCTGTTATTCTTACTGCGCTGTGCCTGGCTCTATGTGATTAGAGACCTGAGAAAGAATGTCTTACATTCAAAATCTTGTCTAACTTTATCCCAACTACCTAGTTGGCCCCAGTGAAAGTCATCACCCTAACACATCCTTCCTTCTCCCATAATTTCTTGACTATCGTGGTTATAACATCACTCATGCTACTATATATAGTTACTCAAATATAAAACAAACCTGAATATAAGATGACCCCTGATAAATAGATTCTATATATGGAAAATTTTCCAGGTGTAGAATCTAATTATTGGAGGTATGCCTTAAATTTGTCCCCTCCTCTGCTACAGCAGAGAAAATAAATTGGAGCAGAGAGGGGGAAAAGAGTCAGATAGGCCTCCTGCCCTCTACCCTCCCAACTTCTTCCCCCAGAAGCCCCTCTGCCCCCGCTTACTGCCAGACCCTACTCTCCCTAGACATGTGAAAGTGAGGGGCAAATTTGAAAAGACTGACTTTGAAATAAATATACCTGTAGTAATTTAGTTCATTCAGAATTTACACATTTTACTTATTTGAAAGTGCTGCAAGTTTTAGCACAGTTACTCCATAAACACACTTTTAAGTAGCAATTTTATACCTACTTATACATAGTACAAACTAAAGCCAAAAGGCTCATGACTTACCATATAGTTAATTGGGCTTGGGCCAGCAGAGGCAACAGCATTTAAAGCCATGATGAACCCTTCAGCACTGCTAAGAACATGCGTGTAATACAGAAAGCCCACCAAAGGATCCATGTGCTAATTACTCCCCCGCTCATGACTGGAACTAGGTGTTCTTGTCATGAGTCCTGGGATCCTCCAAAAATGTATATGAAGATGAAACACAGGGCAACTTGGTTTGGCTCCACCTCATGAAGAGCAAGGCCACACCAACCATATGTGCCACAGCTGAGAGAGGAGTGACAGAGGGATTCTGGATCAGCTGTTTGTGGCCCCATTTCATGATGTTTGCCAGGCATTTAAGGCTGGCAGCAGGAAACAGGAATCAGTGGAAGTGGGAAAGAAAGGAAAAGCTCAGCTGTGGGAGTGAAGAGGAAATTGAAATGTACTCAATGACTTGAAAAGGGGTCCACACTGAGGGGGACTGAACACAATAGGTACTGCCTTATATCGTATTCACATGGGCTATACTAACTTATCCTTTGTCTCATTGAGTATTTTGCAAGTCACCAGGTCAACTCCCGAGATCGCTGGGGGGTGCATGCACCAGCGAATGGAAGACCATGGAACATCCCTGGTTCTACAGGGTCCTGGACGAGTCCCAGAACAAGTACAGGCCACAAAATGAAAGCCCAGCAGCTACGTCCAACCACAGGAAGATACAGAAGGCAGTCAGGATGTGCGCGCACACACACACACACAAAGAGAGAGAGAGAGAGAGAGTTATATGTTTTATAGTCATGCTTAGTGTTTACTGTATTTAAATCAACTTCATAGTTGGTATTTGTTACTGCTCTTTTCTCAGCAGTTTAATGATAGATGATGTGTTTAATGCAGTTTCTTGGTATGCAAATATAAGACAAGGAGCTTTTTTTCCCCTGGGGGAAAAAAAACCCATCTTATTTTTGAATAAATATGGTACTATACCACTTTTGAAATTTATTCTGGGTTATTAAATCATGTGAATGCTTTTGAATATTATCTGAGAGGCAAGGCTTTTTATGATATCTTTTATTGGACCAACCATATTGTTTGGAGAGCTGCTGAACAAATTTTCAGATATTCTGCATGACCTGAGAAAGGGTATCTAATGCCAGAAAGCCTGTCCAACCATTCTTCCAACTATACAGTTGGTACAGTAAAAGATCTCACAAAAGAGCCTTACCAGATGGACATTTCCTAAATCATCATACTACAACAGTATCCTACCTTGATAATTATATCTTTCAAAACATTTTGAAAGAGAACCCATAGGAGAGGACCCAAATGAATGAAGTACTCAATAGCCTTTGGGGAGCAATGTCTTTGTCCTGTCAATGCACAGTATGCCAGGCAGTTATTCTTCTACCATTATGCAGTTAAAAAGTATTAGTCGTTAAATATTGTTTTTGCTCTTCTGTTTCTTATTAAAGTTATTTCAATAAAACTGAAAGTTATAAAACTGGCCTTTAAATAATTAATATTACAGTTCAATCTAGCTCGTCACAGATTTCAGCACTTCTCCTCAATATAGTACATTAATACTGCTATTTATGTTATAGTCAGACAAGCGGCAACATATTTTCCAGAAAGAAAATTTCTAGGGAAACACTTTGAGGTCTGTGGCTAGGATGCAGCAGCTGCATTAAACACACGCGCACACACATACAGAAGCTTAAATTTAGTTCTAAGCTCAGCAAGCTATGGACTGAACATTTAAGTGAATATTCATAGACAAAATCTCGGCTGTCTTGAAGTCAATGGGAATGAGGCCTGGAATTTACCACGTGTGTTTTGAAATATGGATCTATAAGCAATTCCAAAAGCATATCTGTGCATTCAGATTTCTGTTTGTGAACAAGAATAGAGCCAAAATTCAGCTGTCGTGTGCCAATATAAGCATCCTATATTCAGTGTAATTACATACATCTTCAAAAGGCTAACAAGTGGCCCAGAAAATTAATGGGGCACCTTATTAAACTCTAAGTAAGTTGCACTTTTCTCTTCAGTCTTTCTTTTGTTTCTTTGAAATGGCAGCTTTTTAATCCAGGAACGAAATTCCTGTCCTTCAATATTTCAATCCACAAATGAGTGAATTACAGAAACTATGATGCTGAAAAAATACTTACAAGGTTTTTGAATTAGTTTAACCTCTTCTGAAATCAATTCTTAAAATAAAGAAAGAAGAATATCTGGTGGAAATGTTTTATCAAATGGAAAACATTGTATCTCTATTTAGTCCCATTCACTATAGAAAATTTCAAAGCAAGATTGTAGGTAAAACCCTTAGACAACACTATATAAACACATTATTTAGGCTACATTCTGGATCTGATTAATTATAACAGGAGATCAAATGTTAACAACTTAAGAATCTTCCTCCCATCTGCACATATGGAGTACTTTAAAATGTATTATAATTTCAGAGTAATAAATAAGAGCTCTCATCTAAATTATACAAGCATTCTCTTTTGGTTGCTTTAAATGTGAACATACAATGCAGAGTTTTTATTGCAGGCTTGTTTGGTAGAAGATGCCCATATATGGCCTATGAGAGAACCGAAGAAGAAAATGGTGTCCTTTGCAGGGACATTTAATTCACATGCCTGTTCTGCTTTCTGTATA
The DNA here is from genome assembly GCA_030014935.1 of Caiman crocodilus. NCBI lineage: Eukaryota > Metazoa > Chordata > Crocodylia > Alligatoridae > Caiman > Caiman crocodilus. The sequence goes on from JAGPOW010001338.1 coordinate 25,101,570, forward strand.
GAAGTTCTGCTTATGACAGGTACACATTCCTGCAGCACTTACCATGTGTTTTATATGGGAAAGACATTCATATTCATTCTTTGCTGAAAAGATTACTTGTACTGAAGAGAACAATGTCATTATCCTCAATCTTTTAATAGATTATAACCACCAGATTTTCTTACAGATTCCATCTGGGCTTTGAACTTGCTCTAATTTGACAGTTCAGTTGCTTTAACTAAAACAAGAAAACAGCTACTGAACTCTTAATCTTAATTATTGAATGTTTACTGCCTTATAACAAATACATAGCAAAGTCCGATATGATTAAAATACAAAATGTTTTACCAAGTCACATTGTATAAATGCTAGCATAACAGACAAAAGTAATCATTAGTAAAGCTGGTACACTCCAATCTCATCTAGAGAAAGGGCAGAAACAAAAAGATGTAATCTCATTCATTCTCACAAGTTGATCTATGCCTACCAATGTAGGTGATGGTATGCATCACCTTGTAAAATTCAATAATGGATGTTAGCACCCTACTCAAGGTTCAGATATGTTTCTCTTTCCCTCTTTGTTGAGAAGCAGAAAGTTTAGGCCAAGATTTAATTTAAAATTGACATTCAAAATAGAGAATGAAGGCTCTACAAGAAAAGTCCAGGTTTCCACAGGAATTACAAGTCCCACAACTGATTTAAATTGTGCAAGATCAGATCCCCAGAGGGAAGAGTGTCCAGACAGAATAGTGATCCAATACCATCTCAGATGGGATAAGTGCTCAGCTGCATCCAACCCCTGATTCTGATCCCATCCTATCCTAATCTACTCCACAATCTAAACAAAGGAAATTGGAAATTTGTTACTGATTCACTTGCTTCCATGTTCAAAATAGAAGTACTTAAAAAATTATGCCAGTCTACATTGTGCTGCTCCAGGTCCTGCTTACACAAAGGTATGTGTTCCAGCCCACCCTACTATGCTACTGTGCCCCTTGCACATAAATATTTGCACTGTTATCAGTTAGTGTACATTTCACTGTTAAATATGTTTATATTTTTTACAAGAGTTCGAACTCCAGAGGCTGAAATGCCATCTGTATTACACAGATTGCTGGAAGCCAGTGGAACAAGAAAGGGGGGCTTCTCCAATTCAAAATACACATTAACTCATAATTCTCCTCATCAGTTGCTTCCCTCTGCTTATCTCAACCCCCACAGACAAGGCAGAATTGAACCCCTTTTTTTTTTAGCTTCCTTCTGTTTAAAAAAAAGAAATCAGCAAATACATACAAGTTATGAGCCTCCAGTAAAAATAAAACAGAACACATTCTGAGTTGTCATTGATCACCTAAAGTGCTCCACATGCAGAACAAAAACAAACACAGCGTACATGCTCTCGTCATTTGGGCTTACTTAAGCATTTCTCTCTCTCAGAAATAACTAACAGATTACAGCATACAGGGCTGAGAAACACCCATACTTTAAACACCTCTCTAGTTATGCCAGATTCATAAGCCTTGAACAAGTCAGAATAGTTTATTAAATTCAGTTCTTCAAATGTGACTTAAATAAAAAAATTAACACATAGAAACAATTAAAAAATATTCTAGATCAAAAACTAGCTTTTAAATTGTCTCAGGAGAGAAATACAGGACTAGGGCTCATTATTGCTTACAGAAAGGATGGGAAACAAGTTATTTCTTGTTCTTGTTTCTTGCTTAATCACACAGGCTAGGGACAGACATTCAAAAAGCCAGAATTGATTCAATCTTTGCAGGTTAGGCTTACCTGGCTAGGCTGAACTAGTTTGTAACTGGACAGAAATTCTCTCTGGACTGAGGAAATTCAGGCATCTGCTTGCAGTGGCTCAGGCTAGAAGTTGGGAGGTGCTAAAGCAGCCCTCCCTTCCCTTGTACAGTACTGAGCTGATGGGGGGCATGACCAGGTCCAAGCAGGATCTCTGATTAGGGAGGTTTGCCTGCACCATCCCAGGGTTTTTCCCACTGGGTGTTCAAGGGGTTGGAGTGTTGCCAGACCCCAGACCCCTGCTAGCACTCTGAGACAAGGGGGGGGAGGTTGCAGTGCACACATCTGTTGATGATACAGAGCTTCTCAATCTCCTTCCCTGCTTCTTTATACTGTCTGCAGCAAACTGACAGGCAAGCAAACTAGCAGGAATCTGATAACAGTGTTTATCACCTCATCATCAGAATAATAGACTCTTCCCATTGTTTAAAAGTCTTCTTAAACAGCTTACCAGCTGACCTGTTGATTAGCTCCAAAATGACCTAAGTGGTCACTGTTGTGTTTGCCTCTCCCAGAGAAATTGAAGGTGAGGTCCCACAGACACCTCTCAGCCTAAGCTAACATATCACATGCCTAGGATCTGTGAGGCTGGGGTCCATGCCATGGGAGATGGGAAGGAGTCGGGGGGAGCCCTGCTTAACCACCAAGCAGCAAGGAGGGCGGGGTAAGGGAGGGGAAAGCCAGGCAGACCCTGCTGTGTCTGCAGTCTCTGTGGGAGCTCCAGCCAGGGAGCAGAGGGGAGGGGCCAGCCATGCTGTGAAGCAGACAGCCCTGCCCAGCCCAGAGAGTATACCAGGATGCTGGGGGACTCTGGTTTAAGTTAAGCCAGGAAGGGGTCTGGGACAGACACTGTATAAAATGGTTCGACCCAAATCAGTTAAGTCTAATACTACTTTCAACCAGGTTTATCTCAAACTGGTTTCAGCCATTTTCAAACTGGTTTCTGTGCACTGAACTTCTGTTCTGTTACAGGTTTAAACCAGTTTCTGATCACTGAAACCAGTTTATGTGTAATGTCTTTCCCTAGCCACAGGGTTCAGTGACGAAGCAGAGAAATGAACCCAATGTTCCCAAGTACCTTGTACCTCAACCACTAGAGAAGCAAGGGAGCAAAGGGCTTGGGAAAGTAATCCATACTTGCAGGCAATGCTCCAGTGCTGTTCCAGGACTTTTCTATCTCTGTCTTCTTGTGAATTATTTGTGGATCAAAACCTGTAGGACAAACTCCTAAGCCTTCTTCCAAGTGTTGAGGGGACAAGGTTAGGGGACATGAACTACAGTGCATACCTTGGAACTAGCACATGTGCGAGACAGATTTTGATGGGGAACTCCAGCATACATACACATACACTGGGGCAGCAGAGTACAGAGATGGAGCCAAAAGTAAAGACATGTATTGAAGCACTGAAGCTTGAGCCCCTCTACACCCACCCTCCCCAAAGCCACACCAAAGTGAGGAATCATTGCAAAAAAGTTGCTTTTCAAACTATTAACAGTTGTGAAGTGAAACTCTGTCAGAGCTCCCTGTGTTCTGGCCTCTGCCTCTCTCAGCCTTCTCCGTGCAGCCACCAGTTGAGTTTCTGGCTCTCCTTAGCCTCCAAGAAACATCCCACTCAGCAGTGACACCACAAGGCAGTGATCTCATCCAGAATGTGACCTTTCATTTCAGCACCTCCATTAGCTTCCACACTTGCAGAAGTTTAAATTTCTCACCATTTCCCCTGTGTACATGTACATTTTCCATGTTTTCTTTAGTCTTTAGTCTGAAGGCTGCACTCAAGCATGCAGTGCAGGGCAACCCTACTGAGAGAATGGCAGAAGGCACGTGCTAAAGCTCAGGAGTTTCAGAGTTTTCATATGCCTCATCTTGCTGCTAGGGAAAACAGTTTGCTGTAGGTCCAATAGGATGTTCTATTTTTCTTTTAGCCTTAACCAACTAAAGGTATATAAATTAGCCTGCATCGTATCAGTACCTTACAGATATTGATTGATATTTCAGTTTGAAAAGGAGATGGCTCATTTAGCTAAAAACAGCTAATTTGGAGCCAACTGATTCAGGTACTATTTCTAGCACTGCAGTAGGAATCTAGATACGTTGATTCTCTGCCTCAGTTTCTCTATCTGTAAAATAATACTTGCACACAGAGTTTTTTCAGCAAAGTTATTTGAAATCTCTGTTAGTGGAAGGTACAAAACATTTGGCATCCTAATAGAAGCAGTAATAGTAATTAATGGGTCAGACTAATGCCTGTATCTGCATTGAGAACAGTTGGTAGTAATAATGATGAACTTGCCTCCTTTCTGTTTTCATGTAATTTGAACGAAATTTCAACCATCCTTTCCTGAAATCCACCCTTCATTCCCTTTTCATTTGCAAAGCTTCCAGCTAGTGAAGGATTTGAAACAGTGAGAAAAAAGAAGGGCAGTATGAATCTTAGAAAAATCAATAAAAATTGATATTTTTTGATTAAAAATTCAACCATCCTTATTACCCTCTGAGAATTAGCGCTATTATTAAAATAAATAGCACTGAAAAACATGTGAGAAAAATATGTTTCCATAAGATTGCCAGTAAAGATCTTTTCCACCTGCTGGTTACCTAGTGTGACTGTCTGGTTGGAATGCTCTTGTTTGGCCCCTAGCATATGTTAAAATAATGATGCAATTGGGTTCTGAGAAATGTTATGCCCTATCCAAACACTGTGCACCTTGCCATGCCAGATGTGTATGTTATATGAAACATCCTCATGGCTGGTTTGCCATTTTTTGATACTATTAATTGCCCAAGTCTATGACTGTAGCAGGCTGAGGGCTCTGACCCCAGTCACCTACCTCCTGGTGATCAGGTGAGCTGTGCTGTCTGGCCTCTATATCACATTGAGTTTTCCCACCTGCTATGCTTTTAATGTTGAATATTATGAATTTGAGAGGTTGCCTTCAGAAGGTGGAGTAGCCTTTTAGGCCACATCCAGACGGGTACAACCGTGTGGTATATGGTGCTACAGATGCATCTGCAGCACCACACACCACACCACACCTTCAGGTGTTTTCCCTACTGCAAAAATAAAGTGGGGCAGCACATGCAGAGGCAATGCACACCACTCAGAAATGGAGCCTGGCTAGCCAAAGCTGCCTGCTCCCCTATCTCCACATGCTGCAGAGCCCCAACACTAAGGCATGCAGAGACAGAGTACCATCAGCCATGGAACAGCTGGCTGGGGTGCAGGTTGCTTCAGCACAGGGACTCCGCAGCACACAGCAATGGGGGAGCAGGCAGCTTAGGGCTGTGTCTGATCCTCCATCTCCATGCCCTGATTCCCAGCTAGCTGGAGCACTGGGTGCTTCAGCACAGGGGCTGTTTGCTGGCCCACACTGAGGCACCCTGTGCCCCAAACCATCCTCCTCCCCTTACAGCACATGGATCCCAGCCAGAAGCCATGAGGAGCTTGGCAAGGCCTGCAATGAAGGGCACATGCAGGGGTGTACACTGCAGCACAAAGTAGAATCACAAATTTGTGCCTTTTATTTACTATTTGTGCCACTGCAAGTGCATACCCCCACTCATGTGGATGCAGCCTTAATGTTTTCCTCCATTTCTCAGTACAGTTCTCTGGCCTTGTTCACTCTCAGCACCATTATCTGGAGCATGTCTTCCCTATCTTAGCCTGTCCTCAGGGTTTGTCCACCCTTACCACAGTTTCTCCAGTATGTGGTCCCCCTTCAGCACAGTTCAGGAGACTTTTTTTTTCCCTTTTGGCACAGTTCTCTGGGTTTATTCATCCTTGGCACAGTTAGCCAGGGTGCACCTTTCCCTCAACACACTTCACTGGGCCCCTCTTGTCCCTTTACCTCTTTGGGGTGTCCTTTCAGTTGTTCACAATAGCACTGGGAGACTGATACCCTTAGTGAGCCCTCTGCAGCTCTACCAGCACTGCTATTTAGGTAGATGCCTGGAGTTCAGCACCTATTTCAATATCCTATTCCTGCTTGCCCCAGGTAAGTGACTGGCAGCTTGTCACTGTCTTGAAACTGTGACTCTTACCTCCCTTCTGTTGTTACCTGTCTCTCTGCAGTCAGCACCAGTTCAGGTGCCAGCAGTTTTGCAGCCACATACTACTGTTTTCACTTCCTCTTAACATAGCAGGGTGAAGGGGCTTCTGCTTCACTGTGTTAAGTGTGTATCAGGACAGCAATTACTATGAATTCATCTCTAATTTATTTTTTAAGTTTTTGAGTGCAGAAAAGTTCTGGGCTTACAGCCTTTGAACCTAAACTTTTCTCAACAGCCAAAGACCAATTCAGCATGATCACTGGCAGCACATACTTGTGCTTCTTTCTCTACAACACTATGAAGGAGTTTTTTTTCTATAAGGGCCAACTTCCAGAGGCAGGGAAGGAAGTCTTAATCCCTTGTTAGACCTCAAGGAGGAAGTCACATTAAAGGATAAAAAATATTAGACCCACTTCACTGCTACATAAAACAGGCACAATCCCAAATTATGCCTAAGCACAGTACATCCAAAGTAACTATAGAGTTTTTGTCTCAAGCCCAGAGGCTGCTATCTACTGGGATGAAGCTTGGAAACCATTTGGTATGCTTTAGATCTGCCAGAAACTATGTGCTTGATTCAGGAACCACTTAGTGAAATTCAGCAGCCTGTGTTATGCAGGTGGTCAAACAACATGATCTACAAACCCAAATAGAGGGTGGGTGGTTGGCTGCCTAGTCATATGAGTGACCTCATAGTCTTTGCCCTCCTCCATAGATATTTCACATGCAGTAAATGATCCTTTTGGGAAAAGCATGATTGACACAATCACTGCTAAAGCTCTAATTGTTAGAGGCAGCTTTTTCTAGAGAAAAAACCTAATGAGTGGTAGGTTCTATGAGGGGCAATTGTGTCTGAACATAAATATTTCTCCATTATACATGAACTGTCTTTAACTTTTATGTCACAGTAGGTTTTATAGAAAAAAAAATGAAAGCCTTCCTCCCCCCCTCAAAAAAATAAACAAACATGGGTGAGCCAGTGTAAAAATTCACATTGAAGGCAGCAGAGTTCACTGTGTTAAAAATCATTAATCATGTTGAGGTCAACCAGTGCTTTACATATTTCCTCCCCAAACCCTGTCTTGTGGGTGATCTGTATCCTAACAGGTTTTGTATTGCTGAGTTGTAAAGCGCTCTTGATGAATTGTTTTTGGCACTCACCCCAAAGCTTTGAAGGCTTGGGTCCTTGAAAATAAAACGCAGAACATCCTTTTAACATTACTTTTGGCCACTGCACTAAAACAGAGTCTGCATTGTGTGTACACCCAAGAAAGACCTGTGGTCTATTCTCACTTTTGGCTATGACACTGGGATGAGTCGGAAGGCTATCAAACAATGTCATAAAGGAAAGCCATTAGAGAAATGAGTGCACATTTGAGAACTGGCTTACCCTGAAGGGAAGGCTGTTAATATTATCTTTATTCCTCCTTCTCCCTGTCACAAACACTGAAACGTCTGGCCTGCTATCTACACGTAACCCCCACCATCAGATAATGTCCCCACACCCATCCTGACTTTCTTCGTGCTACTCTCCTGCCCTCTTAAGCTTCTAAACTCTCATTAATTTCCTTCCTCCCTGATACAAATATGCTTTAATCTTCCACATTGTAGAGAAACTAAGCTCTTCAGACTATGGCTCACTCTTTCCATTCATCTCCAAACTCAGTTACAACCATTTCACTGAAGTTTTCCCCCTTGGATTCATCCTCAACTCTCTCCAATCTACTTCCTATGCCAAGACTGCTTTCATGTTTTCACGGCTGTCTTCCAATCCAGATATAAGGATCAGTGTTCTCCCCTCATGATCCTCTAATTCGCAACTGCTTTTGGCATTCTCAATCACATCCTCCTTCTTAATATTTCATCCTTCTTTTTTCATGCTTTCATGCTTCCTCATAATCCTACTGCTCTATTTGTTCTTCTAATATTTGTACTTACCTACTCTTCCAATGCAGCTAGACTGGAGCTAGACTGTTCTCAGTGGTGGCAGATGACACAACAAGGAGCAAAGGTCTCAAGTTACAGCAATGGAAGTTTAGGTTAAATATTAGAAAGAATTTTCTCACTAGGAGAGTAGTAAAACACTGGAACAGGTTACCCGGAGAGGTGGTGGAAGCTCCATCCTTGGAGGTTTTTAAAACCCGGCTAGACAAAGCTTTGGCTGGGATGATCTAGTTAGGGATGGTCCTGCTTTGAGCAGGGGTTTGGACTGCATGATCTCCTAAGGTCCCTTTGAACCCTAACTTTCTAGGATTCAACACCAACTCAACTCCATGATCCTCACTACAGCCCATGCCACCATCCCCAGAGACCACTGTAAGAAGTCCATCCCCTACTGGGATGAGAAATGCAGCAACTATTGCTGACTATAGAAGCATCACCTGATAGACACCACACCACTTACGAGGTAGAGCTCCACCTAAATGAGATGAAGAGGCATATTTAGATACTATAAAAAAAATTGACATAACACATTCATGCTGAAAGGCTAAGTCAATTATCAAGAAACTAATCAGGGAGGACAAGCCACAGAGACTTTGCCCTGTTCAACCAAATGCCATCATAAGTCTATTAGTCACAGATGGCAACTTTCCAGAACCAGATAGAAGTTTTAACATAGTCATCAAGCAAAAAACCACATCCATCCTAAAATCACCAACTGCAAATCAAAACCTGACAGCTCCTTTCACTGAAGAAGAGATGAAGATAGCACTATCTCACATTAAAAAAGGCAAAGCTGAGGCCCTAACCACGTTTTTCCTGAGCACCTCACCAAATTCAGACCTATAGCCCATGACTGGCTAAGGAGCTTTCTGTCAACATGCATGCATCATTGCAAGATACTAAAAATCTGGTGCAAAGCCTACATCATTGCAATACAGAAGCCAGGGAAAGATCTGACAAACCCAAAGAGCTACAGACCCATATTACTTCTATCAGTGACCTATAAACTCCTAGAAAGGCTTATTCTGAACTGGATCACATCAACTGTTGACCAACAGCTGCCGCATGAGCAAGCAGGTTTCAGAAGAATTCGATCAACCCTTCACCGTGTGGTAGTTCTTACAACTGATAATTAAAAGAGCCTTCAAGAATCAAGAAAAGGCTGGAGTGGTTCAAGTTGACCTAACAGCACCCTAGTACACGGTCTGGCACCCAGGCTTTCAGTATAAGCTACTTACCACACTACCAGACAGAAGTCTGGTTAACTTCATCATAGAGATGATCTTAAATTGGTCCTTTCATTCGAGTACATCAAGCAGAAAGCCAAGATGTCACAAGAGACTTAGGAATGGAGTACGACAAGGCTCTTACCCTATTTAATATGTACATGGTTTCCACCCTGTTTAACATCTACATGGCAAACTATATAAGCACCTTATCAACCAAATACATGTATGCAGATGACCTGGCACTTGCTGCTCCCAGCAATAACAGTTTGTCAGTAGAGGCCAAACTGAACTGTGACATGGAACTCATAGCTTCTTATCTAAAACACTGATGATTGAAGCTGAATATACAAAAGACCACCTCAACACTTTCGCACCTGAACAATCATGCCACAAATGCCAAGATAAGAGCTGTTGTAGAGGGCAAAGAGTTACCTTTTGAGAAGACACCAACATACATAAGTGTCACTCTAGACACAAGCCTAACCTTCCACCACCACCTGGAAAAGTTGAAATACAAGGTAACCTCAAGGGTAGCAGCCATTAAGAAACTAGCTAATACAACATGGGGAGTCAGCCAGAAGGGCAGACAATACTCTGGCATGCATCAATCTATGCATCTCCAGCAAAACCAAGGAAGTAATTCTTCTGCTTTATTCAGCATTGGGGAGACTGCAGCTGAAGTACTGCATCCAATTCTGGATGCCACACTTTAATAAGATGTAGTAAAGCTTGAGAGAGTCCAAAGAAGGGCTATTAGTATGATCTGAGACATTTGAAGAAAGGCTGAGGGACCTGGGACTCTTCAGCCTGAAAAACAGAAAGCTGAGAGGGGACTTGAGCTTGAGCTTGAGGGGGCTGCTAAGCTTACTGCTACATCAGGGGATTACATCAAGGGCTCAGTGAACAACTGTTGACCAGTGCCCCCTTAGGGAAAACCAGGAGTAATTGCTACAAACTCCTGGAAGATCATTTCAGGCTCAACATTAAGAAAAATTTCTTCACAGTTAGAGTATCCAGACTGTGAAATAAGTTCCCTCCAGAGAGAGTGCAAATCACCTACCCTGGAAATCTTCAAGAGGAGACTGGACAGTCACCTTGCTGGGGTCACCTGACACCAGCTGTCTTTCCTGCCTGGTGCAGAGGGCTGGACCTGATGATCTTCCAAGGTCCCTTCCAGCCTTACAATCTATGAATCTATGCATCAACCTCTGTACCTTGAGAACAACTACAGTAGCCATTGTTTATGCACCAGTTGGATACTACCTTCCTGTGTAGGCAAATAGTGCCCACTCCCGCAAACTGGACAGTGCCCTGAATTCTGCACTACAAACAATGAGTGGCTGTGCAGTATACACAGAATGAGAAAACATATTCATCTTGACAGGAATCCCCCCTCATAACATCAAGAGGTCTGGAATACTGCTTGACTTGGCAATCAAGCCCAACAGAAGGACCATCCACTACATGACATGATTGAAAAATACCCATTTCAGAAACATCTTAGAAGCAGAAGTCCCCTACCAGTATTCGGCAGAAACATCATAGAGGAAGCAGGAAACCATACTGCCATCATGGCCCTAGAGACAGTGGGAAGAGCAATGGAATAACAACCACAACCCACTACACAACCACATACAACTACCATCCTCACAACCTTCTGTTCATAAACTCCCATATAAGGCATGGATAAAACTAAATTGACTGCAATCAGGCTATGGAGCCTTCAAAAATATCAAACATAAAATGAGCCTTACAAACTCACAATTGTGCCCCTGTGGCAAAAGAGATCAGACAACCCAGCACGTACTAACTAGCTGCCCTCTATATGGTACACCAGAGGGAGTGAAAGTCTGAAAGATTGCAGTAGTACTGATGGATCTACTATTAAATGGCTGGAGGAGTCAACTTTCTGAAGTCATATGCAAGAAGATGACTGTGGAGTGGGGTTCATAGATTCATAGATGCTAGGGTCGGAAGGAACCTCAATAGGTCATAGAGTCGGACCCCCTGAATAGGCAGGAAAGAGTGCTGAGTTTAGATGATCCCAGCTAGATGCCTGTCTAACGTCCTCTTAAAGACCCCCAGGCTAGGGGAGAGCACCACCTCCCTTGGGAGCCCGTTCCAAACCTTGGCCACTCTAACTGTGAAGAAGTTCTTCCTAATGTCCAGTCTAAATCTGCTCTCTGCTAGATTATGGTCATTATTTCTTGTAAGCCCCAGAGGCGCCTTGGTGAGTAAAGCCTCACCAATTCCCTTCTGTGCCCCCATGATGAACTTATAGGCAGCCACGAGGTCACCCCTTGACCTTCTTTTGTGGAGACTGAAGAGGTCCAGGTACCCCAGTCTCTCCTCATAGGGCTTGGTCTGCAAGCCCTTAACCATACAAGTAGCCCTTCTCTGGACCCTCTCCAGGTTATCTGCATCCCTCTTGAAGTACAGTGCCCAAAATTGCACGCAGTATTCCAACTGCGGTCTGACCAGCACCCAGTAGAGGGGAATTATCACCTCCTTGGATCTGTTCGTCATGCATCTGCTGATACATGATAAAGAGCCATTAGCTTTTCCGATGACTTTGTCACACTGACGACTCATGTTCATCTTGGAGTCCTATTGGACTCCAAGATCCCTTTCTGCTTCCGTGCCTCCAAGCAGGTCATTTCCTAGGCAGTAGGTATGCTGGACATTTTTCCTCCCTAGGTGCAGCACTTTTCATTTCTCCTTGTTGAATTGCATTCTTTTGTTTTCTGCCCACATGTCCAACCTGTCCAGGTCTGCTTGTAGTTGTTCCCTGCTGTCTGGTGTTTCCGCTTCTCCCCACGGTTTTGTGTCATCCGCAAACTTGGACAGAGTACACGTCACTCCCTCATCCACGTCGCTGAAGACGACATTAAAGAGTATCGGTCCAAGGACTGAGCCCTGCAGGACCCCACTGCCCACACCCTTCCAGGTCGATACCAGCCACTGACTACGACTCTCTGGGTACAACCCTCTAGCCAATTCGCCACCCGCCGGAATGTGCAGTCATCCAAGTCACAGCCTCTTAACTTGTTCAGCAGTATTGTGTGGGATACCGTATCGAAGGTCTTCCTGAAGTCTAATTAAACGACATCCACCCCTACTCCTGCGTCCAGGTGTTTTGTAACCTAATCATAAAAAGATACTAGATTAGTCAGACATGATCTACCTGCTACAAACCCATGCTGGTTTTCCCTCACCATAATTTTTCCTGCCAGGCTCTCGCATATGTGAGCCTTGATAATTTTTTCAAAGGCTTTGTCAAGAATGGAGGTGAGCTGCGTCTCCCAGCAGATGTCTGGGTAATTTAGGTCCCCCATGACTACCACCTCCCTAGTTTTTATGGTCTCCATGAGCTGCCTCAGGAGCCCCAAATCTAGTTCTTCCCCTTGGAGTGGGGGTCTGTAGCAGACCCCTACCACCAAACCCCTTCCTCCTTGACCTCCATGTAACCTAACCCACAATCCTTCTACCTTTTCCTCCTTCGATTCCATTTTGATAAGGGTCGATGTATATTGCTCATTGACATGGTTTGGTGGTCCACAGCTTCCCCTGCCTTCATCATCTCCTCCCCCCGATGAGCTTAGTTTAAAGCCTGCTGGAGGAGGTCTGCCAATCTAGAAGAGAACACGCGCTTACCTTTGGGGAACAGGTGAAGCCCATCCCAACTGAGCATGTCTCTCGTCGTAATGTGAGGGTCATTGTGAAGGAAGCCTAAGCCTGCCTCAAGACACCATTGTCGAAGCCACAAGTTGGTCTCTCTAATGCAGTTCTCATGTCATCTTCCATGTCCACTCACTGGTAGGACAGAAGAGAATACCACCTGTGCACCTTTCTCCCTCAGCACGCCACCCAGAGCATGGTAGTCTGTCATCAGGTGATCAGGGCTTCTTCTGGCCGCATCCTTAGTACCCACATGGACTAGGACCATGGGGTAGTAATCAGTGGGCTGAATCACGGCCTGGATCATTCCTGTCACGTCCCGAATCTTTGCTCTGGTCAGGCAGTAGACCTCTCGTGTTGAGGGGTCCTGGTGACAAATGGGTCCTTCCGTACCTCTCAGGATGGAGTCGTCTCTGATAATGACTTGACACCTCCTCCTCTGGGTCTGCTTGGTTCCCTTGACCTGTTCAGAGCACAGAGAATGTGGTGTTGCTTCCTGCCCATAGGTTTCCTCCTCTCCTTCCATCTCCTGCAGTGTCCCCAGTGCCTCATACTTGTTCCCCAGTCAGACTGGAGGAACTGGTACCGGTATGCTGCGAGCAGCCCTGGTCCTGGATGTGACCGTCTGCCACTCTGCCATGGAGGGCACCTCCTGGGTTGCTTCTTCCTTGGGTGCCTGGTTCTGCAGGGAAAGGAAATAACTGTCAATTTCATCCTCTGCCTCCCTGAAACCCTCAGCCTGCTAACTTCCTCCCAAAACTCCCTCACCTGCGCCTCCAGGGCCCTAAGACAGGCACCTGCAGGACAGGTGTGTTCTGGGATCATCATTCTGATAGTGTTATGTCCCACGTCATTTCCCTTGAAGGGCTTCATTTTGCCTACTATAATCAAGATTCTTGTCTTTTTCTTTAAATCTTCTAATGATTTAGCTTCACCTTTCTGAGATCTATTACCACATCACTCCATCGGTCCACTTTCTTTGCTAAACTGACTCTGGCAACTGCAATCACCTGTTTGTCCTGTTCTCTGTCAAGCAACTCTCTCCTTTACCCTGTGAAGGGTTTTACAATTGGGAAAAATCTCCCCATCAAATTACATAAAGCCATCGTAGCATCCTCCTTCAGCTTACTACCTCCCCAACCCTTCCCACCCCTGCTCCTTCCCCCTTTCTGCTATGTCCCTTACAGCAGGAGTGTCAAGCAAATGGCCCACAGGCAAGATCCAGCCCATGGACCTGCTCTATCTGGCCTACCAGACTACCAGCATGGCCAGGGGTAACACCCTCTGCAGAATCTGGGGCCCCTAGGCCCTGGTAGATATGGCAATCCACAACAGAAAGGTGAATGAGAGCTAACACAGCCCTAATCACCCTTCAGCTACTTCACCTGTCCACATTGCTTCAAACTTACCTCCCTGGTTGCCATCTACCACCATATGCCTCGTGTTAGATCTGGAGCTAGAGCTGCTATCGTGGCAAAGGGCATAATATGGCTCTGGACTGAAACCATCATCACTACATCCAAGTTAGAGCTAGAACAGCCAAAACCTCCACCACATAATCTAGCTTGGAGCTGGAGCTGCTACCACCACCCCCACATAAACCAGACTGGATCCATCCCACAAGGAACTCTGAGGTCTAGATCTGGCTCAGAGCACAAGGTGAGCTTGACACCCCTGCCATAAAATATACTTTCATCTGACAACCACAAAATTGGTGTCAAAGAGAGACTTCTTATTATGCAAGACCACACTCGTCACATGTCACATGCAATTTCCCACAAAAATTTAGATTGTAAACTTGTGAAAGAAAGGACGACAATTTGCATTAGATGTATATGCAGCATCTAGTACACAAAGATCCCACTTCTGGTCAGGCCCTCTTGGTAATATAGCCTGAAATATTAGTGCTTTTTATTATATTCAAAATCACAGTGGGGTCCACTTTGTCAAATTTCAGTTACACAAGAAGAAGAGCAAAAGGAGGAAGAGAACACATAAGACATTTCATATGTATTAAATAAACTTAACACACAAGCTTCCACACATTCAAACAGGGTAACACATAAGTGCATTCATATTATACTGTATTGTAGCAGTTGCACCTTTTCAGCAAACACCAAAAGCTCTGGAATATTGCAGGCACCTGCCTTGGGATCTCCACCTCCCACATATAACATCTGACCCAAGCAGAAAGCATCTGGGCAGCAGGGCTCAACCTTATCCTAAACTGCTTGCTGTTCCTTCTGCCTTGTACTCTCTGATTCCACCCTCAGTTTGATTGCCTTGCTTCTCAACTTGTTTTGCTCTCTAACCCTACTCTCTGCCCAATCTCCTAGCTTCCTGACTCAGCTTGTCCGTAGACTTCACTGTCAGACAAAACTCTTTGTTTCCTGACCTGGCTTGTCCCTGGATTCTGTTTGCACCTCCTGACCCTGAGCAGACCCAGACCTGGCCATCTGTGACTTAGAATGACACTCTGAAGGACTTTCAGGTGGAAAGCAGTTACCCCACTCACCAATTTGATCAGGCTCTGACCTCCCTCAGAGGACTCACTAGAACTAGAGTGCCCATTCCAGAGAAGTCCACAAATAGCTCCTGGAGCTTTCTAGCAAGGTCATGTGGTGAGTCCAGGATGGCAAATCTGTCACAGAGCAGCAAGTGCCAGGTTGTAGGAGTATCCAGCTGCAGTCATGCCTCAGACTCCTTACCAAGGCCTTCTCAGTTCTTAGATAGATAGGCCAGAAGGCCTAGGGATATGTCCAGGGATTTGAAACCCTGTTGGCACCAGGACTGGTCTGAGACAGTACCCCATTCAGAGCAGGAAAGGTATGGGGCCTTGGCGGGGATGAGGACTGAAACTTGGTGTGGAGGGAGTCATCTCCTAATCAGGATCATGAGCATCATTTTCTGAAGGCACTAGTCTACCACTATGTAATTTTCCTTTCTAGAGTTAGAGGAATGGATGCAGACATTTTTATTATTTTTGTTGTAATTACTGGCTCCTTCTTTCTTCACAAGGCTGCCTCAACCCTCACTCTCTCTCTCCCTTCAACATGACCAATAACATATAGGATCAAAAAGGCAAAAGTAAGCTATTAGTTTCCTCAGGTCTGACATGTATATTAATATTAATAGTAGCAGTACTAGCGACTAAAAGCCCTCAGAGAACAGTTCAAACTTCTTTATCATCATATGTATAGATTTTTTTTATATTGTTTTTAGAGGAAGTTATATATGTTCTTTCCTTTCTCCTCATTTTCTTGCTCTGTTAGGACTCAGTCCAGCTCTCAGTGAGGTCAAGAGAGTCTCTTCACTGACTTCAGTGGAAGCCAGATCAGGTCCCATAATTGACATGACAGTCTGATTCATTTGTCATTATTATCTACTACTTATTCATCACCACTTGACTTGGGTCATAATTAAAACACAAGTAAAACAAACACCACAGGCAAGGTTAAAAGACTAATTAAGAAATGCCAATGTGTTGATCATAAGATAACAGATGTCAAATGACCATTTATTACATAAGACATATATTGTCTAAATAAGATTTAACTAATTTTAAGAAACTAAACCTTCAATAAAATCCCACTCAGACTTTGTTCAGATAGTGTTTATTTAAACATAGTGTGTAGTAGCCTTCATGAACAGTAATCATGAATTAGTAACATGATAAATCCGTATTTGTGACTCGGAAAAACAAGAACAAGAAAGACTAGATATGAATTAATTACTACTGACATTGCCATTTCTGGTGAGTTACATTTTGTTACTGACTTCTATTTGTTTAGGACCATATTTGAAGAAGTCTGTAAGCACCCTAAGTGAAATTTATAGAGGTGCAGTGGTACATCAGTCCAATATCAGAACAGTACTGATATGAAGAAAACTGTGTATATTGGACATCTCAGGGTGGGGAATGGGACTGAGCCCCAAGTGGGTCATCTGGGGGGCATAGTTCCTGCTGCTACACACACCCAGGAGGCACAGGAGGTGTGTACCCCCTGGATCTGCATAGGGCAGGGCAGGCTGCCACTGCAGGCTGGGGCCAGGCTCTTCCCAGTGTGGGGGAGGGTGAAGGAGGGGGAGGACTGTGCTCGGCATGGGCAGTAGTAGCACTAGGAGGGGGATGCAGCCACTCCAGTGTTCACTGTGCCTCCTGAGCTGCATGCAAAATCATGAGCTGCTGCCCTCCCCACAGCCCCCAGATGAGCCATGCCATGGCTTTGTCTTGCACCCTGCCTCACCTCAATCCCTAGAAAAATCATGGAGCAGGTCCTCAAAAAATCCACACTTGGAGGAGACAGTAATTAGAAACAGCCATCATGGATTCACCAAGGGCAAGCCATGACTGACCAGCCTGATTGCCTTCTATGATGACATAACTGGCTCTATCAATGTGGGAAGAGCAGTGGACTTGATATACCTTGACTTAGGAAGGCTTTTGATATGGTCTCCCACAACATTCTTGCAAGCAAACTCGCTAGTATGGGTTGGAAGAAAGGACTGTAAGGTGGATAGAAAACTGATTGGATCATCAGGCTCAAAGGGGTAGTAATCAATGGTTTGATATCTGGTTGGTAGCCAGCCTCAAATGGAGTGCCCCAGGGATCAGTCCTGAGGCTGGTTTTGTTCAAAATTTTCATCGACAACCTGGAAGATAGGATAGAGTGCACATTCAGCAAATTTGCAGATGACACCAAGCTGGGGTGGGGAGTAATAAATACACTAGGGTATAGGGCTAGGATTCAGAGAGATCTTGACAAATTGAAGGATTGGACCTAAAGGAATCTCATGAGGTTCAATAAGGACAAGTGCGAAGTCCTGAGACGGAACAATTCCATGCACCAGTACAGGCTGGGGGCTGACTGCAGAAAACCTATCTATTGTCAGTGGACAATATGCTGAATATGAGCCAGCAGTGTGCCCTTATTGCCACAAAGACTAACAGCATACTGGGCTGCATTGTTTGGAGTGCTGCCAGCAGATTAAGTAAAGTGATTATTCCCCTTTATTCAGCACTGTTAAAGCCACATCTAGAGTAGTGTGTCCAGTTTTGGGACCCAACTATAGAAAGGATGTAGACAAATTGGAGAGAATCCAAAAGAGGGCAACAGAAATAGTTAGAGGGATGGGGCACATGACTTATGAGGAGCGCCTGAAGGAACTGGTCTTATTTAGTCTGGAGAAGAGAAGACAGAGGGCATTTCATAGCAGCCTTCAAGTACCTGAAGGGTAGTTACAAAGAGGATGGAGTTAGACTGTTCTCAGTGGTGGCAGATGGCAAAACAAGGAGCAATGGTCTCCAGATGCAGTAAGGGAAGTTTAGGTTTGATATTAGGAAAAACTCTCTCTCTAGAAGAATAGTAAAGCACTGGAATAGTTCACTCAGGAAGGTTGTGGACTCTCCATCCTTGAAAGTTTTTAAGATTTAGCAAGACAAAGGTATGGCTGGGATGATCTAGTTGGGGATGGTTCTGCTTTGAGAAAGGGGTTGGACTAAATGACCTCCTGAGGTCCCTTCCAACCCTAGTTTTCTATGATTCTAGGTTTCTAAATTTGGGTTTCTGAATTGCACCCCTGCAGCCAGACACCTGAAATGTAGGCAATAGGGAGCCTTACTGTGGATCTGGGTCTTCCCTGCCTTGTCTTTAAGGTCTTTTCGGGTCGGCTATGTAAAGCAAGGATTATCTTCTATGTTCATACAGTGTCTATAACAATATGGTTCCAACTCTGCTTGTGAGAGTGTTGTGCTCCCAAAAAATAAACAAGGAGACTTATTTTAGCAGAACATAGTCATCATTGATATGCACTTTTCAAAAGGAGCAAGATTTCCTCTCTGTAATAATAAAAAAATAATTCGACCAGACACCTCAGGTTGTAGTGACTTGATATATCCTTGCTGTACAGCTGCAGTAATCCAGTTTACATTTCTAATGGCTTAGATTTTAAACATTAGGGGTAACAACACTTACCTTTTTATGATAGAAGTTAAAGGTGACATATCCACTTTAAACAGCCTGCTTGTGTCTCTTTCTCTTACATTTACATCAGAAATAATGCACTAAGCTTCTACTTAAAATTGACAGTATGGGAAAAAAGTTGTTTGCATCTCCCAGGCTATAAATCCCTTGCAGAGGTGGTATGAATTGCTTCTGAGCCCTTGTACCTTCAGAACAGTATGAAACAACTAAAGTGGAGCTCAGGACAGCTTTACTCTGCAAGAATGAAGCCATCAATTGATCTCATACTGTAAAAGATATGACCCTGTGACAATCCTGACACTGTAGCTCATTGTAGGAGGAAAGAAAAAAGTAGAAGTATTGCCTCTAGAAGCATTCCTGTTTTGATAATTAGACTAGCTACACTAGTTCACAAGTAAGATGGAGAACAATAACAAAAGGAGAAAACTTTTCTTGTTTTTCTTTATCCTTAGGGGGTACTCTTCTGCCTTGTACTTGCGCTCTCCTGTCAGTACTCTATTGCCATAGGATTTATATTGTCATCCATCACCATCTGCCATTGTGACACCTGACATGAAGAAGTGGAGTTACTCTAGCTAGCCGGACCCATGTCTGCAGTGAAACCCAGACTTTGGCGGATCTTTCATTTGTTGCCTCCTTGTGAAACTGCACCATAGAAGACTTCGTCGAGACTACAAACCAGGCCACAATGTATGCCAGATACTGGGGAAAATATAAAATGGTGGGAGTAGGACATGAAAAAAAAGAGTGTAAAACCTAACCATCTTCCATGTAAAATCAATAGTATTAGTAAAGTGCCTGGTAAGCTCATGGTCTCTTGTACTTCTTTTTTGTGGGGATGAAAACTCTGCTTGGGATAGAACTGAACCAATAACTCATCACAGGTATAGCACTGAGCTGCTAGCAGTACTAACTCTCAATGAGACATAAAAGTAAGGTCTTGACCACTACCAACCCTTCAAAATCCATTTTATGGTCTAGATAACTTCTATGATTATTTTCTGCTATTTCACCTCCTGTCCTAAACCACTGACTATGACTCATGTCTACTATCAAATAGTTCCTACATTTCTCTTTTTTTTATTCACTGCACTGTGATATGCTTTCTAATCTATAAATAACTTACAACCTGTAAATAACTTGCAAATTCATGGTGAAATGTGTTCAACACTTATCAGAGACATGTAGATGCTGTCTAGGACACAGGTGTGAGTAAACAAGGCAATGGCCTCCAAGAAAAGAAGTTTCCTTTCACAAACATAAGTTACAATATCCAGTGCAGATATATTTTCTGTTGCTTTGAAACCTGCATCTGCTTCTTTCAAGAGCAGGGTACTTACATTCCGATGTGCTTAACCTTACATGGTGCTTACATTCTCAACTTCCTTCCCATGGCAAGGAAGTTTGGCACCTAGGGCAAAGCCCACAGTGGCAGTCCACCCTTGCCCTGTGGACAGATCCAGGGGGCACATGCTCCCCCATGCTTGCCTGGGAATGCACACAGAGGCAGGAGCTGCTCTCCCCACCCACATTCCCGCAGCCCCCTCCCAATGAGACACTTGCAGCTTTGTCCTGCATCCTGCCCTGGCTGGGCAATGCCTATTAGTACCCCTTTGCATCAGCAGCTGCAGCGGTCACCTCAATCACTCCCCCTTGCTATGGTATTGCTGTGGACCATGTATACCACTAGGAATAGACACTGTGGCAGGACAGGTCATGCATCACCCTCCCTACTGAAAAGAGCAAACTCTCTGAGGAGGGAGAGGAAACTCCAGGGACTAGGTGAGGCAACAGAGAACTTGGCCTGTTTGGACTGCAGAGCTAACTGGGACTGCAGCGCTTGCCACTGAGACTGTAACACAGTTAACAGCCGAGTGAAACACAGCAGTTTGCTTTCTATTTTGTTCATTGCCGTTCTAACTATTGTTTGTTGAATGTGTGTGTACTGTTCTCTTGATCTATTAAGTATTTGTTTTCTTTCATAATATAGTCTTGTTGTTTAAACACTAGTTGGAGGTCTGATTTCCTTATTATCTGTAACATAAGATTGGGCCTGGGCAATAAAACAATAATCTGATGGGAGGATTAGCACCCACCACTTTTCACTGAGGTCAGTTTAATAACCAGAATATTTGCATAAGTAATGCACTCATTTGTATAACCACTGTTACCAACCAGGGTATTAATAAGACCCTTTCTATCATCACCTTAGCATGGCATTCTGAATCAAAGACTTATTTCAAATCAACAATGACAGAGAGATGGGAGGAGATTTACTTTATTTTAGACCATTGTACTCCAACTTAAAATTTTACTAAAATAAATCACATGTAATTATACATCTCAGATACCAATATTTAGATTAAAATATGTCTAATGACTTATAAAGACATGATAAACTAGATCTCTCTGGTTTAAACTGAGCCCCTAACTGAACACTGTGCCCAGAGTTGGAGTGGAGATTACCTTTATAACCTCTTGTAAACATCCTTTTTGTATCACCCTCTACATTTCCAGGATGCTTCCTTGGCTAACCAGAGAAATCCAGAGCAGCCTACAGGCAAAAACGGGGGGTATATAAGCAGTGGAAACAGGGAGAAATTACTAAAGAGGAGTGTGCCCCCTCAGCTCGCAGTTGTAGGGAGGCAGTTAGGCAGGCCAGAGCTACCATGGAGCTGAGGATGGCATCCCAAGTTAAGGATAACAAAAAATTGTTTTTCAGATATATAGGGAGTAAAATGAAGGCCCAGGGTGGTATAGGACCACTAGTGAATGGGCAAAAGCAATTGGTGATGGACAGGGGGGACAAGGCTGAACTCTTCAATGAGTTCTTTGCCTCTATGTTCCTAAGTGAGGGGCAAGACAAGTCTCACAATGAGATCGTAGAGAGACAACAGCAGGGTGCCAGACTACCAAGCATTGACCCTGAGATAGTACAGAGTCACTTGGAAGGATTGGTTGCGTTTAAGTCAGCAGGCCTGGATGAGCACCATCCAAGGGTACTGAAGGCACTGGCTGACGGTAAGAATATTTGAGCACTCATGGTGCACAGGCCAGGTCCCGGAGGACTAGAAAAGGGCCACTGTGGTCCCCATTTTCAAGAAGGGGAGGAAGGAGGATCCAAACAACTACAGGACAGTCAGTCTCACCCCCATTCTTGGCAAAGTCTTTGAAAAAATTATTAAGGCTCATATATGTGAGAGCCTGGCAGGAAAAATTATGCTGAGGGGAAACCAGCACAGGTTAGTAGCAGGTAGATCATGCCTTACTAATCTAGTCTCTTTTTATGACCAGGTTACAAAACACCTGGATGCAGGAGTAGGGGTTGATGTCGTATACTTAGTCTTCAGGAAGGCCTTCAATATGGTATCCCACACCGTACTGGTGAGCTAATTAAGAGGCTGTGACTTGGATGATTACACAGTCCAGTGGGTAGCAAATTGGCTAGATGGTCGTATCCAGAGAGTCATGGTGGATGGGTCGGTATCGACCTGGAAGGATGTGGGCAGTGGTGTCCCACAGGGCTTGGTCCTTGGACCGATACTCTTCAATGTCTTCATCAGTGATTTGGACAAGGAAGTGAAGTGTACTCTGTTGAGTTTGCAGACGATACAAAACTGTAGGGAGAAGTGGACGCGCCGGAGGGCAGGGAACAACTATAGGCAGAACTAGATAGGTTGGACAAATGGGCAGAAAACAATAGAATGCAATTTAACAAGGAGAAATGCAAAGTGCTGCACCTAGGGAGGAAAAATGTCCAGCATACCTACTGACTAGGAAATGACCTGCTTGGTGGCACAGAAGCGGAAAGGGATCTTGGAGTCCTAATGGACTCCAAGATGAACATGAGTCGTTAGTGTAACAAAGTCATCGGCAAAGCTAACTGCACTTTCTCGTGCATCAGCAGATGCATGACAACAGAACCAAGGAAGTGATACTTCCCCTCTCTTGGGAAATGGTCAGACCACAGTTGGAATACTGCATCCAGTTTTGGGTGCTGCACTTCAAGAGGGATGCGGATAACCTGGAGAGGGTCCAGAGAAGGGCCACTCGTATGGTTAAGGGCTTGCAGGCCAAGCCCTATGAGAAGAAACTAGGGCACCTGGACCTCTTCAGCCTCTGCAAGAGTAGGTCGAGAGGTGACCTTGTGGCTGCCTATAAATTCATCATGGAGGCGCAGAAGAGAATTGGGTGAGGCTCTACTCACCAAGGCACCCCGGGGGTTGCAAGAAATAATGGCTTAAAGTAGCAGAGAGCAGATTTAGATTGGACATTAGGAAGAACTTCTTCACAGTTAGAGTGTCCAAAATCAGGAATGGGCTCCCAACAGAGGTGGTGCTCTTCCCTACCCTGAGGGTCTTCAAGAGGAGGTTAGATAGGCATCTGGCTGAGGTCATCCGAACCCAGCACACTTTCCTGCCTATGCAGGGGGTTGGACTCGATGATCTATTGAGGTCCCTTCTGACCCTAACACCTATGAATCTATGATGATGCTGTCAGTTTCTTTAACATGTTATTTTTTTATTGTTAAAAGCAATATTTGTATTTCAAATTTATTATTTAAAAACAATTTGCTACTTCAGTCTTTTCAGAGAAGGAAAGAGTAAGGAACAGAGATGATCCAAGCAGGGTGCAGGACCCAGGGCAAATCAGCCTGTACAGGGCCCTTCCCCCAGACGCAAGCAAGCCAGCAGCAGATTTGGAGGGATTGGGGGGAGTGGACGTGAAGTCAGCAGCAGCACAGAGTCAGTGCATCTGCTCTGCCCAGCTCTGCAGGGCCCCACAAAGCACAGGGACTGGGGTGGTCACCCCGATTTGCCCCCACCCCCAGGAATGGCCCTCGTAAGAGATCTCAAGCACAGCAACTTCCCATGTAACACACAGGCCAAAGCTAAACAACATACTACTACTTCGGTAATTTGCCCAGAGATGCTACCATTCCTGCTACTATGGTATACTCTGTAAATAAAGCAAATTCACCAATCCTCAATATAATCCAGGATGATACTTGCTGCCTCACCCTGCTCCAAAGGATATTGAGAGTAAATACACTCTCCTGTAGTATGAGTACTCTTTATCTAGCATAAGTGAAAGGGAAATTCAGCTGTGCAGCCTCTAGGACTTGAAGCTTCATGGATATGTTCAATAGAGCCATAGCGCTGGAAGGAGGCCAGAATCCAGTTTTCTATGCAAATAGGCAGCTCATATGATCCCTTTCAGAAATAAATCAAGTTCCATCTTAAAAGTAGTTTAGGAGTGGAGGAGAGGGGAGAATTTCTCATATTACTCAATTGTAAAGCTATTCCAGAGCCTTCTTCTAATTTCCAGTCTACATTTTATTCTTGGCCATTTATGTTCCTTTGTTATGTGGTGGTATCAGCCCTCACTTTAAACAGTTTGCTCAGTGAAGTACTACAGTGGAACTAGTATCATCCTATTGAGTGGCATGAATGCCAATCCATGATATATAACCCATCCATAGTGCCCTGTAAATGCAGCTACCTTGCTTCTGGTTCAAGGATTAGCCTGCTTGGAACACTACTCTATGGAGAAATGCCGGCCATGAGCCTCTTGTGCTCCGGGACCAGTGGATAGCAGAAGAGCAACAAAACACCAAGATACCACAAGGCAGCTTAGAGAGGGAGGTCTGTGGCAGCAGGGTGCTCCCTCAGGGGTCAGAAGCACCAGAAGACCCCAATGATCCCAGAGAAGGGAACAGGGACCTGAGCGCCTCCTCAAACTTACCTGAGAGGCAGTCTGGGGTGGAGAGAGAGCCATGTGAGCCAGCATTGTATCAGTTCTTCAAGTGCTGTCCATTAAGCTGGGCAGTGGCCAGCTGATTATGTCAGTTAGAGCCACTGCTGGGGGAGATTCAAAAACCTAGTCAGAAGCTGGGTTCATGGTGGAAGCCAGCTGGTGAGATGCCAGGCCAGCTCTGGCCTGGATCCCCAGCACAAATGAGCCCTTCGACTCTGCCCTGCAGTGAGCAGGCAAAAGCAGCAGTCAGAAGCCACCAGGGACATTGCAAACCATGGTCCTGGAGCAAGAGAGGCTCACAGCTGGCATTTCTCCATAGAAAAATGTGACCAGCCATATTCATCTCAGCCCCTGAGCACCCATCTGAGGTTTCAGGGCTGGTGCAAGGATTGGGTCAAACCCAGAAGAAAAAGGGTCTGGTAGGTGTGAGTCTGTGCCCCATCCACATTCAAAGAGGCAGGGGCCCTTCAGGGCAATGGACAGGCCGTGGCCCAGCTTTGGTGTGGCAACATGTAGATCCATGTGTTAGGCGAGTGGACAGGGTGTAGGGGAGGCAGAGCCCCAAGGACATCTGTGGCAGACCTGTGAGTATCCCCATCTTTGGGTCAGGAAGAAGAAACACCACTGAACCTCTCCTTTTTCTATTCCATCAAGTCATGGCAGGCAAGTTGGGGGCCCTGATCTCCAAGTGGGAGCATACTCACAAGCGCCAGCTGGGGGATGCCACAACTTGCTTCTTAGCTCAATCTATGTAGTTTAGACTAACCTGCAAAGATTGAATTGATTCTTCCGCAGGTTTTTTGACTGTCTTTACTTAATCTAGGTATCAACCTTTGGCCTGAAAAAGCAACTGATACAGGAGCCCAGAATTTTCAGAGTATCATTGGATGTAGAAGATCTATGCTAAACAATGAAAGTCCTTAGACTAGAAAGCATGTGCCTCTGAAAGCAGAATATCTTATACTGCCTGATCCAAGGTTTATTGAAGGCCAAGAAAGCAGAAGGTAGAACTGAGTGTGGTGTTAAAGAAAGCAGTAATGGATTAAAGTACTGAACTAAGTCTAATGAATCCAGCACAAGAGAAAGAAACAGATCATTTTTTTAAATTCTGTTTTATGGCTGAATATCACTGAAAAACAATAAAAAATTAACATAGATTTTTCAGAAGTATCACTAGACCCATCTTCACATGTATGAAACATAAAAAATAAGAGTAGATATGGGACAATAATCCAGTCTCTTGACATCATGGCCAATTTTTTTTATAATGTGCAGAAATGTCGTTTTTGTTCTTGGGGACAGGGAGACTTTCACTGGCACATGACTGCCTGTGACTTAGGCACTGTTGAGATGAAAGCTCAGCAGGGTCCTATTAGTAACATACTGTAAATGCTCAAATGACAGATTACTTTGACACCTACTGGCCACTTTGGAGTATAGCATTGTTAAACTTCCAGGTTGAGCCAGTGCCAGTTCTAGGCAGAAATTTAATCCAGCATCAGAAAAACAAAAGTCCTTTTTCTTTTTCTGGAAATCAGTGGATTGCCTTCCCAGTTGCCAACTCTACAGACTGCCAATGAAATTTGCTAGTCTGAATTTTGGTGGGGAGAGGAGATGGTTAAAATATATTTGAAGGAGCAAGGGGACAAGATTGCTGCTTGGAGAGAGTAGCACTTACAATTATAAGTGTGTTTAATGACTGTAGCATAGCTCTAAGGCACTCGTGCATGAAACCTGTTGCTGACTCCAGGTGTCAAAAAAGGACCTGCATGATAAGAAAGCCCAGTCAAAAAGTGTAGAGTTAGTAATGATATAAACAGCTGGATTTTAAAGAAAGTAGGGGATTAATCACTCTGGCAGCCTATAGAAACACTCATGGTCCCTAATTACTTTTATTGGTTCCTGGTGTCAGGGTTAGTAAATATATAGGGAGCTTGATCCTGCTGAGACACAAATTAGCAAAATTTCTCCAGATTTACTGAAATAAAATCTAATCAGAGATGCTAAAAAGGCTGTTTACAAACTTTATCCAAGATTCCAGTGTCAGCTAGAGGCTTCCAAAACGAAAGCCTCCAGTTCATACCCACTTCTTTCCTCCTCTCTGTTAATGGTAGCAGTGGTATTTGGACACAAAATGATGACAGGCTCATAGTCTACAAAGAGGCAGAAGATCTTGTGTGGATACCTTTAAGAGTGCTATGTATAAGTTGTTACATTTGTCAGTGATTGCAAAAGGGAACTGCAGGGAACTGCAGAACAGTAGGCTGAGCACTGCTCTCTGAATAAACAATATTTATCATTCTATAAGCTTGACTCCTTGCTCTTTTGGGAACAACACATTGTACCAGGAGTGAGGTACAAAGAAAGACAGAAAAATTGATCTCAGAATTCCAGAGAAGTTAAAGCCATTCAGCAATGCAGCAGAAAGCTGGAATAAATTTAAGCAGAGCTTCACCATATATATGATGGCAAGTGGAGCTACAGAGAAGGAAGATGCACTCAAAGTAGCTATTTTTTTAATATAACAGGCCTAGAAGCTCTGTCTCTTCATAATAGCTGACAACTGTCAGAAGCAGAACAGAAAAGCTATGGCACAGTAATAAACAAGTTTGAGGAATCCTGTATACTCACACAAAATTAAACTTCTGAATGGTATAATTTCTATGTAAGACAGCAGAAAGACTGTGAGATAATATAGGAGTTTGTCAAAGACCTCAGGCTGCTGACCCAGACATGCAACTTTGGATAACTAAAAGAGTTCATGATCAGGAGCCAAACAGTATTAGGTATAAGAGATACAAGCCTCAGGAAAAGGCAGCTAGAGGATCCTGAGCTTAATCTGGAAAAGTCAGTTAGAATGTGCCAAGCAGCTGAGATAAATGCCAGGTTGCAAAAGCTGGAGAAAAAAACAATACAAGCTGAACTAGACAGGATTACAAGACTGCAAAAACCTAAGGCAACAAACAAACAATATAGAAAGGAGGACCTCACTATGAAGCAGGCAAGCAGAGGTCAAAGAGAATTGCTTGCACAAACAATTGTCAGCTACAGATGCTGTGGGGGTGTGGCAGGGCTCTGTTGGTGCCTGCCACTTTAAGACCTGAGCCAAGCAGCCAGCAGGTGCTTGATTGCAGTGGACGTTTTTGATCTTTGGCCGCCTATATAAACAGGGCATCTACCCGGCTGCAAGGCTTCATGTATCACCCTGGAGGTAAGGGAGGAGCTGTAGGGGATGGTTTGGAGGTTCCTGGTCCTGGGCATGACCTAAAACAGCGCCCTTCCGGGAGTGGGTGACCTGGTGGGGTTCTCAGCAGCGCGGGAGCCTCCAAGAAATACCAGGCCAGTTACCACCCCGATGAAAGGTGGGTTGGAGTCCCTTAATAACCTTAGCTCCCACAACCAGGTGAGATACCCCCTGGTAGGGGCCAGAAGGTGGACCCAAGAGAGTGAGGGGGCTAGTGGCAGAGGCCTGATGTAGAGTACCCTTGACTGGTCAGTGCTGGGGCCAGGACCAGAACAGTCAAATGGGCCACAGGCCCACCATGAGGGACACCCAGAGTTGAGGGCCTGGGGCTCCAACTGGCCTCGGGGGCGAGGTCAGGGCCCAGTGTGGCCAAAGGTCCTGGGGGGACCATGCCAGAGAGGGAAAACCATTTCAGGGAGCTAGGCAGAAGAGTAGGCCACCTGAATGGAGGGATCTTGGAGGGGTCCAGATTGGAGGATTATAGGGCCCCATGTGGGACCAGTGACAGCAAGAACTATGGATGTCATATGCAAGGCTTGGGCTGCAGCGTAGGGGAGGAATGGAGCCGCAGATAGTGCCCCCTAGCATCGGGTCAAGAAATAGGCAGCCTCTACCTAACTAACAACTATTCATTAAATATCATCAAGGTGCGGTGGGAAAGAAGGCGGGCCGTTAGCCCAGAAACAGATGGGCAGGCCAAAGGCAAATTGGCTCCAAGAAGGTCCCCTGTTACAGGGGTTTACCACAAACTCATGCAATGTCCTGCATTTGGTAAGTACTGCAACAAATGCAAAAGATTCAATCACTTTGCAAAAGTCTGCAGAAAAGAGCAGGATGCATCACACAAGAAACAGCAGGTTCATGCTCTATGCAACAAGGAAGAAGTGTTCCTCACTGGAACAATACAAGAAGTTGTTCATTCTTCTGAGGATTGGACAATCACCCTGAACACCATGGACTAATGGTAACTTTTAGATTAGATACAGGGGTACAGGTCAGTGTAATAATAGAATACATTATTCAAAAAATGAAAACTAAACCTGTGTACTATGAGAATAAGAAAATGAAACTTAAAATATATAATGGGTACATGATTGCAACCAAGGGTGTTTGTGCACTGCATGTTAGACACAAGGATATTATAGTAAAAGTTCAGTTTGTAACAGCTCCAGGAAAGCTAGTGCCAATTATGGGGTTCTGAACATGTTAAACTCTATGTTTGATTATGAGAATGGATGTCATTGAAGGACTAGAAAGCAAGAACATAGAAGAGTTTTATGATGTGTTTCAAGGCATAGGGAAACTGGCAACTTAGCACAAGATAGAATTAAAAGAACCAAATATTCCCATCATACATGCTCAAAAAAAATTTCCCTTTGTACTAAATGAGAAGCTGAAAAGGGAGTTACACTGATTAGTTAGCATAGACCTAATAGAAAAAGTAGAGCAACCAACTGCTTGGGTTCAATTCACAGGCCATAACAGGAGAAAAGTTGGATCCTTGAGATTGTGTCTGGATCCTAAGCAAATGAACAGGTACATCAACAGGAAGCATTTTCCTATCCTCACCAGGGAAGAGGTTTTTGACAATGTGACAGAACTAAATATTTCTCCATTCTGGATGCCTCTTCTGGGTTTTAGCACATTTCCCTAGAAAAGTACTAGATTATGTACCTTATGTACCTATGGAAGGTATTGCTTCATAGCCTTCCTTTTGGACTGTGATCTGCATCTGAAGTACTTCACAGAGAAGTGCAACAATTTTTTTAAAGTCTTGGTGGAACTATGGTTTATATTCATGATGCATTAGTTTTGGGAACTGCTATGGAAGAACTTGACTTGAGGCTAAGAAAGGCACTAGAAAGAGGTTGCAGAGCAGGTTTGAAACAACAAACAAAAATGCAAATTCAGGATCAAAGAAATAACATATTTGGGAGAAAAGCTCTTTGAGAAAGGGGTACAAATCAATCCTGCAAAGGTTAAAGCCACTACAAACATGCCACCCCTGACAGATAAGGAAGCAGTGCAAAGATTACTAGGAATGATCAATTTTGTAGGAAAATATCTACCTAACTTAGCAGAGCAGACCAACTACCTTAGATCACTTCTACAAAAGAATGCTCAGGGAATATGGGAACATGAACACGAAGACAAATTTAAAAACTTGAAGGAAAAAATTATGAAAACTCTAATACTAAAATACTATGATCCTAAAGACTCATTTAATTGTCAACAGATGCTTCTAAAGAAGGCACTGGAGCAGCTCTGCTTCAAAAATATGGGGATAGCTAGAGACCAGCAGCATATGCATCTGGGATACTTTCTAAGCCAGAGTGTCTATAGGCACAAACTGAGAAAGAAAACTTAGCTCTAGTATATAGCTGTAAGAAAGTTCATATATTCATTAGGGCTGTGCAAAGCTTCGGTCGCTGATTCGATTCGGAAGAGATTTGGCTTAATTTGGTGGACGAATCTCTGAATCCAAATTGAATCAGGAGACCCATTAATCTCCCTGAATTGAATCAGAAGCCTAATCCAATTTGGAGAGATTCAGAAAGCTTCAATGATTCAGCCAAAGAGACAGCTTTATATGTTTTTTCTACATACCTCAAGGTACCAGGTGGGTCTTGAACACCAAGATGGTGGGGTGCATGAAGAAACCCACAGGAGTATAGGTTGGTCCCTAGAGCGCTCGGTGGCGGACCTGGAAGTGGACCAGAAGCACTTCCAGACCACTTCCAGGTCCACTGCCCTCCCCACTCCTGTAGGATGTTCCATTCACCCCACCATCTCAGCATTCACAAGCTACACCTGGTACCTCAAGGTATGTAGAAAAAACATATAAAGCTGTGTCTATGGCCAAATCGCTGGTTCTCCAAATTAGAATCAAATCTTCAAATTCAGATTTGGCCGAATTGAATCGGGACAGTGATCTGAGTCAGCTAATCGAATCACTGTCCCATGAACCGGGCCAAATCTGACTCGAATACGGCCTGCTTCACACCCCCCTAATATTCATCTATGGGAAGCCCGTGATAGCTAAAACAAATCATAAACTTTTGGTAACTATAGCAAAGAAAGGGTTATCAGACATGCCACTCAGATTACAGAGACTTTTCTTTCAACTACAAATGTATGATCTAAACATACAGTACACACCAGAAAAACATCAACTTTTTGCAGGTATGTTGTCCATAGAATATGACACAACAGAAAAAGACAGAGTTCCAGACTCAGATATAGAACATATTAATCTAATTTAAAAAGTGATTCTTGCCACAGTAGCTACTGCTCGGGACATCACATTGCAAAAAGTGATAACAGCTATTTGTGCTAGTTGGCATGGGAAACATATACTTATCCCCTATTCTCAGTTCAAGAAAGAGCTGTCAGTACTGGATAGCATTTTGTTCAAAGGCTCTTTAGCAGTGCTAAAGAAATACACATTAAACAGAATACATGACAGGCATCTAGGCGTTGAAAAATGCAAAAGGAGAGCAAGGGGTGCTCTATATTGGTACAACACAAATAATGATATAGAAGATGCTGTAAAGGCTTGTACAATGTATCTAAAGTAAAGATTAGCACAAACAAAAGAGCCCATGATGGTTACAGAGGAGCCCTTAGCTCTGTGATATCAAGTGGACATTGACTTATTCATGCTTGCAGAAAACATGATGTATTAGTGCTGGATTATTATTCTCAGTATCCTGAAATTGCATTGCTCAAAAACACAGCAAACCATGTTATAACTCGCATCAAATCAATTTTTGCTAGACATGGGATTCCACAAATTGTGAGAACAATGGACCTTAAATTCAACTGTCTTAAGTTTAAAGAATTTGCAAACAAATGTGGATTCCGTCACAATACTTCAAGTCCTAAATACCTACAATCCAATGGTCTGGTGGAAAATGGAGTGCAAATAGTGAAGAAATTGTTGAAAAAAAGCTACTGATTCACATTGCTGTTTACCTGTCACACTTAAATTACAGGGCAATACCCAGGAAACATGGATTGTCCTCAGCAGCAATGCTGTTCAACAGGAAGTTCAAAACCAGGCTGCCAAATGTTGTAGATGATGCTCACCAGAATAAAAAGCAAGATGTGAAAACATTTAAAAAATTCAACAAACCCAAATAAAAATGGTACTATGACAAAGATTCCAGGGAGTTACCACAACTACACAATGAAGATATGGTGCTTATTTTAGCTGGATGAACATGGAAACAAAAAGCACTAGTTTCTCATCAAGTAGCTCCCAGATCATATAAAGTAGTCACACTGGAAGGACAAGTGGTAAGAAGGAACAGACGGCACGTATAGCTTGTAAAGGAGGAAAAAGAAGAAGCATCATCATAAAATTCACCAGAGGAAACGGCGCTAACATCAAAGGAACAAGGAAGGACAGAGGAGATTGAAAATGTCATGGAAGTAGAGACATCTGAAAAAAGAAGCCAAACAAGAGCTGAACCAATAAGGATGGAGAATGCAGAGAAACTGAGACAATCACTTGGAGCTAAAAGCCAACACAAAGACTAATAGAGGCCTGTTAAAATGCGTTTTAACTATGGGTTGAACTGAACTTCCAATATTAGTATTACATGGGTATACGTTATGTGTAAAGGGGGAACATGTGTGGATAACTTTAAGAGTGCTATGTGCAAGTTGTTACCTTTGCAGAGGATTGCAGGAGGAACAACAGGGAATAGCAGAAAAGTAGGCTGATCACCCCTCTCTGAATAAAGTACCACTATCATTCTACAAGTTTGACTCCTTAGTCTTTTGAGAACAACAGAGATACGACATTGAAGTCTGGAGGAAGGAATTACCTAGAGGAAAGAGTCTCTTCAGATGTGGGTTCACTTAAGCACCAATTCCCAAATTGTACAACCCTCTTTTCAAGAGCTTTCCTTTCTCTTTCTTGCAGTGAATTTGAATTTGGATGGAACCTGAATGCCTGAAAGCAGTAAAATGGTGCAATGAATATGTTAAGAGGTAACAAGAGATTGGGGAGAGAAGAAGAAATCTTCCTGCCTTCAGTGGTCAGCCCCTTGGATTTAGTAGATCACATTCTACAAGGGACAGATATAAAACTATATAAAGCTTTATATACAGTATGTATAAAGCTTCTTAAAGGCGTTTCTTTTTTTTTTTTTTTCTAAAGAGCAGACCAGAGTATATAGTGAATTGTGTGTTTTGGAGTTCAGGGTTTTTTTTTCCAACTGTCTTTTTTAATGTCTCTGTTATCCCCAGACAGCCAAAGCTAATCTGTGCAACTGTTCAGTTTGCTGATAGAATACAAACTACTAAATATTCATGCAGAGTTTAGTCTGAATGCAGACTGGCTGAAGCAGAAAGGTAGCTATGAACAACACCAAATTTTTACTCTAACTTAAAGATCTTAGGTAGCAAATAGATAAACCTGGCTTGTGAAGGGCATGGAAATATTTGAGGTGGATTTTGAGGTTCTCAGAAGTGGAAGTTTGAGTTTTCACTGGTTTTTTTCTTCTCATATAATAGAGATCATGCAGGGCTCATCTTTTTTTCAATTTCTACTTCAGCTGAAAACTATGCTGTATTCCAGTAGAGAATCCCTCTTCCCAAACTTTGTCACAAGCTAAGTTGCCACAGTGACTGGCCTGTATGTTACAGAAAGTACCTTTTTTTATATGAATTTCTCTCCTTCCCTAGACCTGCTTCTTTATTCCTCACAATCTCTGTATTTGTTTTTCCAGAGGGAGAAACACTCTGCTCCCTTCTTCACTTTATATTTTCATAGGATTTTTCTCTCTCGCCCTTTACCACAGTCTCTAAAATGAAACATGAACCTAGGAACATGCAATCTTGAGCTGGACTTTGAAACCCACAGTATCAGAGTGGGTTTGAAATTAGACAAAACAAGTTTTCTCTTCCCCAGTTTAAATGCTTGAGAGAAGGTGTCAACCTGTTTACAGAGATATGGGGACTAGGTTATATTTTCAAACTACACAGTATGTTTTTACAAGAAACGGTGGAGTATTTGGAATACTGAGTCATTGCTCCAGGACTGCACCCCACTGAGGAGAAAGTGTCTGCTGTTGAGAGAGCTCCTACAGCCGATTGAATTAAAACTTCATCTGGGACTGTTAATGAATATAGTCATTTTTGAAACAGTCTCTACCAGCTAATATAAATCCTGCACAGTGGCTGTAAAATAGCAAAGCTGAGCCGCAGACAAAATAATGTGAGTGTCACTTATATGAAGTTCAGCCCAGATCCTGGAAACAGTTCTCTTAAACCAAATTCTTTGGGACAAGGACACTCTTTTTGTCTCGTCTTTGCATGGCCCCTTTGTACAATATAACAAGCTCTTAGTCCCAGATTGGGGCTCATAGACATGATGGTAATATAAATATTATTATTTAAACTTAAAATTAAGCGTCAGAGTAATCCCATTGACATCAATGAGATCCCTCATAGGAGCAAATTTAAGTAACCTGAGAGCCAAAGATAACAATTATTGGAAAGTGTTGCTATTAGTTATATTGCAACAGTGTCAAGTAACACAGGTGACAGCCCAGGATCCCCTTCACTAGAACAAAAAAGTCAATATCTGCCCCCAAATAATATGCAGTGTAAGCATAAGACAGGGGACAGCAGTTGGATACAGACAAACAGAAGAGGGAGTACAAGTAAACAGGAATTCATAGGGCAGTGTGACAGACAGCGTTCTGAATGCACCAACTGCCTAACTGTTGTCAAGGTTTTGAAGGCGTCATGGCAAAGAAGAGCTAAGAAGGAATGCCTATAATCTGTAACTATGTAGGGCGGGCTTCAGTCTCCCTTATAATGTAAACTGAAGATGAACGTCTTATAGGTTTAGCATCTGGAATGCCCTCAGGAAAAAGAAAAATCAACAAAAGGGGTTAAAAGTTCTTCCATTGTGTCTGCAGCAGCAAAGAAATCTTACAAGTGTAGAACCTTTGTGCCTGAAACTTTACCCTATTAGATGATGATACTGGATGTCCCTGCTAGCAATTGAGCCTTAGGTCAGATATTCCCACAGCTGTGCTCCAAATACGAAAATAACTTTTATCTTAAGCCTACCATGATAATGCAGATGCTTTAGGCAAAATTCTAGTATTACATGTGCATGTTAGGTTTAAACTCTGATGCAGCTTGCTTCCCATACATGGGCAGATCTTTGGTTGATGTCAAAGGAAAGCCTAATACCAAAGTTGAGACCTCCCATGCTGATCTGAAAGAGAAATTTTAGCTCTTATCAATGTTGCCTAGAGAGTAGTTCTACAGAAACTGCCATGGCAATTTTGCATTTTATCAAGAAATGCAAAATCAATCACTTTCCTCAAAAGTTGCCACTGGGGAGCATGCAAAGTTTAGGAATGAATCTTTAGAAATTAGTCTATTATCACATCTATCACTGAAGAAATCACTTGCTTACATTATATTGTAGGCAAGATAAACTAGTGTGTTTTTCAATAGAATCACAAGTTCATAAATGACCCCATAAATAGCACCCTTTTAAGCACTGGGTAAAGTGTTAGCAACAAAATGTATTGATAGTCTTCAAGGCAGGTAGTGGGGAGAATCCTTAACAACAACACCTACAATTTCTCTATGATGGCAGCTCTAGTGCTGTGTGCCAGCAGCTCTACAATTGTCATTTGTATCTCTTAGAAAAGTAGCAATGAGACCCAGGGAGGGCAAGGGAGAGAAAAAAAAAAAGAAGAATGGCCATTAGCTAAATAGCTGAAGTCTTATTTGCCACCAGTTTTGATAATAAAAAAATCCCTCATCTATGCACAGCAGTATTCTGAGATCATGGCCCCCTTGTACCACCCACTGTAAAGACATATCAAAAGATAGTCCCTGCCCCAAAAAGTTAAAAATCTAAGTAAGATGTTACGATGCAAGGAATAAATGATTGTGTAAGCTCAAAAGCAGCTTCCGCTTTTCAAATCTTAAAGATCTGTGTGGAAGCACCCATGCCTATCCTGTGAGGCACATCTTAATGTGTCCATGGGGCTTTTTACCATCTCAGTTCTTTTATGAATGGACAACTTGCTTCTAGCATTGTACCACTGCTACTGGGATAAGGGCAACCACTCTCGTCTGCCATGATTTGGTCTTATTCCCTGTGGGTGTTGTCCTTAACCAGCCCTGGCGCTATCTTCTAGAGCTCCACCTCCCCTACACCCCACCTTATGCCAAACTTTGAGATCTCCAAAAGATGTTCTGGGCACATAGGCTATGTTTTTGTACCGTGCCTTCTGTGGTAGTTACTGTATATAAAGCAAAAACAATACAGAACTCAAATATCACTCCAGGACTTGGTCCCTCTTTACAGTCCTCTAGCCTGAAGTTGGACCACCCCAATCCTTGCTTTACAAAAACCCCTTTGTATTTTAGAGTTCACAGTAAGAACCATTTCCTGTGAACCACTTCAGTCTACTGTACTCACAGTTCTTCTCAATGTTCTTTTTTAGGTTCAGCATCTTCAGTCAACTCCCAGTCTTCCATCCCCAATAGCCAGGACCAACCTGGGGGTAAGTTGTTTGGCTCCTCTGAGCCACTTCAGTGGGTTTGCTGCTGGCTGGCTGCCTTCTATAATTCACCCCTCCTGTGGCTTCCAGATGTCACTTCCTTTTCCCTGGTCTATCCGGGTCGGGCTACTTTTAACTCTGGCATGGGATTCCAGCTCTTTAAGTGCCAGGAGCACACACTTATAAAGCACAACCACACTGGCACTGATGTTTCCTCAGCTCTTGTGTTTTTCCCAAGTGCTGCTTTTCACCACTATTCCACCACCTAGTGCCAACTCAGCAGATAAGGTCCTTCTTTCTTTTCTTCCATACTATCACAATCCTGAGATAATTGTATATATTTTAAATAACTTCTAAATAGTTATTCAAGAGACAGTTTAACAACTCTGAAAGCTGCACAATACAATATACTGTGCCTGCAGCTTTTAAAATTCACTCACTCCTCCCAACTATTTCCTTTCCAGTCTCTCTAACAGATACCAAGTCCATTACTTTCCTAACAAATCAGTACTTTATCTCCACAGGCCCCCTCTATGTGTTACACCTAAGTTGTGGTCCAGCTACATGTTCAACCAATTCATGGCTTGATAAAACAAGCAATAAGCTACAAAAGGTATTCCACAAAAATTGTGTAATAGCTTTGTAGTTTGTTCCAATCACATCATTAATTGAACATGTGGCCAAGTGCTCACCAGTGTCTGGGAGCCCCAACAACTGAGGGGCTGCCAGCCCCAGGGGTGCACCATCTAGTGCCACCCATGCAGCTGACAAGGCTCTCAGTAGTGCCAATGTTGTCAGCTGTGGGGCTCACAAAGGGGGCAGTGGGAAGAATGCTACCCCACTGTGAGTCTCAGGAGGTGCAGGGCTCACAGTAGCAGCAGAGGGGAGAATAAAATACTGCCCCTGCTGCAAGTCTGGTGAGGTGGCAGGGATCACAGTAGGGACAGTGCAGGGAATGCTGCTTCTGCTGCAAGGGCACAGGACACCTCACAAGCCCCCGTGGTGGCTGCAGGGCTTGCAGTGGGGGCAGTGTGGAGAATGCTGCCCCCACTGTGAACCGAACTAAGCCCTGTCAACTGTAGGGCTTGCAGCCAAAGGAGGGTATACAAGGGGAGCTGAGGACCACATTAAGGCAATAAAGGAGAGTGGCACATGTGGCATGGCAGGAAGTACGATTGTGTGGATCACACATTAGATCCCATCACCCCTCTATCTGCGCGTGTAGAGGGACCCTTACTGTTACATTCATAGCAACTCCTTATGCACATCGCAGTTTTCACCTCATTCTTTTGCCGTCATCTCTATTTACCACTCACACCTCCCAACTGCAGTTCCTTCCTCTCTAATGTATACTCAGAGCAACTCTCAACAAATATTTGTAAAACCCCTTAAGGAGTCACATATCCCAAAACTATGGCTGATTGGCTATGACCTTGTGCATAGTAACAAAAAGTATTTTTCTATCCTAGATTGTACCCTGAAATGGTTAGTCTTCCAGGGAATTTAATATAAAGTTGTAGTAGAACAGCTAACATGTTACTGCAGCTTGTAATGCTGAAGTAAAAAGCAGGTTACTGCTTGTAGCGCTTCTCAAACAAGGAACAAAATAGCATTAACAATGAATGGCAACGTCACTCTCAGTATTGTGTTCTCCTTATTCTCTCCCAATGTATTTCTCAAGAGTCATTCTTTCACTGTGATCTTATTTGCATCTTCTTCAATCTTTTGATACCTAACAACTAGGGAACTTTTTCTGCATTTTGTCTTGTATGGAATTTAGCACAGTGTTTGAATTATTATTCCCTTCTGGATTACTAATGATAGAATGTGACAGCCATTATAGTCACCCAGGTTTTAAAAATATGAATTTCTGCCAAATAAATTGTCATTGTTTCCTCTCAATGACTCACCAACATCTTTTTGCCTTAATCTTCTTCAAGAAGTATATCTAAGGTGAGAATTCAATTGTTATACTTATACAAGTCTGTCTGTTCATTGGTGGAGGTTACAGATTATCATTAATATTTTTAGTGAAACTTTTATGTTCCTATGAAAGCAAGAAAGTTGCAACTTTCACAAGTTCTTACATTTGAAATGTATATTAACAGACATTTGTTTAGAAACCCTGCTAACCTCATGTTTTTGTAGATGCACTAGGCCCCATCACTCAGACGAAACATCTACCCAGCCAGTAGGGGCATTCAATTCAGATGCAGCCTGAATCAGGGGCAGTGATTCGATTTGTTGATTTGTATCACTCTCCCCAATTCAATTCAGCTGAATCCAAGTCTGAAAATTTGATACCGATTCAGAGAATCGGCAATTCGGACATAGTATCATAGTATCTAGGGTCAGAAGGGGCCTAGAGCAGGCCATCTAGTCTGACCCCCTGCCAATGGCAGGAACAAGTGCTGGGGTCACAGGACCT
>JAGPOW010001338.1:25146214-25191485 GCA_030014935.1 Caiman crocodilus
TTCAATGTCTTCATCAGCGACTTGGACGAGGGAGTGAAGTGTACTCTGTCCAAGTTTGCGGATGACACAAAACTGTGGGGAGAAGTGGACACACCGGAGCACAGGGAACAGCTATAGACAAACCTGAACAGGTTGGACATATGGGCAGAAAACAACAGAATGCAATTCAACAAGGAGAAATGCAAAGTGCTGCACCTAGGGAAGAAAAATGTCCAGTATACCTACTGACTAGGAAATGACCTGCTTGGTGGCACAGAAGTGGAAAGGGATCTTGGAGTCCTAGTGGACTCCAAGATGAACATGAGTCGTCAGTGTTACGAAGCCATCAGAAAAGCTAATGGCACTTTGTTGTGTATCAGCAGATGCATGACAAACAGAACCAAGGAGGTGATACTTCACTTCTATTGAGCGCTGGCCAGACTGCAGTTGGAGTACTGCGTGCAGTTTTGGGCTCTGCACTGCAAAAGGCATGTGGATAACCTGGAGAGGGTCCAGAGAAGGGCCACTCATACGTTTAAGGGCTTGCAGGCCAAGCCCTATGAGGAGAGACTGGGGCACCTGGACCTCTTCAGTCTCCACAAAAGAAGGTTGAGAGGCAACCTCATGGCTGCCTATAAGTTCATCATGGGGGCACAGAAAGTAATGGGTGAGTCTTTATTCACCAAGGGGCTCCCAGGGGTTGCAAGAAATAATGGCCATAATCTAGCAGAGAGCAGACTTAGACTAAACATTAGGAAGAACTTCTTCACAGTTAGAGTGACCAAGGTCTGGAATGGGCTCCCAAGGGAGGTGGTGCTCTCCCCTACCCTGAGGGTCTTCAAGGGGAGGTTAGATAGGCATCTAGCTGGGGTCATCTAGACCCAGCACTCTTTCCTGCCTAGGCAGGGGGTCAGACTCAATGATCTATTGAGGTCCCTTCTGACCCTAACATCTATGAATCTATAATGGAATTATTGGCTCATTTCACTATTTATAGTACACCATCACAGTGGCTCTAGGCATTATTCTCACATTTAAGTAAAAAAATGCAAAAAAACACTCAATTTAACTGGTAAGAGATGTGGCTCCGGCTACCTACATATTACAGTCCTGGCGCTTGATCTCTATGTGCATTCTCATCCTGAATTTTTAATGTATTCATGTAATACTATATTTTTCATATACCACACACCCCAATATAAGACACACACTGTATTTTGGGAAAGCAGAATGGAGAGGAAAAGGGATTTTTCCTTTTAAGCGCATAATTCTGAATCAGTTTCCCCATTAAGACATGCATCCCAATTTCCAATTAGAAAAGGTGAATGCAGTATGTAAATAAAGGTAGTTCCCTTGTACCTGGCAAAATTAAACATCCCAATATTTAAGTATTTAAAATTAACTTGGAATTCCAGGACTGAATCCATTGCCATAAAATCCATGCTGCAGCCATTAAGGTCTACAAAATAATATTTATCTCACAAAAACTACTGTTACAGTGAAAGGATGGAGTATCATTGTAGTGAAGTTAGTATAGAAAGGATGACTTCATGCTTCAGGCCTCAAGTCAATCCCTAGTAATTATAGATCAGGCTGAGGCCTACACAGGAGCAAATTATCCCATCTCAGCCTACTGCAACCTAATAGCGATAGCCAAAAACAAGACTGTGGGCTAGGTGGACTGCAGAACTGAATCAAAGCAGATATTTTGATGTTTGTATCTTTCAGTTATAAACCAAGGAAGCTATACAATATAAAAGAGAATAGCAAAATTAGGATCTAAATAGATATGGAATGAATCATAAATATGACATAAGTAATTACTGTGATGCCACCAAGTACAATAGTCTCTGCCACAGGTTCAGCCTTAGGGATAAGATCACAGCTAAAACAACTTGGGTTGACCCATCACACTTACACCAGCCATTATGAAAGCAGTACAGCAAGTTTCTAGTCAAACCTCCCAGTTACTATGTAAACTGGGAGAAGCTTAAAGAAAACATGAAACTTTTCTGGATACAGGCAGAATTCGGACTTACGACACAATTGGTTCCTGAAAACCATATCTTATGTCGAAATGTTGTAACTTGGAACTGATTTTCCCACAAGAAACAACGTTATAAATGGGGGATTGATTCCTGAACCAAGGCCCGATGCCCTATTTTCACAAAAAATAACCCAGAATTTTGTACTCAACCAATTATAGATGAGTAATATAGCTACATTAATGTATTTATATTGTAAATGGCTAGCATATTGATTTGGAAGGACTTCTTTGAGGTGACTTTATTAGACTTTTTGAAGGGCTCTTGGCTGGAGTCTTCTGAGGAGTCTTGGCTGCAGGTTTTTCTGGAGTCTTATCTGCTTTCCTAAAGAAAGTGTCCAAGGAAGTTTGGACAAGTGTTCTCCAGGAAGATGGGTGATGCAGCGAACTTGTTTGCTGGTGTGGCGTCGCGTCAAATCAAGCATCATAAAGTCAAAACTGATGTCAGAAAATTGAAACGGTGTCAATTTATAAATGTTGTAAGTGTGAAATGTTGAAACTTCAAATGTTGTAAATCAAGGACTGCCTTTAATTGTTACATACATTTCAAATTATGATAAATAAGTTGATTTCTGTAAAACGTCATGTGCGGTTTAAATCATCCTATCTCCACCTTATCACACATAATAAATTCAATACTTTTTTACATTGTGCCTCAGCTGAAGCTTTTAATTGTTATGCCAGGACAATACATTTAATCATACATCTGGTTAGTATTCCTTTTCTTTGACAATTTTAATCAGTGTAATTATCTGTTTGACAGTTAGACAGGTAGACAAGAAAAAACCTCAACAAGATGCAATTTACATGCTCCAATTAATCTTTCTAAAAATTTGTACATTCTAACAGATGGATCAAACTCTATGTGAGCATTTGACCAAAGGCTATAAATCAACAGTGACATGTTTTCTTTTAGGCAGTAGCCTGAGAAGTTAATATTGTTTCACAAAGTCAGGCAACGAAATTATACGTCCTATGACTGTAATAGGAGCTCTTTCTCATAAAACTACTGCATATAGATTATTAATGATGCACGGTCCTTATCCATAATAAAGAAAAGATGGTTTAAGGAAACATAAACCTTATTCAATCATTTTATTTTACTCATGTAAAAAACATTATTTTGCTGTTCTCCTATATTTCTAGGCTCGTTAACATTGCTGCAGAGATGCTTGGGGTTTCCCAAAAAGCAGACATTATAGTTAATTTACAACATTACTACATTGCTCCTTTAATTTAAAAAAGAGACTAAACCAATTCCATGATGATGTATTTTCTATTACCATGGGAAAAACTGTCAAAAGGGTTTTATAGTGATAACAAGAATTGCTGTGTAGAAGCACTATTTTTGTTGAGAAAGCGCAGAAGAGTGCTTGGTGCTTTACAGATGAGAAGATATGGCTAATGAGGTTTCAGCTTAGATCAGAGCTGGCACAGATCTGAGAACTTCAGTACAACTCTCTTCTTCAACCTAACCTTTCCTGCTCTACCAAAAATACAACCAAATAGTTCATATATAAAATGTAAGGCACACAAATCTTGTACCTACAGTACTAAATGTACAATACAGATTTATTAACAGTTGGATGCCAGTGATGCGTGTGGTCTAAAAACTCAAATGGACAAAATACCAATAAGAGGTGGAGAAGGGGTAAGAGAAGCAAAATGAAGGCTAAGTGATACGAAACATGTACTACACATTTTTGTTGTAAGTTCCAGTTCAAACAAATGTCTCTATAAGAAAACTTGCCCTTTTCCCCTGTGCCTTTAGGCAGAACAACAGTAGAAAATAAGCCTGTGACAAGGTGTGAAATCTCTTGTGATAATTTAACAGTTAGACCCAGACTCTCTGGCCTAAGGCACAAGGGAAACTTCAAGCTGTCAGGCTTCCTCCACCAGAGGATCTCTTTGGATGAGACAGGCCTTCAGTAAGCAGAGAGCCCAGTAGCCAGTTTCTGGGCCCCCTTCGCTACAGCCTCAATGTTGGCACAGGTTACAAGGTTATCTGATACGTGCTGCATTCCTGGAGTCTCTATTTTATAGAAAACCAGCCTACAAATTGTTCTAATCTCTGCTGGGGCTGAATCAGTGTAGAACCAGTCTCCAGATAAGGGAACTCCATTATTTGCACTGGGCCCAGGAGAGATTTTATCATTTAGGGATTCAAGGCTTAGCATTGCACCAAATGTTTAGATATCTCACCATTCAGCAGACTCAGCAGCCCAGAATTAGGCACCTGCATTGGTAATAGAAAGCATTAGACATCTTTAAATGAGCTCTACAAAACTTAGCACACTGAGCAAAGACCCATACTCACACCAGTCAAGCAAAACCATAATAACCATTTTAAATGTCTTAAATCCTGTCCCTCTCCACACTTAGATGCATTACTCTGGGCTTCAGGGAGGCACCTCTATCTTCTTGGCACTGATAGTCCTTAATCTCTTCCTCTTGTAGTTAGACCCCTATGCCTTCCTTTCCAAAAAAGTCAAGGTGCAGTCAGTCGAAACATGACCAGAGGAGTGGTGGTACTTTTCCATGTCCCTGATATTTAATAGGTCAGTGGTTCATGTCAACGAGGATATGGGAAACTTGGTGTCAAGTCTCTCTGCCTAAGAAGAGTCAAATTCTGATTTCCCACCACCACAAGTCCTTCAACCTCCGGCTATGAAGTATCCTGGTGGGAGGTGGGATGCTCAATTTTCCCCTCTGTAGCAAGTTCTCCTTGGA
Organism: Caiman crocodilus; assembly: GCA_030014935.1. NCBI lineage: Eukaryota > Metazoa > Chordata > Crocodylia > Alligatoridae > Caiman > Caiman crocodilus. Next base: position 25,150,968 of record JAGPOW010001338.1, read on the forward strand.
GCTCCATCTGTTAGGCATGACCTGAGAATATCTACCAAGAATATCTACTTGAGAATATCTACTTCTCAAGCGAGACAGCTGGAGTAACTTCCAGCCTGAGAATTCTGGTGGGCTGTATGTGTGAGGTAGGTACCAGCCAGCCAGTGTGGACCATACTTTGGTGCGCTGAGCAGGCCTAAAAGCTGACTTTATGTACCTTTGCACAGAACTTTCCTGGGAAAACTGAGGTGCCTACCAAGTTTAGGCAGAAATAGAAAATACATTTTCAGGATCATCATTTAGCATGTAGGACTTTTGCAATTGCTGTCATAAATTATCGTGAATTACTAATGTAAGACGGGTGGCAGCCCAATAGTTGCCACCCCTGCCCAATATCAGGGATGGTGTGGTGAGAGTGGGGTAGGGCTTCCAGCCAGCATCAATTTACTTTCCAACTGGCCCCTGCTCCCCACAGAGCAGCCCGTGATCCCAAAAAGGTCTAACATTTAACTGATTTAACTATTTACACTTTATTTACAAAACAAGAATAAAAGGCAGGGTTATTTACATGTGAACTTAAATGGCATAACCAGAATCACAAAACAAACCAGAATGCATTAGTCAACCCTTGACTCAAGAACCACAGGTACGGTAACTGGAAGCTTTCAGCCACTGCTGTGATGCTACAGCAAGGAAGCAAGGTGCTCACTCCCAGCAGCTCCAACAGGCTTCCCAATAAGCAACAGCCTGCAACAGTGTAAGCTCTCCTGGTTTGCAGCAATCAAATTGTATCAAACCCCAACCCCTCCAAAGAGGCTGAAGGGTGACCCTGTGTGGCAACCAAAAAGGCAAGCAACAAGCAACAGAGTAGGCTCCTGCAGCAATCAGCAAGACCCAAGCACAAAGTTCAGGGACTCCATCTGACGACAATCAGCTGCAGAATAAGGGACAGGATGGAGCCCCTCTGGGGCAGTCAGCGGCAGAGGGTCAACGGCACAGGCATCCCAGAGGTCACTGCTCTAAACTCCTACTCCAGATGACTGGCCAGGTGCCCCACATGCCTCACAGCTCACCAACCCCACTCCAAGCACTGGCTTGTGCCCCAAGCTCCCGGGGACCCTCGTCTTGGTGCTCTACCACTCAGGATCCCAATGCCTTGCCTGATGCTGTCCAGCTTCCCCAGGGAAGGCAAGGGGTTTCCTCAACTCACCAACCCAGCTCTCTGCTCCGGATAAGGATGCCGCCCGTGCTCCTGGCCGCTGCTTCTTCTCCTCAGTGGAGCGGGGGCCGACTACCACCCCAGCCTCCAGGACACCCAGCACATCCAGCACACTGTGACAGCGTCTTGGGGCACACCAGCTCTCTACGCCAAGCTGTGGCTGCAGCTCACTTTCTGCTGCAGGGCTGGAGACATGCCCGACTGCTGCTGTCTTCTTCTCCCAGGGCCATAGAGGCTCTTCAGAGGGGTCTCTCTGCTCCCTCTGCTGGGTCAGCTCACCCCAGCTCTTCCTAGGCCTCCTGCGTCACTCCCCAGAGTCACTGTCAGCAGCCCCCCATGCCAGTTCGACTTCTGATTTTATCCCCTCTGACTTGCAAACCGGCCAACCAGGACTCAGGGTGGCTGGCCCAAAACCCCAGCCATCCGCCTTCCATGCAAATGAGGGGATTGAAAACCCTTTCTTTCCATTGGCTTCTTCTCCACAGGGCAGGGGTCCCCTGCTCTACCCTTGGGGTCACTCAGAGTTCACCAGCACTGTTTCTAGTCCAGGGTAAATATCTCAGGCCAGTCTGGTAAGCCCACATTGGCAGTGTTACACTAACATTAATTATGAACATAACTAATGTTTGTAAGAATGCTCATACAAAAAGCATTTTCCATATATCCATAATAAAAAATGTCCTATTTAGATTTGATACATACATACAGATAATTACTAGTCTTATTTATTATGAGTACGTCTACATGTCACTGTACAGCAACATTGCTACAGCCCTATCTGCTACAGGGCCACTATAGCCTGGTACAGTACAACCCATGGCTAGATTTCGCTGCTAAAATGAGGGGGTGTGCCACTATGGTAAAGTAGCTGGCAATCACATGTAGAGTCATGTGATCACTGTGTTCCCATAGCGCGCCATATGGTGACATCGCGCATTACTGCGGTGATATAGGGTGATGTGCACACACTCTCTATATAATGTTAAATAGTAGGACTCTGGGTATGTCTATATGTAGAAGGCAGTTGTGTGATAAGACAGATATCACACTAGTTCTGGGCCTGCTAGCTCCTAAACCAGAAGCAGTATACGCCCATAAGGATATTTCATTGAAAGTGGGGTAAACTACTTCACATTTTTCATGGTGGGAGTGTGAGTCCACAGCCAGTTAATATAAAGTCACTATAGGTGCACATCTTAGCTCATTTCACTTGTACTTGTGCCCACACCCTCCTATCCCTTCCTAAACTACCATGGGAAAAAGCAACCAGCTGGAAAGCAAGCCTGGCTTACTAGATATGAGATACAAATTCTGTCTGGGCATTGTTCTGGTCCCATAGAAGTCAATAGGAGTTTTCTAGTGACCTTAATGCAATGTGTGGCACTAGGTAGGAGTGAGGATTTTATTTGGGAAATTCCTCTGTTAATAGTATGATTCCATCTGCCCCTGCAATCAAATATAGCCCTTTTAAAGCCAGTATGAGGCTCAGGAGACAAGAGAACTGCTCCAAAGCACTTGAAAACTTCTTGTGCTTATTGGAGCCAATATTCAAAGACATTTAAATTGGCTCAGATAAAAAAAAAAAACCCTCTATTCCTCTCTGAGCCCTGTGCCAACTTCAAAGGGACTGCCAATGTGGAAACCAGAACTTTCACTCTAATTCCACAAAGTCCTGAAGCCAATGATGTTTAAAAGATTATTTAAATTAAAATCAAATCAAATTAATACCAGGTGAGGAGGGGCTAGGAAGCCTTGGAGAAAAAGAAGAATATTACTGGGGTTTTTTCTGAAGTTATTTTTGGCATTTCAAGATAGTATTTTAATTTTTTGCCTTCCAGTCTGTGATGACTAACTAATTCCAAGCACAAATGCTGCCGACCACAGACAGCTTTACTTGCTTGTCAGATAATCAGAGTGGTTAATTTTTCCAGCCTCGGCAAATGTGGCAAAAAACATATTTGCAAATGTTATTCTCTTGCCAATCATTTCTTCTGCTGATTCATTGTGATGGTATTCACAGCCATGTTTATTAATTTAGGTCTTGTCCTGCAATACTTACATATGTGTTTATCATTGCTCCAGTAAAACCAATGGGACTACTCACAGGTTTCAAGTCAACACGTGTGAGTTTTAATAGGATCAAGGCATTATATTTCATCATTTGTGTGAACAGCACTTTATTTGCCTTGTGTGGAGATAGCAACATGAAAAACATTTGTGAGAACGCTGACAGAAAATAGCGTTTTCCAAATAGCCATAACAAAAAATGTCTCGTTTCACACGGTGCAAAGAAAGAATGGAACTGCACATGCCTAAAGTTTAAGTTTTCCGATTAGGGAATAAAAAGAATAGCATAGAACTTGGGTGATCAATTCTATGGCAATAAAAACAAATGGTGAACACTTATGGCAAACAGCTTAAGAACAGATCATAGGCTAAAAGGACTATACCAGGGGTCAGCAACTCCCAGCACATGTGCTGAGCATGGCACGTGAGGCCATTTTGGTCAGTATGCCTGAGCCAGCTCCAGCTCTGGAAAGCTGCTGCCAGCAACAGAGGCCAGGCTGCTCCCAGCAGGGCTTGCAGCACCCCAGCTGCCTGTTGTGAGCAAGCTGGGCTCCTGGCTGGCAGCAGCTCCCCAGAGTCAGGAGGCTCCAAACAGCTGTGCTGGGCTCTGGGCTCCAGCATCAGCTCCGTACCAGCAAATGCACCCATGCGTCGGAGCAGGTGGTGGGGGAGGGGCCTGAGGCAGCGCAGCCCCGGTCTCTCTCCTGCTCCCAACACAGAAGTGTTAGCAGGGTTCTGGAGCCCAGTGCAGCTGTTTGTAGCCAGCCTAGGCTCTGGGCAGCTGCAGCAAGCAGGCTGCAAACAGCTGTGCCGGGCTCCACAGCTCTGGCATCAGCTCCATGCTGGCAGCAACTGCACACACAACTCGAGCCAGACAGCAGGGCAGTGAAGCCTGCCCCAAGGTGCCCAGGCAGTCGTCACTGTGGGTGCCAAGTATGGTTGGCAGGGCTGTGGCCAAGAGCCCAGATGGCAGGTGGGTACTTCTGACTGATGGAGCAGAATTAGGTACAGACACGTATTGGTTAAACTGAGATGGCTTTACTTATACTGTTGAAGTACACAGCATAGGAACTTCCATTATAGTTGCACTGGGTAGAGCTCTGAACAACACACAGGATATTTTTGAGCATGCAGGGCATGGGCTACGTCGGGACAGTCGGCGACGGGGAGTCGTTGGTGGGTGATTTACTCCGAGATGCCTGCATAGTTCTCTGACTTGGGCGGAAACTGCTCTAGCTTTTATACGGCTAGTGAGCCAATAGCTAGTCACCAGGTAGGAATAATATACAACAAGCCAATGGGTGGCGTTGACTCAAACAATGCAATTGCTAGGCTTGGCGGGAACTGTTCACTGCACCAGGGGTTTCTCACCATACCAAGAAATCCGTGGCACCGAGGCATCTTATTGTGCCAAGGAATTCCACTGTGCCGAGGCATTTTTAACTACTGAGTACTGACATGCCCCCTTGTCGACGGCACAGCTGGAATTGGAGCACATGCAAGTCGGTCAAGTCGTTGTTGTCCTGCCCGAGGGGTTCATATGGTAAGTGGGTATATATGAATGCAGATAACGAAACAAGTTTGTTCTCAATGGATCGAATTAAACAATAACCAACAAAAACACAAACACATATGTGAGGTCGGGACTTTGGGTTCACTAGTACCTCCTTGTGGGTCACCCCCTCCCTCGTCTTTCCTGCCACTACTTTGATGAAATATTTTTAGAAGGAGGGGTTCAGTGGAGATCTAAATACTGTAGGGACATCCCCCAAGGGGTACTCACGGCCACGAGGTCTGATGTTCCACGAGGCTCTGCCACCCCTATACCTCGTCCACATGCCAACCGGTCACTCGTTGGTTCATTGCTCGAATTGTCCTGGTCCAATGGAATCAGGGTCCTTGGTGAATGATGTTGTTTGAGCCACTTGGGCCAGGCCGACGAACTCACTATATTCAATATCTTCTTTCTTCTCTCTATCTTCTTTCTCTATATATTTTTTTTCTCTTTAGAAAAAGTACTTTGAAGTCCCAAATGGACTTTCTAAGGCAGAGTCTAGCTCTGGCTGACTGGGAGTAGCCAGCTCAGTCAGAGTACCTGGTGCAGTATAAAGTTCTCCCAGCCACTGTGCTGGGAGAGGATCTCCTGCCTGTAAGGCAGACCCCTTAGAGCAGCAATCACTTTCTGCAGCCTTTCTCCCTGCTCCGCTCCCACTCTCTCTCTCTCTCTCTCTCTCCTCACCGCAATGCCTGCCGGGGTTTTTAAACTTCCCCGCAGCAGCCATGCTGGCTGCCGCGATTGGCTCCGCTGTTCTCCTTGTTAGGAATAGCCGCTTAAATGAGTGGCATGGAAGCGGCTCGCGTGGATGCAACAGCGTCTGTCTCAGCTGCTGCCGCCGCTTTTCTGCCGCTTGCTTCATCTCTACCGGTAAGTACTCTTTTCTTTTTTCTTCCCATGGGTGTACTGGTCCCCTGGGACCTTCTCCTAACCCTAATGGCGGCGTGCCGCCGTCACAACATAAAATAATATTAGTTACAAAAAGTTCAGCTATAAGGACTTTAGTGGGTGTCATAGTGATGTCACACGTCGAGCCCTTGCTTCTCGGGTGATGTTCTTTCTCTCTCTCTCTCTCTTGGGGTCTGCCTCCGGCATGTATTCTGAGTTTCAGACCTGTGAAGAAAAAGTTCTCTGAACAATTAGCTAACTTATGTTACAGTGTTCGCATGGAACCGCACGCGTGACGGGACAACCAATTAGATTTCCTGCTGCTTCTCGCTTTCCAGAAGTTCAAACACGGCTCTGCTCTGGACGATTTTTCTTCCATGCTCGCGGATGCGACTGATGCATTCCATGCTCAGCAAGATGACTTATCGTCTGGCTCTGGTGGATATCAGAAGCCTAGTTCATATGCTAGTTGCCATTGACCCACATCTCCCAAAATTCGTAGTTGCCGTTTAGTGAGCCTAGAGTGATGCAGGAGGAATCTGAACATGATCCGCTCCTCCGGCGTTCTCTGCGGCAACAGTTGTGGTGTTTGTTGAGAGTCAGATTCATGCAGGCATGCAGTGGATTGACACTCTAAATCGTTGGAAGTTCTTATGTCCGGCTTTATGAGAGCTTGTAATCACAGGAGTTGACATAAAAGATCACCCGCGGGTTGGCCAGCTAGTGGGTTAAGGAGAATTTGAAGGTTGATAGCACTCCTTCCTCCATAAACCTCAATGCAGGCTTCCACACCATTGAGAGTTACCGGAACAGCTCCAGGGTTTCGCAGGCGACAGCGAGGCCATGGTCCTCTTTGCTGGGATGGTGTCAGCCCCAGTGTGGGTGCTCTGGAGTTCCAGGAACAATATGAAATTCTTATCACTGCTAACAGAATTTGCTCTTCATCGACCTTTGATGGACGGCCGTCGTGCCACGCGAGGGACTTATGGCTGACTTGGCCTGCAAAGAGCACTGGAAATGGGATGGGCCAGTGAACACTGCATGTCACTATATCTATGTCGGTGGTGTGCCCTCCACTCCACGACGCTTGTCTGGTTAGGAAGCTTGCCTCTTCCAGGCCTAGCAAGTCGTACCCAAACTCCATGACCAGGCGTCCTAGTCACATGGCCAGAGTCTCTTCAGGCCTTATTTTTGACTTCTTGCACAATTCCTGTAATTCAGTCCAAGTATAAGCATGATAGGTGGTGGCAGTGGTGCAGACTGCACTCTGCACACCGATAAATCGGTTGATCATTGCCACAGGATGAGTGGCTGTCGAAGTTGTCGCTGTATCTTGTGGGAGAGTCGGATACAGTTCTCTATTCATTGCCCCCTTCTCGTGGTGAGGCAGCGGGGTCACTGAGAGACACATCATTTCAGGGGGCGGAGTCATCGGCTGGACTCCCGCCTGCTCGTCGAAGCTCCACCCTTCTTTTCTGGGTCCTCCGGGTGGCTCCCTTCTCTCTCACCGCCATCTTGAAATGGTGGTGGACCAGGGTTTTCCTTCACTGCCCCCTGCTTAGCCGCCTGAACGGCTGTGAGCAGTTGGGCTTCCAAATTTGCCTTTTCCCACAACAAAGTTGTAACCATGCAGAACATTATATTCAACATTCTCCCCTTTTCGCACTTCAGGCCGGTCCACTTAGTCGCAGTGTTGCTTTCCGCCTCCAAATTTCTGCTGATCTCGGAAAGAAACTCGTGGTCTCTCAACTCAGGCACCAGAGTTGGGGATCAATCGGCGCTAGCTCTTTACCCTCCTGCACGCATCACATACAGCGGGTGAATTCCTGGCTGAGGGTCCGGCTTACTTCACTCGGTTTGACTCCAGCGAAGGGTACAGTGCCCCCTTCCTCTCGAGGCCTAAATAGAACCCGTTCACTACTCATCACACATCCGAACACCCCAGGATGAAGATGTACTTCCCACTCTTTCGCAGTTCCTTCTTCCCCTAGCGAGAGGTAACCGCTGACGAGTCTTTCACCCGTTCCACCCGCCAGGTGATAGGTGATATGTGCGCCTAGTTCCACGGCGTTCGACACGTGGTGTCTCCCACTACACCAGGGGCATTTCTTAACTAATTCTAACTCCATCACATCTTCCCCAGATCCTGTTCGTGACGCCATGTGGGTGCTGAGTATGGTTGGCAGGGCTGTAGCTAAGAGCCCAGACGGCAGGTGGGTACTTTTGACCGATGGAGCAGAATTAGGCACAGACACGTATTGGTTAAACTGAGATGGCTTTACTTACACTGTCGAAGTACACAGTGTAGGAACTTCCATTATAGTTGCACCAGGTAGAGCTCTGAACAACACACAGGATATTTTTGAGCATGCAGGGCACAAGGTACATCGGGACGGTCAGCGGTTGGTGGGTGATCAGTCCACCAAATTTACTCTGAGATGCACGTGGAGTTCTCTGACTTGGGCGGAAACTGCTCTAGCTTTTATACGGCTAGCGAGCGAATAGCTAGTCGCCAGGTAGGAATAATTTACAACAAGCCAATGGGTGGCGTTGACTCAATGCAATTGCTAGGCTTGGTGGGAACTGTTCACTGCACCAGGGTTTTCTCACCATACCGAGAAATCCATCGTACTGAGGAATCTTATTGTGCCGAGAAATTCCACTGTGCCGAGACATTTTTAACTACCGAGTACTGACAGTCATCAGGATGGAGCTGATGACAGAGCTGTGGACCCCAGCACAGCTGTTTGCAGCCTCCTGGCTGCAACCAGCCCCACCTCTGGAGAGCTGCTGCCAGCCAGGAGGTTGGGATGATGCAAGCCTTGCTGGGAGCAGCCCAGGCTCCAACAGATACCTAGAGCCAGGGTAGCTGCTGACAGCCACAGAGCCCAGGCTGGGGGGCAGGGGCTTTGGGTGGGGGACAAGGGGCAGTAGGGCTGGGGAAATGGAGCAACAAGGTGGGGGGACACAAGGCAGCAGGGCTTGCGGGCACGGGCTTTGGGTGGTGGAGAAAGGCACACAAGCAGGGTATCCTGCCATGTACTTCCTGCCCTTATTCTGTTTTTCTGGCATGCTGGCACTCCAGCACCTTTCAAGGTAGACATTGTGGTGTTTTTCAGCACTCCATCCAAAAAATATTGCCTACCCCTGGGCTATACAGAATATGGATTGTTTTTAATGGTTAGGAAAAATTAATACATTCTGTAAACGTAATTTTTCATGGATAACAAACATAGGGTATACTTGAAGGGACAAAGAAATAGTGCTTTCTTAAAAGCCTGGTACGATGCAGGCTAAAATGGTTAGAGGCTGCTCTATACTGTATTGTTTGTATATTGTGTTCTGTATACTGTTTATGTATGTATACCTCCATCTAGGATATATTGCACTATATTAATATAATAAACTATATTAAACAAATGTTAAGATTGCAAAGTCAAACAATCTAGAACTGAGGAAATGCCAGAATTAACATTATCTGCATTGTTAATTCAGCCCCCATTTGAGTATGTATTATGATACATGTTTTAATTATATGATCAAATACTCTCCTCCTCACCCCTAAAATTCATCCCTTGCTGGATATTCAGCTATTCAATTCTTTTTTCCCCTCATTGTCCAGTATGTGTCCCATGCACTATTTACCACACAGTATTAAAAATCCTGCTATGAAAACAGAATTATTAGTTCTCCCCTGGCCTTTTCTAAAATTCTCATAGTACTTGAGTGCTTCAAGCATTCATTAATTTTCACAACACTTCTAGGAAGGCATTCACCCTCTCCCTTCCCACCAGTGCCTCTGATCCTGGTCTCCTTGTCATACACAGGTTCTCAATTAGCTTCCAATCCAAATCAAAGTATGGGGGTATTAATTCTTCTGCATTCACTCTCTCACTATCTATCAGTTGGCTGGTAGTGTCTTTAAAAAAATTCAAGCTGAGGCAGACACCCAACAAGGAAAATTTCAGCCCAAACAACTGAAATTTGGCAAAGTTATTAGCAACAGAAAACAAGATGTTATCATGTTGGGCCACCCTGTAAAAAAGAAGCACCAGTCACCCAAGACTTTTGTAAAACTGTACCAATCTCTTAAAGAACAAGATGCTGACAACTGAAAAAAAAACGTAAGAGGTCAAATGACTTACCTCCCAGAAAAGGAAGAGCTGGAGGAACTCATAAAAATGGCCACTTTAGTGTTATAGCCACATGACTGCGATATTTTAAGGTCCAGTCCCCAGTAAAGCATTCTAAAGGTGAGATTACACATTACAGTTAGCAAATGCTAATGCTAAGACATGTTAGACAGTGTTTAAAGTAAAGCACATCCTGTGAGCCGTTGCACATTAAGGGTTAATCCTTCTCTAACAGGCACTGTTCAGACCTGCTGCTACAAGGCTGGCAAGCAGTGCTGTGGCCAGGAGCTGTCAGGTCCGCAACATGTCTGCCCACTCACTGGATGCATAGCTGCAGTCTAGGCATGGGGTGGGGAGAAGAGGCCTCCTATGTTACTTGGATTGCTCCCCAAATCCCTCAATCATCCCCTCCACCCCCATCATTCCCAATTGCCTGCTCCGTCCCCTAAATCACCCTCCTGCCCCTTGAATCACCACCTCTACCCTCATCAGTCCCCAAATCACTCCCACACTTCCTAATTGCCACCCTAATCATCCCTTCCTCCCCCTGAATAGCCCCCCTATTCAGCCCTTCCACCCTTTGATTGCAGACCTGATCAGCTCAAGAGTGGCAGCAGCAGCAGCAGCAGCAGAGGTGGGACTTCCCCTCCCTGCTAGCTCCTAGGCTCTCTGGCCCACGTTGTGCTCACTCAGATCCAGCTCCTGCCAGGCCATACAGCTGCCTGGCAACTCCTCACTTTCTCACCCCCTGCCCCTCCCCTTCTCCCAAGGCCTGATGAAGGCTGGATCCAGGCACATGAGGGCAACACAGGCTGCAGGGAGCTTGAGAGCAGGCAGGGAGGGTGAATCCCATCTCCCCCACTGCCACTGGACTGACCAGGGTTGCAAAACAATGATCCATGGGTGAAAGGACTAACTGAGGAGGTGAAAGAGAGGTGAACAGCCCATTGGTGATGCGTAGCAGGTGCACATGGGTATACATGCACCCCCTGAGATTGGCAGTGCACCTCCTGAAAGAAGCATTGCCGATGCTGCTGGTGGTTTGGGGGGGGGGGGTCGCCGCTCACCAACACCCCCCCACACTGCCGACACCACTGGCAACATCTGTGGACAGTCACCAATTGCTGCTGGGCATAGCCAACACTGCTGGCAGCATCTGTGAATGGTTGCTGACAGCCTGTCAGTACTTGCCACCACCACCACCGCCGCCACTGCCATGGCTACCACACCCCCACCACTGCCACTGCTGCCACCACCTATGGGCAGTCACTGTTCTCCCCCCCACACATAGCCTCTAGGGACATGCATTATTCATGTGGCAGCCAATGGGGACAAAGTGGGTGGGGAGCAATTTGAAGGGTAAGAGGGTGGTCAGAGGTGGAGGGAGCTATTGATGGGGGCAGAGAGGACCGGGGTGGCAGGGGGTGATCTGGGAATGGGGGGGTGCCTCCCATCCCCACTCATCTTTTGCCTGGTTGTTTCCAGCTGTCAGTCTAGAGCTGTAGAGTCCTGAATGATAGCTAGTCCTCCTGGAAACAGTGCCTTCAGGGATACTGGAGGACCACCCCTGCTTGTTTATACTTTTATCTCAGGTGAACAGACAGAAGTTAATTTAACTTGAGCTGGGTAGCATAGGTCAAAGATAATATGGCATAGGCCATAATTCTGCAAACAGGTATGCACTCAACTTTCCTCATGTGAGTAGTAGTCATCCTTGGGCTATTTCTGCAAGTAAAGTGTTTCTTTATAAGTGTGTTCACATATTTGTATTCATGCTACTAGGGGTGTTTCCACTGATTTCAATGGCAATACTTAAAAAACTACTGAAGCTTACCATGCGAGTACATTTTTGCATGATTGGTTTCTAGTCAATTTCATTTAGCTATAGCACAGGATCCCTCTAAATGTATAAGGGGTTGAAACAGCACACAAGTTTTGATTTGAATGTTTTAATGTTGAGCTTTTCTAGTCTCAGATGAGACAAAAACTATTAAAGGTGTGAAGCACAATTAAGAAAAGTTCTTGGCTTCACGGGTCAAATTATTAGTTATGTTTTGTCACCATTTTTCCCTTTTCTAAAACATTATTAAAAGAGGAATTCATCCTAAAAACTGGTGAGAGCAAGATTAGCTCCCATTGACTTCAACAAAAATTGAGAATGTTCCGACCTCATAGGAAGTACTCCGTAAGACTAGATCTCAAGCAGATAACTTATACGTACAACTTTAAGAAATGTCTTAAATTAATTTTTCCCCTCATAGCATGTTGACAACAAAATAACAGGCCTGGGTTTACTTCATCTTTGTTAAATCCCAGTGGCTTTTTAGAACATTTATTCAGCTGGTCTAGATAAAAGCTGAAGTAAAAAATAATTTAAAGCATTATCATATGTAAGACTCTCTTATAAATTACAAATTGAAAGGTCAATGATTTTGCTAGTGCAAATGGCAACCAATTAGTAATCTAGGGCAAGAGTCCAACTTTTTATGAATTCCACCTCCAAACTGTATTAAGTTTAAGTAGAAAATTAAGTGCTGTATAACAACATGGAGAAGCCATTAGTCCTTGAAATAGCTGTTATTTATTAACAATGGGAGGCTGTTTTGAAGGCCCTACCAGTTTAGTCTTAAGGCAATATTGAATTTAGAACCATCACATTTACTCTTGCTACAGTTCATTTTATCAGTGGTGTTCAGGTATTGCAGCCAAAAAGGGAAGTACACACTGCTGTGGACTACTAGGGAAAACAAAAGGGGAATGACCAGTAGATCAGAAGTCATGTGGAAAGAAAATTCCATTTTCAAGTGAATGATTGATTAATCAGCCATTACTAGTAGCTAAATACAGGACCCAGCAATGAACAATTTTTATTTCATTTCTTATATTACAGTAATAATATTAATTGTCAACTATTAATAATTGTTTATATTACAGTAGTAACAAGAAGCTGCAGCTAGAATTTGGCCCTGTTGTTCTACGTGTCGGACAGTTCCAGCCCCAAAGCCATTCCAGTTTAAACAGACAAAACAGACAAAAGGTGGACATGAGGAAACAGGTTCAGAGAGGGGCAACCCATGCTGTCATAGCAAAGAAGTAGAAGAGCCAGGAAAAGAGCCCTAAGGCTTCTCAACCCCATTTTAAAACCCTAGAGCCCTATCCACAAGACTATGCTTGCTGAATGAAATCAGCATTATACAATATGTAACAATATTTGTATTACTCGCTAGGCATTGGCTTGACTGCTGCCCACAACCTCTAAAGTGGCCATATTTCAGCAAAAAGCAAAGAGTTGCTGTACAATTTGTTGATAATTTGTAAAGAGCTTTGGAGATGACCAGGGCTGGTTAGAAAGATGATGTCAAACCTGCAAGTCACGGAGTCCCAACTTTCCTCATCTATTAGGGAGAGATTGAAACTCCTGGACACTGTATTCTCATCTAGCCGACGCCTAACTCCACACCCCACAATCCCAGGTACCCATTTAAAGTCAAGTCATTGAGGGACACCTTTCTCAGTGTCCTTGCTCTAGACACTGAAAAGACACCATAAACAACATCCCACTGTACCAGTAAGCAAGCAAGCCATTCATCCACCTCTTTGTCCAATGTCCTCTGCTTTCAAAGGGCCCCATTTTGTTTGTACTAATTTTGGTGGATGGTTTTGCGGGGGGGGGGTGAGTGTAAGAGAGAGAGAGAGAGAGAGAGAGAGAGAGAGAGAGAGAGAGAGAGAGAGAGAGAAAAGATGAATCTCTCTCTCTTAAAAGAACTGAATGGGATTCTAATTTCTGGACACCAGCCAACTTAAGACATGGAGTACGTGGGTGCAATTCTATGAGCTTTGATAAAACTGCATGCACTTAACAAGTGCAAATTTTTCTCCTAGATAAAAGTCTTCTGATCAGGGAAGAAACTGCAAGAGAAAGCTTCTAATTAATAAAGACACATCTTTGCATTAAACTGAACTCCCCTCCTACAAACCATTTATTCATCATCAAAGGAAAGGAAAAGAGAAAAGCCAGGTATTTTTAAATTACCAACCGGTCCTTTTAGGATCAAAAAGTGTTGAACAGGCAGAGAAGAATGTTAAGTATTTCTCTAGAGCAGCATTCAGACTGGCTAAAAGGGCAGCCGTGTTACTTTTCTTTCTCTTTTCCCCTGTTATTTCAACACGTCCCTACAAGTGTTCAGAAGAGAAACAGATCATTTTAAACCTAAAAATAATAATCTTTTATGAACTGAACGAGGTTGATTGTAAAGCAGAGAGATGGGATTTTAGAAAGGAAAAGACTGAGTGATTGCAAGTGACTGGTTGAGAAAGAGACACATTTTCAAAACTTGGGTACACATGTTGTTATTCAAACCATATTATCTAGCAATGAGGGTATGGAAAAATAAACTAATTGTAAGCTACCGTATTTGTTTATCTATCACACATACCATTTCCCAAAAAATTAGTGATAGAAAATTGGGGTCAATGTCTTATGTTAAGATACCATCTTAACAAACATACTGATTTCCTCTGGGGCTAGAAGCTCAGTCTGTATGGATCTGGGGCAGGATTCCACACCCCATTCCTCTCATCATCCTATGCAGCTAACACAGGCGTGGGTAATTCTTTTGGTTGGTGGGCCACACAGCGAATTTTGGTGAGCTGTCAAGGGCTGCACACACAAAATCTTCCAGAAGATACCATCTTAACAAATCACAGATAAAAAACAAATTGTACATGAAGAATCAAGCATCTATTATAATATATTTTAATTTTATTTTAAAAAATAGTGTTATCCTTATTTATGTTGTTTTTAGTGGTGTACATAGAACTGGCTGGAGTGAGGAGTGGGGCATATGTAGCAGAGCTTGCCCAGGAGGTGCAGCGCAGGTGCGGTCTGTCCCTCACCCCCACAACATCTAACCCTTGGCTGCCCTCATGGTGCTCTGCATGGGGCCAAGCCCCACCTGCCTCCACCCGGGGGAGCCCATGCTGTGCTCCCATCCATGCCCACCAATGACACCACCTCAGCCCTGGGCCCAGCCCTGGCTAGTGTACACAGCTTCCTAGAAGGGCTGCTCCAGCTGCAGCTGCCCACAGACTGCTCAGCTCCCCATACCTTCTCTTCCTGCTCTTGCTGTACTACCCTGGGCAGCAGGTAGTGTGAGGAAGTGGCAGTGGCCATGGGGGACACATGTTGAGCCAGGCAGGAGGAAGGATGTAGCTGGGTGGCTCCTGTCACAGCATGCGGGACTCCAGCTCTTGACCACCTTCCACCCATTTGCCCACTAGGCTATTCATGGTGCCAGGAAGCTGACCATGCTGATTGGGGTCTGAGGCCAGGGCCAAGGGGAGGCCATTGGCAGGCATGGGGCAGGTGTGGGTATAATCACAGCATGGGCTGCCCCAGGTAGGAGCAGGCAGGCCTCGGCCTCATCTGGAGTACCACAGAGGCAGCCGTGGGCCAGATACAATCAATTGGCAGGTTGGATCCAGCCCGTGGGCTGTATTTTGCCCAGCCCTGAGCTAACATCTACTAGTTTCATCCTCTGAATTATGGCAGTTACAGTGTGGGCTTACATACAATTAAGCTGCAGTTGTGAGTGTAAGGAAGTAGCACCATCTTCTACACAGATGTGAGGAATGAGGCACATGAGAGGACCCTGCGCCTCCTGCAGTTCACGTGGCTGGAGCCTCCAGCCCCGAGATGAGCTCCTACAACAGCAAGTAAGATTTCCCCGCCCCCCCTCGGCCCCTCCACACACATTTTTTTTTAAGAAAAAAATCTTATTTTTTTCTTTTATTCTCCCTTCCCAAAACAAAGTACATCTCTTATTCAGAGCGCTGTGGTATGCAGATAAATAAAAGGGGTTGGAGGCTTACCACATCTCAGCTGCTCTGCGATAACTGCCCTTGTCTCCATATTTACCTCACAGTGGACATGTCTACACAAGACACAAATGGCACAGTAGACTAATTCTACTGCACATTAGCATGGCATGAAAAAAACTGTTAATGCACTAATGTGCAGTAGAATTAGTCTAATTCTCTGATAAAAACCCCAATATCCGTGATTAAAATGAAAGGACACTATATATATAGGTATCAGTTGAACACAGTGTTTTACTGATATATTTACAATTTTAAAGCAAATTGACAGCCTATCAGTGGCTCAATCACTGTAATAAAATACACTCTAAATACCTATAAATTCTGGGATTTGATTTTGGTTTTTTCTCATGGAAAATCAGAGCTCTCCCTGGACCTTAGCTCACCAGAACACAGATCCAGGCCCCTCACTCCCAAGCCAAAGCCCCCCAGCCCCGCTGGTGACCCTCACTTCCACCCGCAGGCCCCCCAGCCCTGCTGGTCACCCTTGCCTTCCACCCAAAACCCCTTCCCCACCTCACCCTTTCAGAGGAGGCCCCCAGCTTCTAGGGATACTGGACCAGGGGTACCATGCTACCCATGCTGGGGTGACCTGAGCGCCGTGCTCCACTCCACCACAGTCGCCATTGCCTCCCACGGGCAGCAGCCAGAGCTCAGGTGCTGCTGCAGGGTACAGGGGGCTGTGGACTCAGGTCCCTGGCCCCAGAGCTCTGGCAGCTGGGGGCCCCCTCCAGCAGCGATGGGGGGCAGGGTGCTGTGGGTGAGGAGTAAGAGGCACCTGTGATGCCAGGGGGCTGTGGCTTGGGAGTAAGGCACAACAGCATGGGCAGATGCAGGGCATTGGCATATCAGGGCTGCTCTGCCCCACAAAGCATTTGCTGGAAGAGGGGACAGCCATAGCTCAACCTGCATCCTGGTGAGCAAAGGGGGCAAGAGGAGCTCTATTTTTCCATGATAAAAAAGCCAAAATCAAATACCAACATTTATAGGTATTTATAATTTATTGTATTATAGTGATTAAGGCATTAATAGGCTTCTAAATTGCTTTACAATTGTAAATATATCAATAAAACCTTGCGTTTCTACTGATACCGATATATATAGTGGTGGTTCATTTTAATCGCAGAAAAATGTGGATTGGGGGGGGTTAATCGGAAAATTTGCAATTTTTATCAGATAATTTGCAATTTTTAAACAGAGAAAGCCAGGATCCCTGATGATGAGCTAGAGAAGAGGCGTCAGAGGCAAGCAAGACAAAATGGTACTTGGCATGCCAATGCAAACTCAACTGAGTTTGTATGTGCAACTTGCCAGAGGGTCTGCCTGTCATGCCTCAGGCTGAGCCAATTCAAGAAACTGTAAGGGTAACCAGTAACCTACCAAAAGCGCAGTTTCCAGTGTCTCCCAAGCCTGATGGCTGCCAGTGAGTGGTTAAAGTACTTGTTCAGGAAATGAGAGACCTGAGTTCCAGGCCTCTCAACCTGTGGGGATTAAAATTCACATTTCCCACTTCCCAGGAGAACATCCAAACCATGAGGCTTAATGTAGGAAACAATTCAAGATCCATGAAGCCAGAAAGAGTAAGGAAAAGGAAGTAGGATTCTGTAGCCCAGGACTGAAGGCACTCCCCGGGGACGGGGGAAGCCTTGGGTTCTGGTCCCAGCACTGTTTATGCATTTTTCATTAAAGAGTAATTGGATAAAATGCATAAGCAAGCCTGGGAATAGGGAGTACTGCACACACGTTATTGAACTGTTGTCTTCATAATAGTCCTGTCAAGTAAGGAAGTATTACAACTCGTCTCACAACTGGTGACTCCAGGCAAAGACAGGTTAAGTGACTTGCACATACAGGAAGTCTGTGGCTGAACTTGCATCCCCTGAGTAAAAGTCCTGAAAGGCTATTTTTCTTCCTCTAAACTTAAAACACATGCTCAAGAAATCCTATATGTTCAGAGTGATCACAGTTGTCTAGATCCCTTTATATCTGGAACACTGATCTGCCAGGTCCAATTCTGCATAATTCTGAAAATGCAGATATTAAGCCCTAAACTCAAATGGCTAATGGTAGTGACTACTTCACAAAAAAGGAAGTTAGCAAACCGTTGCAACATACCAGCTCTTTGCCAAAGTCATTAATAGGCCACAGTATGTATGGGGAAAATCAAAATGGCCATTATATTTACAATTATAACATAGAGTGTGTGTGTGTTTATAAATTTACTATATATTAGAGAGAGAGAGAGAGAGAGAGAGAGAGAGAGAGAGAGAGAGAGTGATTATTGTGCATGGCAGCCCTATTCATGAACCATGAGCCATTCTATTAGGTTCTATTCAACTACTATGACTCTTACAAGCTGAGAAGCCCTGGGGCCAGCTGAGGTAAGAATCTGGACTCAAACATCCTCAGAGCTGGATAAGAATCAGATCCAGTGTTCTGGTTCAGATCCATTTCTGCACATGAACAGAACTTTAATGTTAAACATTGAGCAAAGCTGCTGGCTCTTCTCCAGCTCTCTTGTCCAGAAGAGAAATATAATACACAAGCTTCAAAACACAAGATCAGCACATATATTAATATCTTTACCTTTTTTTATTTCTTTGCACATTAAATTCTCAGTTGGAGATCCAAAATTATATGGCATGTAGCTGTGGTTTTGTTTAAGTCCAGCAAAAACACTGATGCTTCTAACAGCCTCACTTGATTATAGCCCTCTGCAGCACCACTGAGAGGTTAGTTTACATGTGCTGAATTTGACAAAGAGGATTTATATCCATGGCTGAGGCAATTAATGACCCTGGGGTCTTTGCAGACCCTAAGGTTGCTGTAATCAAACATAATTCTACCATTTTATAGACGTAAACATTTTTTCTAAATAAGCTGCTTATTCATGATGGCAAATATGCATGACTTATTTTATTAGTCTTAAATATTGCCGTGCCTCTTATGTTGGTGTCCAGCTCCAGTCTTTCAGCTGATCCAGAATGCACATCCCACTTATTAGGACCAAAGTCTGAAATTTAATCAGGTTTGGGTTAGTGCCTCTGGCTACCTCCCAAACAGCACAGTGATTCTAGAACTAGACTGCATATATATTGTTTTTGCGTAACTTGCCCTCATTTCTATTATTCCAGCCTAGATTCTCAAAGAAAATACCTATCTGCGTGATTTGAAAACAGGGTTAACATTTACATAGCTGCACACCCTGCACTGCAAGTCAACTCTGTCTGAGTAATGGGGAGATGCAGAGAATGTCACTGGGCTCTGGGGGATACAGTCTGCTAATGAGTAGCTGCCTTGTACCATCAATGTGACAAGGAGGTTGGACCATTTTATCCATCTACATGCAACACCAGCAGCTCATTTAACAATGCCTGATCCACTGCCACTTCCCTGCTCAGCCTCACATAGCCCTGGACTTGGGCAAGGTGGTTTGTATGTGATACACATGTTCCTGCATGGACTTTGAAAATAGTTTCTCACACTTTGCACACACACTGTTTATTTAAAAAACAGCATGAAAAAATTGGGCAAAAAAAGTCTTTAAAATGTAATTTTCGCTCCTGCTTTTTCTTTCATTTTGCTCACGAAGAGTTGCTCACTTCCAGTATCAAATAGTGTACCTTTCATCTTCATTTGTTTTTTCATTCCTCTTCCCCACTGTCTGTGGCCCATCTTTCTGGTTCATATCAGAGCAAGCAACAGTAACAGGCAACATGAGATGTATTAGAATGGCCCAGCTAGGATTCATGCTTCTTACCTGAGCAATTACTATCATGAATGTTTCCAGAGGATCTCCCAAGAGCTCTGTTTAAACTAATCACTAATTTGGGCTTGTTGCTCTTGTCTTGGGGAAGGGATGTAAAATGCCAACTTTGACAACATCTACTCATTTGAAGAAAAGCTGATTTTTAACAAGCGAATCACACATACCTTTTCTGCTAAAAAAAAACTTTTCTTTTTGATGTCTAGACTTCATTATTCTTCCACACAAACTGGATCCACTTTACTGATAATGCAACTTTTTCCTCTCCACTAACCAGATCCCTCAAGCAGAAACTTGTACAAAACTGGCATGTTAGTTGAAATAACTAACAAACACAGAATAACTTCATTAGCTAGAGATTTATACTGGTTGCTAAAGCAGAGCATGGTCTATGCAGTTGACTAATAAATAAAACATTTTGTTTAGTGGCAGCAAAAATGGTACCAAGGACTGTGGCTGCCTGATAATGCCACAGCAGCAAGTTCTTTTTTGGCTATCAACAAATGAAAGATAAGGATGTGAGCATATGTCTTTCACTGGCCTGCAAGAGGAGCCAGTTCTGGCACACTGACATTGATGACAGTTTAGGGCCAAGTGAGGACTGCTTGGAAGCCACCATTCATTAAACATCCCCTGCCAACTGTGAATTGCCACAGTGACCATACCACCTTCCTATATCTATGCTTGAGCCATTAGGAATCTATTATACGTGAGCAAGCTACAAACAGACCTATTGCTATTTGGACTTTCCCACACAGGAACAGCATTTCCAAATGGAGTGATACATTCAGTGCTACCTCTGGAAGATCCTTGGCCTGAAGTGGGAAGATCATCACACAAATGCTGGTGCCAATGCTAACACCACCAGCACAGAAGCATTGATTATTCAACATCAACTGCGGTGGACAGGGCAGTGTGGGTGCATGCCTGATGGAAACGTACCAAAACAACTGCTGTGCTCCCAACTCAGCCACAGACAAGGGACATACGGGGGCCAGAGGAAACACTTCAACAACACCCTAGAGGCAAACATTAAGAAGTGTGTAATTGACATCACAAATTGGGAAAAACTAGCCTGGGACAGAGCTACATGGTGACACCGTGTGAGAGAAGATGCATCTTACTTTGAGGAAACCTCTCTCGGCCTGGAGGAAGAAGACCGACAGAAATGGAAGGAAAGAAAACAAGGCCAAGAAATCGGTTCAACCCTCTCTTTAACAATCATCTGTGGCATCTGCCAGCGAGTCTATGGCTCTAGGGTCAGCCTTTGTAGCAATCGGCAGATTCTTCTACACTTCTTTACCCGACATGTGGGAGTGATCATCCTCAACTGTGAGCGAACGCTGCTGCTGCTGCCAACCAGATTTACTGCTATTTGGACTTCCCCACACAGGAACAACACCTCCAAATGGAGTGTCACAGGCTGTTTGTAGCCTGGGCAGTGAAACGAGCAGAACCTATTTTCACACTTACAAAGCTATACTGGGCCAACAAGTCCCACATTTTGTCTCATCCAAGTGATACTGAGGATGCTTCTATTCTCAGTTATATAAATGCAGCTCATTGAGCTACTCCACATTTATACCCAAGTGAAGGGAGAATCTGGATGGATATCACTAGAGGACTCCATGCAGAACTTCATTTTCAGTACTGGGTTTAAGCTAAAGCATTGGTATAAGGCCTATTTTCATGTCCTCTTGGTTCAGTTACTCATAATTATATGGAAACAGATTTAAGCTCGACTGTTGAAGGTTTTGTACCAATATAAAAATTGAAGGATTATTAAGAATTACATGGGGAAGGGGAAGGGACTTCTGAGCAATCTTTCAGAATGCTTTAAAACAGATTGAAGCTTAAATGATACCAAATCAAGTAGATTCGTTCTTGAGGGAGTATGAATAGTTTGGTCCAACCTGGTTTTGCAGCTATGAATTTGTGGATGAGAAAGATAGGTGAAAGTTAAAAACTTCTACTTCCTTCCTTACTACAGGGATTCTTGGGGGAAACCTTTAGGTTTCCTCTAGTTTGTGCCATGTTGTGAGCTCACTCATTTTTATAAATGGGTTGTCTGTACAATTGTTACTAATTACATGCAAATTGCTGTTAAATGGCACAGGCAGACCATTTGTGCCAAACATTGGTTTACACTTTACTCTCTTTCCAAGACAGTTGGGAGATAAAAAAGCAATTGGATTGATGAGCAGGATGTCAACATTTCTCTAAAGTTTCCATTAAGCAGTTAAACATTGCCTCACCATTCTTTGACAAATACTGGAATATATCCAGAAATCACACTTCATTTTTTCCTAGATGGTGATCAAATACCTCCCTGAATCCCAGCAAGAAGAACCAGCTCTTGTTTATCCTCCATGTCAGAGCTCTGATCCAGACAATACAAATGAGAGTTTGATATGTTTTGCTGTACTATCAGTCTGGTATTCAATTCTCAACCAGCTCAGGCTATACCAACTGGCTCCACACATTCTTTTCTCTGTTTCTGCTTCATTACAAGTTTGAATGTATGTTCCAAAAATAGTGACGCACCCTAATGTCAAGCAAACTTTATGACCATACAAGTCATACAAGTGAAGTATGCTGCAAATTCAACATTAGCAATTTCTATATCATTTAGGATTATATACTACTCTAGGGAAAAGACAAAATATTTCCTGTATATATGTCTCTATGACATTCTCTTTTTAACTTGGGTGTGGTTTTAAGTTATTTCCTTCACAGTGGGAAATAATTTTAAGATCTAGTCCTAAGTCTCTGAGTGGAACCTTGGCCTCAAAGTCAATAGTAAGACTTGCATTGATTTCAATGGGGCCAACTTTCCTGAATCAGCAAAGCATATATGCTTTGCTTAAGTAAGTGCTTAAGTAGAACTTAAACATATGTTCAAAATTAAGCACATAGTTAAGTGCTTTGCTGGATAAGGATGAACTAAAATATTCACCCCTTTCTAATCTAATGCAATGTTTGCTTTTTCAGGACTAATTATATGCCTCAAACATTTACTACTTTGTCTAGTTTAGTTTTGAAAGCTCACTGTAATTTTGCTTAATATACATACTGTGATCCTTGACACTGCTGTGTGTGAGAGGACAAGAGTGGACCACAATGATATTTTGGTCGGACATGGGGATCAAGTTTTACAAGCACCAGTAATTCCGGTGAGTAACAAAAACAATAGGAAATACAGAAAGCAGAGAAAAAGTAGCAAGTAGATCATGAGTCAAAACACTTGATAATATAAATATACATGGAGCACATATGCCTAACTCAATAGAAAATTGTAGAGCTGAAAGCAAAGTTTAGTCTACTCAAAAAAAAAGAAAAAATAATAATATTCTCAAACAAGTGCATAATAATTAAAATTATTTTTTTAAAGGGGAGTAAAACTACTATTTTTTTATAAAATATCTCAGTTGTCAATAGTGTGTCTTTGGGAAAAAATAGCTTTAAAATTGGGTGGGGGAATGGGGAGAGAGGGGTGAAAAAAAAAAAGGATTCTGGATTCCTAACTATTTCCTCTAGAATTCAGTACTTTAACTGTGGTCTTTGAATAAACATCAGCTCTTGACCTCAAATCTATATTCTTCTCAAGTGTTTGTCCACTAGGATAGGGAACTCTGTCTGGTGGTGACCTACAAAACAAACCTGAATTGGTACCTTCTTAGGTTTGGTTCTGACAGACCTCTGAAACAAGATTGCTTTCAATCAGTTGATTATTTCACTACTTGACATCACCCCTTCCACAAAATGAGGCAGACAGCCAATTAGCTAGCTAGAATCCTTCCAGTTTAAAAGTCCCATCAGTGCTAAAATGAATGAAGATGAAATGGGTTAGAAAAAAAAAGTTTAAATTGGCTGAACAGTCTGCTCTCTATGGGAAGTTGAAAATAGAAAGCCGCCCACGGAACTCAGGAGCTTCACTATCTTCTATTTGGGGAAGATCAAACTACAGAATTTACAAGTTAAATTAGATCCACAAGTTAAATTAGAGCCATAAGGTATCTGGAAAGCAACCTTTTATAAAAAGGTTTTTTTGTGTACGGTGTGTGTATTCCGCAAACAAAAGGTTATTAAACTAAATTCTAATCACATTTTATTCACCGTACCCAAAATCAGAGTACAAGCTTGTGTCCTAGAAGGAAATAGCTGGATTGGGATTTCAATCTCTTAACAGGTATGTGATTACGCCCTTACAAATGTGGATACACTTCAGATTTTCCTCTTTAGCAATATTCTACCAACTTGATATTCTAACCAACTAAGTATACATTCTTTTTATGCAATATAGATAACACAAAACACCATTTTGTTAGACTGAGAATGATTGGATTGAGAAATGATTGGAATTGAATGATTGGATTGATTGGATTGTTGGAAAACAAACACTGAAAAGGACTAATCTCAGCAAGCTTGAAAATATACTTTGCATATAGAACATAACTATAGAGGTCTAATAGGATCATCTATAAGACCATCATCCAAATACTTAAAAAGCTTAATTTTCTTATAAGTTAACTAAGAAGTAAGCTGCTAGAAAATTCTCACTGGCTAGCAGAAAGGACTAATTACCTTAAGGTAGATCAGTGGAACAGTGAAATACTGTTCTCGTTAGGTATCCAGAGACTTGTCTTGACGGGGCAGGGTAGGGAGAGAGTTGCACGATATACAGAACTTGTCGTACTGATCAGAGCAGTAGTTCGACTGCTTTGGTATCATTTCACAACAATGGCCAATTCCAAAAGCTCTTCTGTTGCCCATGACACCGATGTTTGTTTGTTGTTCCTAACTGGCTACAGTTAATTTAGAAATGAGGCACGTATATGGACTCCTCCCAATGAGTATTACCTTGCTGTTGTTGACAGTGAATTTTACATGCCATTTTGGGACAGAGGGCTTGCCCTACTGGGTAATAGGTAGGGAAGCTGAACTAGGTAGGATGGGGTGGAGTTTTAAGGTTTTAGGGTGCTGAGTGAAGTCTGTTATTGCTTCTTATCATGTGGGTTGTGGTCTAAGACTTTTTGGAAGGCGCAGGATATAAAACTAAATCTAAATAATAGTCATCACCAGGGTTCCTTGAAATCCATTTCCCATAGAAAAACATGGAATTTGCCTTTTTGCACCCTACCCCTACCTCTGACTGGCCATGTGCCCCCAGTGGCCCCATACCTTGCCACTGATCAGCAAGAGACCAAGACCATGGCAGAAACGCATTTTTTGCCATTCACCAATCAGAGGCGAGGTCAAGGGCCGCTAGGACCCTGCAGCCAATCAGCAGTGCAGGAGGGGGTTTCAACAAAAAGAACAAGAATAAAGCCATGACCACCCTATGCACTTCACACTTCCACCGCTATTTTGGTAAGTCCCTACATTTCATTTTACTGAGAGAAAAATGTAGATGTTTGTGATTTCTTTTCAGAATTTTTGCTTTTTTTTCCCATTGAAAACAAGGATCCCTGATCAGCACCATCATCAAACCTCATAACCTTGTCAGGTTACTCTGAAGATCCTCATGTTCTTTTTTAATCTCACAGGACTGAGGAAGCTGAAGATAGAAATGAAATAATTTCTACTATAATACCAACTATAATATATATTATAATACATAGTACAATATCAACTATCATAAAAGGTTGAAAAAACCTTTATTTGATCATTGTACCCCAAGGTGGCCAGACACAGAGCAGTGTACCCCCGGGCACTGAGTGGTGGAGGGGTGGCATGTGGCCCGACACAGAGTGGCAACAGCCACTGCGTGCAAACTTCCCCTGACCCTCATGTCTGGCCAGGCAGGTGGTACCTGCGAGGCAGTGCGGGATGGTGCATGGTGGCACTCCATCCCCACCCACCTGCGTGTACCCCTTAGGGCCTTCTCAAGTACCCCCAGGGGTATGCGTACCTCTGGTTGACAACCCCTGCTCTAAACCATTTAACTTACTATGTAAAAAGTAATGTACAACAGATGAAAAAAAATATAGTTTATTTTAGTCAAATAAAACATCTTTCTGGAGATTGTGTTAATGCTAAATTATATAAGTAAAGAAAAATTTACTATAGCTTTTTATAGTTGACACAATTATCAAAAAAGAATGCCAACTACACAGAACAAACATTTAAACTGTTATCATTAAATGATAATACTGAATCCAGTGCTGAGTTGTTGAGTAAAATAATGGCTACAGTTTGTCCATCTGTATTTAGGTGAAATTGTCCATCTGTATGCAGATAATCTCAACTATGTTTTTGAGGGCTAATGCAATACTCATTTCCTTTGACAAGCACCAGCCAAGGCCATCAGAGTCAGAGTCTTAGAATTATTTAGGTATTGGTTTCATATATAGAGAGTCTCAAAAGCACCTTTAAAATGCACTTCACTAAAATTAGTTTTTTTTAAAAAATGACCTCTATATTTCCTTTAAAACTATGAATATACATTTAGTCATTTTGTTTTTAAAAAATGTGTTTTCATAACTTTTATGAACTGTCAAAGAACAATATATTCAGACAAGAGATTATGAACTCATCAGGGTTCTGGAACTCATAACAGTCTATCAAGAGGGACCTGTTTTTAACAGTTTGTTTATGAAAAAGACAAAATTTGGCCCCAACAAAATTTTTACATTGCAAAACAAAAGAAGCTGTGAATTTTAAATCACTCTTCAAGCATTTTCAAAAGAAACAGTAGTGTGTTAAAATATAAGCAGGGAAGCATGTAAGTTTATTGGTTTCTGTGCCATTGTGAGACTAACTTGTGGGAAAACTGAACTTGTTAGTGATTTTAAATTAGTTATTGAGAAAAATACCAGTTACACTATAAAGCCCTACCCTGCCCTGAGCTCTGATCAGGCAAATCCCTTTTACCACTACGAATCAGTGTAAGAGTGGAGCCTAGGCATATTTTCCCCTTAGTCTGGCCTGTATTCAGGAATACGCCCCAATTCAGGGAAGCACATGCTCGAGTCCCACTGATGTCAATGGAAACTAAGCATGTACTTAAGTCCTTTTCTGACCTGGGACTTCAGTTTAGCAGAAGTTACTATTCATTATTTACTTTTAATGATGTTTCCTACAGCCTGTTCCCTCCATGCAAGAGATTTTTTGGCCTCTCAAGGAAGTCCAGGGATTGCTTTTAATTTCCAATGTATGTGAATCATGTTGAACAACCGTACATGACAGGCACTTACAGATGGAGACTGAGTGCATGGTAGATGCTAGCAGATTTCACCAACACCCACCTCTCCCAAAAGATTTGCTTCTATATATTCCCTCCAACTCCAGTTAGGCCTGGCCTTCCACAGAGAGCTGCATCCACCCCCAGTTCCTCTCCCTGCGTCCTTTAATCTTCAAGAATTATTTTTGACCTTTCTGCTCAGCCTTGTTCAACCCATGCCATAAAGATTGCAAATACACCGCAGAATCCTTAACAGCAGCTGCTACAGGACTTCAAAGGCAGCTACGACAGCTAAGGATTTAGACTGCAGCTGGAATCTGCAGGCTCAGGGTGGGGTCCCAGGGCTGAGTGAAAAGAGCAAAGCTCATTTGTAAGGATTAAAATGTGGACAGGTAATGGATCTAAATGGGATTGCTGGACTGGGGGGAGACAGAGCAGAGTGGGAGTCAGTACACAATAAAGACAAATATGAGGAGGTTAAGAGGGGCAACCTAAGGAAGGGAGCGGGGCACAGAAAGCACCAGAGATGCACAGGTTAAGTAAATAATGCACATGCTCCCACGGATGAATTAATGGGAACATTTTAGAAAACTAAAAGGTAAAGAAGGTACAAAACTGGGAAACAAACAGATATCAGAATGGATCAATGGGAAGAAAGTACAAAAAAGCAGGCGAGAGACCAAAGTTGTGGTAAGAGAGTCCTACAAAAGGGAGGTAAAACATGGGACCCAGTGATGGCTGTGGGGCAGACTTCTATCCAAGGTAAAATAGCTTGTCCTATAACATTTTCATTTAACCTATCACTTATGTCATAGGCTTTTCTAAATGTATGAGCTAAATCAATTATTGATTTTACTAGAAAAATTAACAGAAATCATTCTCTAGGAAAAATACATTTAAAGACTTACAAGAAATTTAAACCATGATCAGGTTTTATTTTAAAGGATACTTACTGTTAAAGCCTCATCCTGAAGCTTCACACTAGTCATTCCAAGTCAAATGCTTCAATTTAAGGTAAAGAAGATACCTTGTTTTTATGCTGAACTCCTTGTTCACAGTAAAATGGGTTAGGAATATCCTCTATTCTGAAACTGCATGGATAACCTAAGAATTTCAACAGAGCACCTTATGTCACGCACTGCCTTCAAATGTCTTGTTACCATTTTTATGGCAGACAGTTAAAACTGTGAATCTTCCAGTATCTCCCAGTTCCCTGTTTTTGCCTGAGTATAAACACATACAGCACCCCCCCAGCGTAGGATTAATCTGCGTTGCTCCTGCACATAGCACTTCTGCACTACCCACAGCAACAGCCTAAAAGGAATGAAGATTCCATGTCCCTTGCCAACCTCATTTAACTGATGCTGTTAAGCATGTTTATGTACAGAAATATCAAAGTTACTTGAATCTTGGTCTCATGTGCCAAGGTCAGGCCTTAACTGTCAAACATGTGGCCCATGGGCAGGATCCAGCCCATGGAGAGGGTCATGTAGCCCAGGGCTTCTCACTGCAGCTGCCAGCCAACAGCAAGGAAGTTAAAAGTTAGACCATGGACCCACCTCTAGATCCAGCCCATGGGACTTCCTAGCATGGCTGCCAAAGCTGCTGTAGCTGCACTATTAGCCAAGGAGCAGCACTCTGCCACTGAAGCAGTGGGATCAGAATAAAGAGTGGTTATTTTCTGTAGCAGTAATTGAGGCATTCAAATCAGAACCCCTGGTGTGAAGTCTCAGAATGAGGCTCTAACAAAAAGTACCCTTTAAAATAAAGCTTGACAATGGTTTATATTAGGTATAGTTGTATAACCTTATTTTTCCTAGAGAATGACTTCTGGTAATTTTTCTAGTAAGAATTAACTCCTTGACTGCTGTCACCAACACGATGGCTTGGCAGCAACACTTAATTCCTTTGCTTGTGGCAGCTGTGGTGAGAAGCCCTTGTGCCAGACCTGGAGGTAAACTGTCTGGTCTGCAAGAGGCCCCACAGTCTGGATCTGGGGTTAAATGAGTTTGAAACCCTTCCCAAACCAATGGGCTGCTGATTATTCCCATGTCCTATTTGCTTATTTTCCATGAAAAAATATTAAAAGGTCTCAGTTTCATCTCAACACAGAATAGAAACAATTTTCAAAATCTAAAAGATTTTCACTAGATGGGTAAACTGTTTCCATACAGATCCACTAGTGAGAAAATTTCACATTGAAGGACCATGCTAAACTTTATGCTCCCCAGGACAGCAAGATTTTGAAGTCAGCAGTTATCACCAAAGGGAAGAAGAAATCTTTCTAAGCCACCACCTCCGAGTGCTGGAAGAGGCTGAGCTTGACTCTCCCAGGGAAAGAGGAGAGTTTTAAAAATGCATGTGTAGAAAGGTGACGATAGTTCAGCAGACAGACAGACAGACCAACAGACAGACAGATGGATTGACTTTGAAAGCTGAAGAGATGCTGAAAAGGGAAGAATGATACAAAAATGGAGTAACTACAGGTTCTGAGGCTTTGTCTACATATGAAAAAATTAAGGGTTACCCCAATAAAATGATATTATTACCATCTCCCATGTGGATATTCTTATTTAGTAAAAGAATGGAGTGCATTTTTTATGTTGCTTGGGAAGGTCTTTAAGCTAAACCCCAAAGTATTAATTTTTGATAAAAATTTCACACAGATCATTACACCAGTTTAAATTCACACCTTTATGTGCACCAGCATCATTTCCCCATGTGGACAAAGGCCAAATTAGGGAATGTTGTTAATGGGTATCCAGCTGCTATTTAACAATACATCCAACTCCCCTGAATCTTTGAGAGGAGCCCCTCCTCTAGCCTGTAGCTGTGACCTCTTCTGAAGCAATCACACAGCTCTCCTATGCTTAGACCAGGCCGAGGTGCAGCCCTCTCTACCGCTCTTTATCAATCTTCAGTCTCAGCAGTCCTGACTTGGATTAGTACTTGCAGTTTTCTTCCTTGAGCTATACTAGTGATATCTCTCACCAAACATCCTTCTTAAATAGGGGGCCATAAGGAAAACTGGGACATCTGGCTCACTGCCCCACCTCAAGTCAGGAGTGCTGCTGCAGACTGGCAGGTGCACAGGTGCAGTTGGGCCGGGCGGCAGAGCTGCCTGATGCACCATGCTTTTCCACCTCCCCACCAGACTGTGCCCCGCACCCCTGCCATTCTGGGATGCTAGTTTAATTTTCGCCAACTGACCAGGACCAGCCTTTGAAATCCAGGACTGCCCTGGGCAAACTGGGACATATGGTCACCCTATTCTTAAAGCATGTTACTTAGAATCAAAGTAGTTCAAAGATAAACAGCCTACATACGTAGCCATCTTTCCTTGTAGCTTCCCATTCTTTGTGAGCCAAAGAGCCCACCAGGACAGATCTAAGCAGGGTGTAGAGGGTACAACTGCACCCCGCTTCAGCTGTGAGACCTATGCACAGCTAGCTCTTCAAGCTTCCTGGCTCGTCAACATAGCTCCTGGCTAGAGCCACTCTTTAGGCACAACTTTGGAAGCCAAAAGGTAATCACCAAGGTCAATGCTCCCTCCTTGGTCTGGCCCCCAAACAGATTTGTCAGCAGGGGGAAGGGCAGGGGAAAAGGGAGGAAAGCAACAGTAGCACTTAACCCTGGGGACCAAAATGGTGGCTTAGGCCAGGAGCTGCACTGACAAACTGATTAGCACAGAAAGCTCACTGGGCATGTGCTGCCCAGCTGAAGGGAATGTGGCCACGTCCCCCCCCTTGGTTCACTCCAACTGCTTTCAGACTCTCTCATAAGACCCATCTCTGCCTTTTTTCTGTACCCTTCACCAAGAATAACGCAATCACAACTGCCTTTCCAAACTCTTCAAAGAATCCTTTTAACAATGTAGCTTCTTTGGACTCAGTTCCCAGCCTTGATAAACTGGAGGCTGGAAATTGGTGGTCGCACTGGAATTTTCCACAAATTCTGGTTGGGTGGTTGCTTATCCAAAGTCAAAATTGTTGCTTGCTTTCTTGTTTTTCC
Organism: Caiman crocodilus; assembly: GCA_030014935.1. Lineage (NCBI taxonomy): Eukaryota > Metazoa > Chordata > Crocodylia > Alligatoridae > Caiman > Caiman crocodilus. The sequence goes on from JAGPOW010001338.1 coordinate 25,181,646, forward strand.
ACCTTTTCCCTATTCAATTAGGCCAAGAACTTTATAGAGGAAAGTCGAGTAACCCTGTAGAACTAGACAGTGTTTTTGCAATGATCAGATCATGTACAATATTAATAAAACTTATGAATTCAAGCAGTTCCACATTGACTGCAATTGTAACAAGAAAACTGTATGGGATTTTAAGATCTTCAGTAAATGCTGTCTTTGTTCTGTGCTTGTAGAGCACCCAACACACTGGGGCCCTGAGCCATGGCTAAGCCCCCAAGTGTTACTGTACTACAAGTATTTGTCAGCATCATTCAGGAAGTACAACACTGACTGACAACTGGTAAGAGGAAAAAAAAAGAATCTTTCAATTTTAATAAAGAAAATAAAGCACTATCTTTTTCCCTATCTACAAGGTCAAATAGTTTCATAGTTGGTAGGGTCGGAAGGGACCTGAGCAGATCGTCAAGTCCAACCCCCTACCATGGGCAGGAATGAGTGCTGGGATCAAATGACCCCAGCTAGGTGATTATCTAGCCTCCTTTTGAAGACCCCCCCTCTCCTGCCAAGGTAGGAGTGAACACCACTTCCCTTGGAAGTTGGATCCAGATCCTAGCCTCCCTGACTGTGAAGTAGTGCCTCCTGACCCTACTCTCAATCAACTTGTGGCCGTTATTCCTAGTTACTCCAGGTAGTGCTCGGGGGAACAGAGCCTCTTCCATTCCCCACTAGTCCCCCCGGTAAGTTTACAGATGGCCACTAGATCCCTTCTCAACCTTCTCTTGTGAAGGCTGAACAGGTTCAGGTCCCGTAGCCTCTCCTCGTAGGACCTGCCCTGCTGCCCCCGACCATACAAGTGGCCCTCCTCTGGACCTTCTCAATGCTGTCTATATCCCTCCTGAAGTTCGGCACCCAGAACTGGATGCAGTACTCCATCTGCAGCTTGACCAATGTTGCATAGGATGGGGAGGATCACCTCCTTGGACCTGCTCGTGATGCATCTGTGGATGCATGAGAAAATACGGTTGGCCTCCCTGAGTGCATTGCCACACTGCCAAAATGAACATGGGCTGACATCAATAATGATTCCAAGATCCTTTTCTGCCTCTGCACTGACAAGAAGGGAGTTCCCCAGCCTGTAGGTGTGCTGCTGGTTCTTCCTCCCCAGGTGCAGGCACCTTGCACTTGTCAGTGTTGAAACCCATCCTCTTCTCATCTGCCCACCCCTGTAACCTGTCTAGGTCTGATTGCAGCCTATTCCTCCCTTCTAGTGTGCCCACATCCCCCCAAACCTTAGTGTCATCAGCAGATTTGAATAGGGTGCTTTTTACACCCCCGTCCAAGTCACTGATAAAGATGTTGAACAGCATGGGTCCAAGAACTGAGCCCTGGGGGACCCCACTGCCCACATACTTCCAGGTTGAAAAATGACCCATCCACCTTGAAAATGACCCATCCATCAGACAGGTGCCAGAGCTTGGCACCAATAGCAGCCAGCAAGACACACCAGGAAGCCTGGGAGGCTTGCACTGGGCAGCTGGGTCTGATCCTTCCCTTCTGTGGAGCACTCGTGTCCCTGATGCCTAACGTAAGCCTCCCAGGCTGCCTGGCATATCCTGCCAGAGTTCAGCACCAGTGGCAACTGGCAAGTTGCACTGGTCAAACCAAAAGGCTCGCACTAGGCAGCAGGGCCCAATCCTTGCTTGTATGGGGTACTCATGTCCCTGGTGCCCACTGCAAGTCCCTCCCTTCCCCCACCTGCCTGTGTCTGTGCTGGCTCAGGACTGACAGTCCAGAGCACCTGAGCACCTAGCAAATGCTGTGAGGGAGGGCTAGGTGAGAGGGGAAGCCCAAAGGCCCGTGGGATGCTGGCAAACAGTGACCTAAATTGAGTCAGGAGGTGATCTGTACTGAAGTTCAATAGGTTGATTTAACCTAAATTGGTTAGGCTGACACTATATCAATCAAGGTCTATCTTAGACTGGGATCTGCCATTTTTAAACCAGTCTATGCGCTCTGAACTTCTATTAAGCATGGACCAGTGGGATTAGGCAAATCTAAAGTTATAGTGTAACAGCTGCTGCATACTTCCAAACAACAGTCTTTCTTTCCCTCTCTTTAGAATGGCTGAAATATACATTTGTCCACACACTCCTCTTTGAGTTCCCTAGTCAGATATGCCCAGAGATCACTGTATAACTGAAGAAAAATTCTAGAAATATATGCTATTCAAAAGTACAGAGAAGAAATGTGCTGATCACAGACAGGGCAGGACTGAATGGCTTAACTTTTTGTTCACCTCTTACTCTGAACAAACCAGAAGTTCCACTGAAATTGGGTAGCAGGGAAAGGAAAAAAAAAAAAAAGTGTTTTCCAAACCCAATGCCTCCTATCAAAGAGTGTAACATTATTGAGGGTTACTAACCAGCCCAAAATGACTGATCTTAATTGATCAATCAACACTTCCTAATGTGTGCTGAATATATCAGTCATCATCAACAGACCAAACTGCTGATTGAAGCTTATATATATTCATGAAAGCATATATGCATTTTGTCTACCATATGAAAGGATATTGATATAGTAATAAAATGCACAAGAAAGGTACATTCAATACTAGTACCCTTCAAGCAGCAATGGGAACAAATTGAGACATCAGAATTGCAAATATTTTCATATTACAGGTTTATTTCAAGCATTGTTGCTTAATAGATACAGTTTATACATTTTTGCACTATATATAAACAATGGAATACTTTCCAAATTATTCCTAGATAAAATATATTACTGGCTCAAAATGTTAATCTGACAATAGTTTCTCCAAGTTACATTTTGTTGAGCATCAATTCAGATCACAGAAAAGATGACAAAATGCTTTGGCAAGGAATCTTTCAAGCAGAAATGTTGTTAAAACTATTCTGAATACAGGTATTCCAATTCAAATTTTACTGCAACATCAGTCAAATGGATAACATGTTTGTACATAGTTATACTGCTTCATTGGAATATAATTCAGAGGAACAGAGATCTTAATTTTTCAAGGTGTGTGGTCCAACTTTTGAATCTTTGCCAGTCAAAGAAACTGCCTGCTGCTTTTCAACACACAATGGTGTAGCAAGTTTTTGAAACCTCTAACTGCACTACAGCGATGGTCACTGTTAAAACAAAGTTCCTGGCAAGCCCCGGGCCTGTGCAAGGCTGGAAGGACTGCCAAAGGTATCAACACAAAGGAAAAATATGTTCACTGAATTGCACACATTGAGCTTCTAGGAGGGTTAACAGTTCTTGTCACAGGCTCCTGACTGTAGTTGACAATATCTGCCTTCACCACCCGCTGTCATAAAAGAGAACACAATGATTATCAAGATATGAGAAGCAAACTGTGTTTAAAGTGCTGCTAAAACACTGAACATGGCAATTTCCTTAATGAAGGTCTCCTTTCCTAGAAGACAGATACTTTACCAACATGTATATTAGTACTAATAAAGAATGAATCAGTGAAACGGACATTGGGTAGTATTCTTTCCCTGGTTTCACGTATCAAGACTTGGTGGGAGCTAATTATTATTAATACCAATTGCATAGATAGGCAGAATGCTTAAAGATGAAAATGAAGGAATATAAACACTAAGTGTGCATAAATTGTACCTCCCCATATGATGTACTGCAAACGTGTGTTTGTTACACTGTTTATTTGAGGCTCAAAGATACTTCTATTCTGTTTAGGAAACCTGTGATTATAGAATGTGTTATTGACGGAGAGCCCCATCACAATATTCTTACAGAAGAAATTCTATACAGAACAGATTCTATATTTGTACATTAAAATATACTTACACTGTACCTAAAACAATAACCTTTGAGCAGAGTCTCATTCTAACTGGTCCGTGATATATTTCTTGATATTACTATTGACAGTTATTTTTAGCCAGTTAGAACACATATATGCAAGAGGAACAGATTTTCAAAGTTTGGTAGCAAAGGGAGACCACTTATTTCCATATCTGGAACCATTCAGTGACCAAATGAGCCAACTACATACTATTCTGACTACCCAGCTTTTAAACGTCTTGTCAAAACATGTATATGCAATATTATATTATTAATATGGGTGAAGGGACAGAGCAGTTAAGCCGGGAGGGGGGGGGGGGGGCAAAATGTGGCCCACAGGCTAGATCCAGCCCACCAAGTGATTTTAATTTGGCCCACGGTGGGTCCTTTGGCCCTGACAGGCCCAGGTATGGGGGCAACCCTGGCCGTGGCATGTGCATTTGGTTCCACTGTCCCTGGGCACACTGTGGGGCTGGGGCAGCATGGTACCCAGACTCACTTCCTCACAATGCCCACATCAGCATCTTCCACCAGCTGCCACTGTCAGTCTCTGCCCCTGCCACAGGATCTGGCCCCACTGTCCAGGCACCCTGGCCCATCTGCCTTGCACCCACTGCTGGGGGCACTGGACAGAGTCTCCATGGAGACCAGCCGAGGACCTATATGGGCAAAGTGTGCTTGGCTGCATGGAGAGGCTGGAGCTGTGGGCAGGTGGGGAATAGTATTTGGGAACAAGAAAGGTGGGTGGGACCAGGGCTGGGATCAGAATCATGGGGCCAAGGCCTGGGGCTAAGCTGACACCTGCAACGGGTGCCATTTCTGTGAGCAGCGACAAACAGGGAGTAGATCGTGGCTCTGCTCCAGGCCCTGGTCCCACCCCGTCACTGCCCCATGATCTTGATCCCATCCCTGGCCCTGCTCCAGCCCCTGTCCATCCCACTTCTGGATGCCGTTCCTCACCTGCCCATGGCCCTCACCCAAATGAGCAAGCCCTCCTTGTGTCAATCTCCATGGAGATCCCAGGATTGCCAGATGGTGGTCGCATGGAGTCAGGCTCTGGGGCAGCACCACTTGGAGTTTTGGCGAGCTGTTGCAGGGCAAGGGGTAGTGCTAACCTGGCTCATGCCAGTTCACCAAAACTCCCTAAGTGGCTCTCTAGCCCAAATAACTGTCCAGCCCTGTAAGTCATCTTGCTATATAGTTCTGGATGCATAAATTCAAGACCAGCTCTTAACTGATCGAATAGGCTGTCCCCAATTGATCCAATTGTAAATGGCAGTTTATCATTCATGCTAAGACAGAAAGAAGGCTAATGATAATAGGTACACCACTCCTTTGCATGCTGTAATTACCCAATGGCCCATTTGGTCAGGTAGACTTTTAACATTCAGTGTTGGAAATTCAATATTTGTAACAGTTCTGAACTGATATGTAACATACTATTATATTTATGCAATGTACTATGTATTTAGAGTGCTATTCAGTGTCATAATCACTACATCACAGGAAAGCAATGTAACTTGAAAAAAATGCATCTTTTTTACCGTAATACTTGGACTACTGCACTGAACAGACTTTACTTTGACAGTTGGTAGTGTTCTGTTGGTTATCTTCAGGATACTTCACTATTTCTGCCCTGACAACATGCTGTCAACCACGAATCAGTATAACAGACAGAAAGCAAGAAGAATGAGAAACAAAAGAAAAGGAGAAAATGAAGACATCAATAGCTGAAAAAGAAGGAATGACAAGTGATAGCACAAAAGCAAACCAGTTGAACAAGAAGTATGTTTCTATCCCCCCCTGCTAAAGAGAAATATATGTAGTAGATCGTTAGATAGCTGGAGTCAAGAGCTGGTTCTCAGCTTTATCATTTATGGCTTTTCTAAAAACAAGTATGAAACTAATCAACAAGAGGAACCAATAAAAATGTATGAAGTAATAGTAGTGGCAGGATGAAAAAGAAAGGAAACTAAAAAGGAGAAAAAGATGACAAACTTTCTTTCTTTGTGTATAATTCAATGTTTGTAGATCTGTCTCCTATCCACAACTGTACTAAAGCCACCCATGGATCATGCTTACTATATAATTACTGTGGTACCATTATTGGTCCAAAATAATAAAGTTAACACAGTCTCATATCCAGGTGCTCTGAGTTTGTATGTTTGTTTTACATGCAAACTTTTCTTAGTCATTTGTAAATCCTGAAAAAGTGTTTTTGCAGTGAAATGACTGGCACTTATACTTTGCAAAAGGAGACTTAGAAAATGCGTATTTGAATTTTATGATAAACTTCTAATGACATGAAATACATATTAAGCAACTGCCTTGACAATTCTTTGACAAATATTTACCTTTAATAAAAACAAAAACAAAAATCTTCTCAACTTCCCTTGTTAAAAAAACCCAATTAAATATTTCAGAATAAATGCAATGTTTTTGCTAAAGGGATAAAAAAATAATATAAATATGTTCAAAAAACCCCAGAAAGGCAATATTAAAGAAAAAAATTGCTATGGAAACTGTATGGACCAAATCCACTGCATTTCTTATATAATTCTTATCATTATATTATTTCTTTTTACATTCAAAATATTTTCCAGTTACAAATGATATACAGTTGAGGGGGATAAAAACATACATGCATACATACACACATATGAAACACTATTTAATATAGGTGATAAGTATATACAAACACTGCTTGCTGAAGATAACCTTTGTAAATAAAGATTATATGTTATGCAAGCAATAGTAATTGAACTGGGAGGTACAAGATCTAGATTTATTACCTGGTGATGTACTCTGCTAAAGGTTTAATTGATCAACTTCATATTATCTTATCTGGTAGACAACAGTCATGATTTAGTAAACTTCAGACCCAATGTTATCAAGGGAAAGGTTGCCAAATCCCATGTAAAGCACTGTAGGGGTTCAGCATTAAACAGTGTTATCTGACCTCACCAGACTTAATTTCTTCATACCAAGATTCACGCTAAAGCCAAGGAAAAGAAACCTTGCAATCAATAAGCAATTAATTGTTCCTTCAAATGTTGGTTTAAATCCCATCATGTAAACACAGTTAGGTTAGTGACCCATGTTTAAGTCACTTTGTGGCAGGAGACTGATTAACATAAATGATTTGGATTTTCTAAAAGAATTTCAGTAAAGGAGAAAAACACCACTGCAGAGATTTTACTACTAGATTCACTCCTATTGCATACACACGAACCATTTTGATACTACCAATATCAAATCTGATAATAAGCTTCTGTCAAGTAGCAGAGCCACACGTTTCCTTATTTAGTGCAGTTGCTCTGAATTTTGCATCTTATTTAATTGCCAAACACTTTATTCTACAGGACTGACACTAGCTCTAATTTGCTCAATTGGCATTTAATTTAAGTGAAAATGTATATCCCTTACAAAAATGCTAACCCTTGCCAATGCCAAGAAACAAATTGTACCCCATGCAGTTTTTATACTATGACTGCAAGTAAAAAAAAATTGAAAGAAAAATATTTTATTAATTAAAGAGCCATTTCCTACATTTCAAAGGACCCTTGTGATTTAAATGAGTGAAAAATTCGAGGGCTGAAAATAAGTTAAAAAAATGAAATGTTCTTGTTTTGGAAAACCTTAAAACATACTCTCTTTTCCAATCACACGCAGGTATCTTCAGTTTAGATAAGGCGGCAGTTATGGTGCAAGAACAGACTTCAGAACAGATTAAAATCAATAGAAATTTTGCTCTGGTCTTTAACGTGGCCAAGAACAACTGCCCTCATCACAAGTGTTTTTGCAGAATTGCCAACTAACTCCAAGTGTTCAAAAAATTAAAAGTCTGAACTAAATAATACATTTGGGATTGTTGTTACTTATCCTCTAACCACTCAAGTCTCATTTCCCAGGTTTTCTTTGCAAGCATGAGGTTTAAGAACCTTTTTTAATGAAAGCTGTGATTCTCATTTATAAAATGAGGAGAGTTGAAAACAGTTAGTATTTTGAATGCTGGTATCTTTTACACAAAATAACTAGCAATCTTGAAGAGATGTATTAATAATAGAACAAGTTTCCAATTACACTATTTCTCATGATATTATTTTGGCATGAGTTCCTTACACACAGATTTTTCACATTTGGGGTTTATCTGACCTCTATTATTGGACCTTAAAGTTATTACACAGACTAGACATAGTACATTTAAAAAAAATCTGCTTTCTTCTGAGAGTCAGAAAGATACTAAAACAGCTGATCCATTCTCCTGCTCTTAACAAACAGGATGTAGTAAGCATCCTTATGTATGTATACAAGTAACTATACCTTGTGGGTACTCCTTGGTGGAAAAAGGCTAAGGGACCTCACCCTCACAGAAATACACCTTAGCTGAGGCTTTAGGCAGTCAGTAGCAGTTCTTATCTGTTGCTGTTTGGCAGAAGCTGCAATCATCAAGGCAATGACTGTCTGGACTTGGTCTGGCCACCTCTAGTGGGGGAGAAGGCCTGTTCCAACTGGGGGTGGGGCAAACTGGAAATTTTGCCTGTTCCAACTGGGGGTGATAAACCCAGAAGTGCCACTGGCACTTCTCTCGGTGCCCCCACATTCTCATGAAGGGCACTGGCCATTGCCCCCCCACTCCCTGGCCAGCGAAGGGCACATTCCCCCCCACAATCCCATCTGAGGCACAAACACAACTTCCTGTCAGTGGGTAGCTGTGTTGAAACTGGGCTAGAGAAAGACATTACACATCAACCAGTTTAAGTGATCAGAAAACTGGTTTAAACCTGTAACAGAACAGACATTCAGTGCACATAAACCAGTTTGAAAATAGCCGAAACTGGTTTGAGATGCACCTAGCTGAACGTAGTATCAGACTTAACTGATTTGGATAAAACCTCTTTATGCAATGTCTGTCCCAGACCTGCTCCTGGTTTACTTAAATCAGAGGCCCCACAGTTCTCCACCTGCTGGAAGCTGCATCGATACCACAGCCCTGGGGCAGGTTGGGAGGGGTGGGGAGAAGCAGTGGTGGAACAGATGGAAGTTTCTCAACCCTAGCACAGCTCCTCTCTTCAGCCCCAGCATGAGTATGGGCACAAGGAAAGTCCTCCATTTCCATGTGCCAGTTGCAGTAGCCTTGGGGGCCATATGTTACTGCTCTCTGCCTCGCATGTATTTTCACAAGCAATGCTATGAAATAAGGCATGTAGTAACTGAAGAACTGTAACGCAGTGAATATTAAGTGACTTATTTGGTTTTGGACAAGAAATTTGTGATATGTAAAACAAACCTCACTTCTCCCAAGTCCCTGACCCAATCTATAGTCACAACAGCTTTCTTTCTTGGAAAAGCCTAGTCCCATTCCTAGTTCCAGACAAGGCTGAAAGGGGATCTGGTGGCCATTTACAAACTCACCTGGGGGGGACCAGCGGAAATTGGGGGAAGCTCTGTTCCTTCGGGCACCACCAGGGGTTACTAGGAATAACAGCCACATATTGTTAGAGAGGAGGTTCAGTCTGGATACCAGGAGGCATTACTTTACAGTTAGGGCTGCCAGGCTCTGGAATGGGTTCCCAAGGGAGGTGATGCTCTCTCCTAGCTTGGGGATCTTCAAGAGGAGGCAGGATAGATATCTGGCTCAAGTGTTATGATCCCAGCACTCGTTCCTGTCTGGGGCAGGGGGTTGGACCTGATGATCTGTTTAGGTCCCTTCTGACTCTTAGTGCTATGAAATTATGCTTCTGGAAGATGCTGGCTCTCAACCAATATCAATGGTCATTTTCCATTGTCCAACTAGGACAATTACAATTTTCCCTCTTATGAAATGTATTTTTGATAATTTTTTTTGAGGATTTGAGAGTGTTCTTTTTGACACTATACATGAAGAGGACTAGGGTCCCAGATTTCAAAAGGGCCAACTTCGGAGAGCTCAGCAGGCTAGTTGACGAGGCACTGAGGGACTGTAGGGTTGAGGACATGGGTGTTCACGAAGGGTGGGCGCTCCTTAAGGAGATGATCCTCCGGGCCCAAGGG
>JAGPOW010001338.1:25202976-25229191 GCA_030014935.1 Caiman crocodilus
CCTGCCCTTAACAAACTTGTGCTGGTTTCCCTTCAGCATAAAGTCACCTGCCGGTCCCTCACAGATATGAGCCTTGAGAATTTTCTCAAATATCTTCCCCAGAACTGAGGTGAGTGACTGGCCTGTAGTTCTCCAGGTCCTCCTTCTTCCCCTTCTTAAAGATGGGAACCACATTGGCAACCTTCCAGTCCTCTGGCACCTGTCCAGAGCTCCAAGAGAGCTCATATAACCAAGCCAATGGCTCAGCAATCACCCCTGCCAGCTTCCTCAGCACCCTTGGGTGTAGGTCATCTGGGCCTGCCGACTTAAAGACATCCAGCCCTTCCAGAAGCCCTTCCACCACGTCAATCCTCACCTACGGCCTAGCAGCGATTCCTGAGGAGGAATAAAGGCCTCCAGCGGGAGGGAAGTCCCGGTCCCCCCTCAGGAAGACTGTGACCTGGAAAAAGAGCAAGCAGGAAGGGCAACAGGGAGGTGTTCTCATTCCTCCTGAGAATCATGCTGATCAACTAGTTACCTTAGGTGCCTGTACACAAATTCACCGAGCCTGGGAAACAAGCAGGAAGAACTGGAAGTTCTCGCAGTCATAGAAATATGTTGCGATTGGAATAACAGAGACTTGGTGGGATAGCTTGCATGCCTGGAGCACTGTCATGGATGGGTACGAACTGTTCAGGAAAGACATGTAGAAGAGAAGAGAACGAGGAGTTGCACTTGATGTAAAAGAGCCATATGATTGTTCAGAGGTCCAGTATGAAATCAGAGACAGTCCTGTTGAAGGTCTCTGGGTTAGGGTCAAAGGAGAGAGCACCAAGGGCGATGTTTTGCTGTGTGTCTGCTACAGATCACCAGACCAGGAAGAAGTGGTGGATGAGGCTGTCTTCAGACAACTAGCGAAGTTTCCCAATCCCAGACTCTGGTTCTCATGGGAGACAATCACTCTGACATCTGCTGAGAGGGCAATATAGCAGTACACAAGAAGTCCACGAATTTTTTGGAGAGTGTTGGAAATAACTTCATGGTGCAAGTGCTGAAGCAGCCAACTTGTGTATGCGCTCTTCTTGACCTGTTGCTGCCAAACAGGGAAGAATTGATGGGGAATGTACTAGCAGATGGCAACTTGGGCAACAGTGACCATTAGATGATTGAGTTCAGGATCCTGAGGAAAGGAAGGATGGAAAGCAACAGAGTAAGGACCCTGGACTTCAGAAAAACAGACTTGGACTCACTCAGGGAACTCACGGGCAGGATCCCCTGGGAAACCAGGCTGAGGGAGAGGAGTTCAGAAGAGCTGGCTGTGCTTCAAATAATCTTTACTGGGAGTGCAGGAAAAAACATCCCAATGTGCAAGAAGACTAGTAAATATAACAAGACCAGCTTGGCTTAGCAGGGAATTCTTCAGAAAACTAAATCACAAAAAGAAAGCTTATAAGATGTGGAAACTTGGACAAACAACTAGGGCAGAGTTTAAGAGTATTGCTCAGGCATGCAGAGCTAAAGTCAGGAAAGCCAAAGCACAATTGAAGTTGCAGCTAGCAAGGGATGTAAAGGGTAACCAGAATGATTTCTACAAGTATGTCAGTGGCAAGAGGACGATAAGGGAAAGTGTGGGTCCCTTACTGAATGGCAGAGGCAACCTAGTCACAGAGGATGCAGAAAAACCTAAAATGCTCAATGCCTTTTTCACCTCAGTCTTCACAAGCAAGGTCAGCTCCTAGGCTACTGCACTGTGCAGCACAATCTGGGGAGGTGAGCAGCCAACAGTGGTGAAAGAACATGTTCGGGACTATTTAGAAATGCTGGATGTGTACAAGTCCATGGGGCTGGGTGGGATGCACCTGAGGATGCCAAGGCAGTTAGATGATGTAACTGCAAAGCCACTGGCCATCATCTTTGCAAATACTATCAGGAGAGGTCCCAGACGATTGGAAAAAGGAAAACATAGTGCCCATATTTAAAAAAGGGAAAAAAGGAGGATCCAGGGAACTACAGACCAGTCAGCCTCACCTCAGTCCCTAGCAAAATCATAGAGCAGATCCTCAAGGAATCCATTTCTAAGCATTTGGATGAAAAGGTCATTAGGAACAGTCCACATGGATTCACCAAGGGCAAGTCATGCTTGACCAACCTGATTGCCTTTTATGATTAGATGACTGGTTCTGTGGATGTGGGGTGGCCAGCAGATATAGTATACTTTAATTTTACCAAGGCTTTTGATATGGTGTCACACAACAATCTCACAGGCAAGCTAAGGAAGTACAGGCTGGATAAGTATACTGTAAAATGGATAGAAAACAGGCTGGAGCATTGGGTTCAGAGAGTAGTAATCAATGGCTCAATGTCCAGGTGGTATAAAGTAAAGTGCCTCAGGGTCAGTCCTGGGGCTAGTTTTGTTCAGCATCTTCAAAGACCTTGAAGATGGCATATAATAGTGTTTCTCAACCCATGGGCCACAAGAATATTTGAAAGGGTTGCAAGCACGTCCCAGAAAAACATGGAAAAGCATGGGTTTTGCCTAGCAGACTGGCATCATTCCAGCCTGCAAGGAGCTGTTTGGGATGATTGGAAGCAGTAGGTACACATGCATGTGTGTGTGTGCGCACATGCACATGGCTGGCATTCAGCCAGGCAGGGTACTAGGAGCAACTCCAGCTTGATGCAAGTAAGGGTATGGGGACTAGGGACTGGAGGTCTGGGGCTTGGAGACTGTCCAAGGGTGCTGGTACCTGCCAGCACTGGGGGAAGGTGACCAGCTGCCAACGCTGCATCAGAATGGGAGAGCAGGAGAGTGGCATCTGACCCTCCAGCAGGTGAAGAAGCAGGGGGAAGCCTTTGGGGGTGGTGGTGAGCTATGTGGCTGTGCTGGCAGCACCAGGGCCAGAGCCCGTACTCACAGGGGTGAGGCACCTGTGAGATGCAGCTCAGAGAGTGAGTGAGGCTATGACCAGACTGCCTGGCACAGCACAGGACAGGCGAGTGCCATAGGCCTCACCTGGCCATCATTCTCCTCTCTCCAGCCTATGCTGGGGATGGATTAACTCTATTGGTTCCCAGATGAGCCAGAGCCACAGCAGCCACTGCTCTCCAGCCCAAGCGGGACAGGAGCAGCTGGAGGCCGCCTTCTGGTGGGGGGTGGGGGCAGGAGGGTGCAGGGTGGAAGTATAGGGCATCAGCATGGAGACAAGGGACTGTGGCTTGGGAGTGAGGGGTACTGGCAGGGGTGGAGAGGCTGTGGGTCAGGAATGAGGGGCATTGGCAGGGCCAGAGGGCTGTGGCTTGGGAGTGAGTAGTATCAGCAGGGCCAGCGAGATGTGGGTTAGGACTGGCCATTGATGTTTACAAATGGGTCCTGGTACAAAAAAGGTTGAGAACCAATGACATAGTGCATTCTCAGCAAGTCTGCAGATGACACCAAGCTAGGGGGATTAGTAGATACGCTGGAGGGTAGGGATAGGATTCAGAATGACCTAGACAAATTGGAGCATTGGGCCAAAGAAATCTCATGAGACTCAACAAGGAAAAATGCAAAATCCTGCACTTAGGAGGGAACACCTGCATGCACCAGTACAGCCTGGGTGCTACCTGGCTGGGCAGCAGCTCTGCAAAAAAGGACCTGGGGGTTACAGCAAACAAACTGAATACAAGTCAGCAGTGTGCCCTTGTTGCCAACAAGGCTAATGGCATACCAGGCTGTATTAGTAGAAGTGTTGCCAGCAGGGAAGTGACCATTCCCCTCTATTCAGCGCTGGCAAGCCACATCTGGAGTACTGTGTTCAGTTTTGGGGACCTCACTACAGAAAGGATGTGGACAAATTGGAGAGTCCAGTGGCGGGCAACAAAAATGGTGAGGGGGCTGGAGCACATGATTTCTGAGGAGAGGCTAAGGGAACTGGGCTCATTTAGTCCAGAGAAGAAGAGACAGAGCAGATTTAACAGTAGCCTTCAAATACCTGAAGGGGGATTTGAAAGAGGATGGAGTTAAACCAAGGGTTGTCAACTTGGGGTACCCATATTCCTGGGTGTACCTTGAAAGGTCCCAGGGGGTACATGTGGGCAGGCAGGCAGAGATAGAGTGCTGTCACTGCCTCACAGGAGCAAGACTGGGGCAGGGCAAAAGCAGCAGCACTCCTCTGTGGGCCGAACAGGCACCACTCAGCCACTGTACACGGGGGGAAGAAGCTTGCACGCAGCTGCCACTCCATGTGCAACCCCTCCCTCCTGCCCCATAACCAGCTGCTGCTACCCCCCCCACTTCAACCCCTCAACCAACTGCTGTGGGTACACTGCTCAAAAAAAGGTTGAAAACCCCTGAACTAGACTATTCTCAGTGGTGGAAGAGGCAGCTTCCTCCTGAAGCTGGGTCAATGGGCAGAAAAGGAAATACTGACAACAGGGAATAACTATTAATTATGAATATCCAATACTTTCTTAATTCAGAATCACCCATTAATTCAGAATGACAAAACAAGGAGCAATGGTCTCAAGTTGCAGCAATGGAAGTTTAGGTTAGATATTAGGAAGAATTTTCTCACTAGGAGGGTAGTAAAACACTGGAACAGATTACCTAGAGAGGCGGAATGGCCATTCTTGGAGGTTTTCAAGACCCATCTAGACAGAGCTTTTGCTGGAATGGTTTGGTTGGGGCTGGTCCTGCTTTAAGCAGGGGGCTGGACTAGATGACCTCCTGAGGTCCCTTCCAACCCTAATTTTCTATGATTCTATACCACATAGATCTCTCCCACCTCACTTCTACACTACACCGCACTGCACTACACTCCCACCCCATATTGCTCTCGGCTCAGTCTCAGCACCCTGGCCATGTCACACCATCCTGCCCTCCCCCACCATGGTCAGGTAAAAACTGAAAGCCAGAGGATGGAGGGGAAACCCAGAGATTCTGGCTGCTGTTGCAGACAGAGCAATGAGAGAAGAACCATGGCTGCAAATCACAGTCTGCCAGTTGGACAGACATGGTCTAGCTCATTGATTTTGATAACACAGATTGGCATTAGACTTGCTAATTTACCAAAGGTTAAGTTCAACAAATAAAAGCCTGACACCAACTCCCAACAGAAAATAAAACTGCCTGAAGAAATAAGACTAAGAAATAAAAAGTGTTTACCTACAGATGCAACTACCTTGAAAGACTATTAAGTGCCAAAAATATAATGGGCAATAAGTAAAATAATGTACACTATGAAATATAGAGATAATCATTTGTTTTGTGAATGGTCACCAAGTGCATGATGATAATGAGCAACCGAGCAAGTTATGTATAATTCTTTTGTTTTACTACTTTTACATGGTTCTATGCCAAAAGTTCATTTATACTGGAATAATGTCCAGACCTGTATACGGTCCTCCACTACACAGCCGTCTGCAACCCTTCATAAATGAATATGAAATGCCAAAGAACAGCAGTTTTCTGGACAATGGACAATAGATTTCATTTCTGTATATGAAGTTTTTCCCTGCAGTTGTCTCAAAATAGTAAAAGAACAGAAAGAGAGCTCAGAGAGGCTAAGGAAATAAGCATTATGCTTGCACTGAGCAGCAAAAGCAGAGGAGAGGAGGTATAGCATAAAACAGGCAAGACCACTAAATGTACTTAATATTTTGCTGGAGCTTACCTTGGAGCTGCATATGATGCGTCTAATCTAAACGGCACCACTGTCACAGAGATTAGAATCTGACTCAAACCTATTTCCACATAAAATAACAATCACCCAAAAGGTGTCATTCTTTTTAAAACTATATATACATCAAAACATTAAAGACAGATTATAAGAGCTTCCTCAAATGACTTCCCCAGTCTGAGTCAAGTACTCTTGAGATTTTAAA
Source organism: Caiman crocodilus (assembly GCA_030014935.1). Classification (NCBI taxonomy): domain Eukaryota; kingdom Metazoa; phylum Chordata; order Crocodylia; family Alligatoridae; genus Caiman; species Caiman crocodilus. Next base: position 25,208,818 of record JAGPOW010001338.1, read on the forward strand.
ATGTACAATTCCAACTACATTGTGAGGGAATCTGTCATTAGTGGTTAATTCTCTTATTTATACTTAACTTTTGCTAATCAGTTTATATTATTTAATAAAAATGGATTAATTAGGAGCTTTTAGAAATTCAATATAGACATTTTAACATTTTATGCTTAAGTAGAATTTAGGTTAGTTTTCAAGCTATGAGTAAACATGCATAGTATTCTATACACTGAAAAATTCTTTTATATAGTATGTTGCAGAAAATGAAATATCTTTCTGCAAAGTATTTGCAGCTGTTCATACAAGTTATAAAATTACATAATGTTTAAATAATGAGCTATCATGATTAGCCCACACAGACATGACAAGTAAAATGCTCTAATAATTTATTAATTTGATTTACATGTGCTTAAAATTATGTACATATTTTCTCTTCTAAAAATACTCCAGGGTCATAATAAAGGAGCAGTATAGAAGTTTCTCTTTATCTTATTTTCTTACTATAGGAACAGCATAGCATTTTTCTCCAGAAATCAAACTTAAACATCTGACTGCACAATAATTTCATGAACACCATCTCTTCAGTCCACTTTGTATGAAAAATAGAGTTCAATGAACAAGTTATTTTAATCTCAGAAGTTCAAGATCCATTTCATTTTGTGCTTGGGGATGAGATGACAACAGGGGATGAAGAGAAATAATGAAAGTACTTGAATACTAGGCAGCAGGATTTACTACACCTGTTTAATAGGGTTAGAAAATATTTTATAAAAAGGTGTGGATTGGCAGGGCCCATACTCCTAACCAGACAGAATCCTTCTTAGGCCACCAAATTAAATCTACAGCTTTTCCTTACCCAAGTAATTTTCCTGAGCTTTACTGCTATGCAATAAAGTCATAGAGCTGTTAATAAGTCCTCCATTTTTTCAAAAATATTGGGATGAGCCCATTAGAATTTATATTTTATAAAGATTCAGATAAGTACACTCTTACCTTCTAATTGAAGGAAAGGCTTTAGTTTCAGTGAAAAAGTAGTAATAATTTGACAAGTTTCGATAAAAGGTAAAAGATGAAAATGTAAATTATAGGCACTAGCTAGTTACATTTTTTCAGTATGCATTAGATCATCTCTCCTTTATACTATAAATCATAAACATATGCAAACATTACTTTTGAAAAAACAATTTGATTTATTTATATGTTACTGTAAATTTAGTCCACCCTCCTTCAGAAGGTACACAGTACAAACTACAACTTCTGTACACTTAATATATTTTATTAATACTTGCAATCCTTTTCTCACACTAAAACTGTTTCAAACGCCAAGAAAAAGAACATTTTTTCAGCGAAGTCCTGCAAAATATGCCACCACTGACATAAGGAAGCTGAAAATGAAATATAAATATAGTTCCAGTACAGATTTTCCAGTAATTTTTAGGTTATCGAGAAAACATCTAGAGTGTTGATCTGGTTATACTCATGTCAGACAAACTACATGTCACATTAACTACCTCCAGGAAGTTATTCCAAACACAAAATAAACTGTTTATGCCCCTTCTTGGATAGATAGCATGACAGATTGTTATTAGTTGAAGACAGATGAAATACATTAATTTGATTGCAAGCATGTGTTTACTTTCTCACTGTCATGTACACTCTAGTGCCGATGCTTCTTTACGAGGACATAGTAACAAATCAAATGCCGGATTAGAAGAATTGTTAAGGCAGAGTAATAATAGCTAGTGCTCTGGTGTTTTAGAATAGCTATTGTTTTACACTCATTTCCTAAAAAAGCATGAAAATATCTAGAAAGTATTTATAAGATGCAAAACTGATAGCTTGAAAGAGCCTCTAACAAACAATATATTTAAAGCTTCCTCCTCTATAGAACAGCATAGATATATAAAAAAATTAGTGAAAATAATTCAAGAAAAAAAGCATTATGAAGGTATATTTGATCATTTTAAATCTGTTTAAACCAAAGGGCCAGATTCTGGCAAACCATTAAAAATTCATGCCAAGAGAAGAATAAGGCAGAAAGTTTCCAATCCAGTCCTGACTCCTCTAAAACTAGAAAAATTCCAATACCAGAGCTGCAAAGAGGTGTCTGGGATGAGAGGAGAGATATGTATACTCCCCTTTTGTTTGTAAATCCCCTAGCCATGGCAGTTGCATATGCATACAAAATATAACTACAAAGATTACTCTTGCTTGAAAACAAAGTAATCTTCTAAGAGATGCTAAAGGTTAGGTAGGGCTTTTCAGAAAATGTAAGAGCATGCTAACATCAGCTTGTCAGCATATGTGCACACCTTCATATGATACGTCTAGTGGTTCTAGGACATGAAATAGCAAAAGCTAAACATAGTGGAACAAGTTTTCCTTTACTGGATTTTTCTATTTATTAGAAAGGTTTTTAATTTAGAGGCCATATTTTCTGAAAGAAAGAAAATTACGTATTTAATACAGGACTTCCAAAATAAGAGTTAAACAGGGCATGTAAAGAAATCCAGCATTTTATCTTCACTAAGTCTACAAGAAAAACATTTGTTCTTTCTTTCTTGTTGTTAAAAAACATGCAAGTCAGCACTGAAAAATGCACTTCTACTAGGTTTTTAAATCAGCTACATATACAGTCAAATAGTATGAACAGATAGCAGTTGCATCACTGTGCTAAGCTTGGATGCTACACAAAGATGCTTCAGTATGTGTTAGATGTTTGCTACTCTGGAGATAAGGTTTGGAGAAGTAAGTTATAATATCCCTTGCAAATCCCACCATTTTAGCATTTTTAAAAGGAGAAAAATATGCAAAAGAAATTTAAAGAAAAAAATAGCATATACAAGTTTGTTTTGAAAATTAGAAAGATGAAAAAAAACTAGAACAAATACTATACAATATTTTATCTTGATTGGACATTTCCCTCATTTCATTTTTGATACATTCTTGGCAAAATCTTTTTGCAGACACCATAGAGTTTTCAACTAAGCAGACTAAGATTACACAGACATTCTGAACTTGATCCATTCTGTGTTTTGTTTTGCTTTCATGTCAGATGTATCTTTAATTGTTATTCCTGTTAGGAATCTATTCTAATAGAGGTACTTTAAGAAACAAGAATGCTTTTCAAAAAAAGAGCATTAATCAAATGTATCAAGTGTGTTGCACTGCAGTAAGTCTTAATTTTACATGTACCATAAAAACAACTGTTTCCTTCTTTTTTTTGGAAGGGATAAAGAAAGAGAGAAGGTGTTTAGAGATTAAAATCTACTGGGTTGTCCTCTCCAGTTCCCAAAAGATATTAGCCCACACAAAGATCCATGTTGTTTCCAAACTAGTTCCAATACTCAAGCTATCTTATTAAAGTTTAAAGATAGCATTGGTATTCCTGTATTACACTACAGTTTGCAGTCCAGACATACTCTAAAGGCATACTCTAAAGGCACATTTACATACAGAGACACTCAAGTAAACTAAGACAAATGAACTAGAGGTGTTAACCTCCATAAAGATGCTCTCATTAAAAAAATGAGTGGACTGCTTTCAGCTAAAGCAAACTACAGCTATTTTATTTCTGAATGCAATCAACACAGGTTTAAATGTACTTCAACTTCACACCTTAAGTTGACTTATCTTAACTTTCCTAAGTGTCCCCTGTAACTAGGTGTTCTAAGACTATTATTCACTCCCAGTAAGCTACGAAGTCCTGTAGCTATAGCATACATACAGCAAAGGCAGCAGTGCTAAAGAACTTTTCTTTACAATGGGGATGTCAAATGCACCCTGGGTCCCAGGCCAGATCCAGACTGGGCAGATTGGGCAGATCCTCCCAGGTCAGATCCAGACTGGGCAGACTGGGCAGATCCTCCCAGGTCAGATCTGTGAGATCAGCAGCAACTGAGGCTGTGTTCAGGAGGCAGGACAGGTCTGGGGGCAGGCAGTGGTGCAAGACTGCATTTAGGTGTCAGCAATGGACTTTAGCCAGGCATCAGCAGGGAGTCAGGGACAGCTCTGTGGGGCTCTTGCCACATAGCAGCATGGAGCAACGGGCATGCAGTGGCATGGGCCACCAGCTCAGTGGCATAGGGCTCTGGCTTGGGACTTGCTGTGGCATGGCACATGTGACAGTGTGGGGCTTAGGCTTCACAGCAACAAGCTGCATCCAGGCAACAGTGCAGGAGCTGGGGAGCTGTCACCAATGATCATGTCCATCAGGGTCTAAAAACCTCAAATTCTAGTTATACCTCCCAACTACCAGTAATCTACTCAGCCCTGGCCTGCAGGCCATATATTTGACAACCCTGCTCTACAATGAAGCCTTAATATGCCTTTTATAGACAGACCCACTGTGGGAAGATGGCAGTTCTCTTTCTACTGTTATCCATCTAGATACCCAGCTGTTTCCAGCTGGAATAATTACCTCACAATTATTACTGGATTCTCTCTACAAGGCAAGTAGGTATTAACTCTATTGGGAAAAAAAATGAGATACAATGCCAAACATCACATAAGAAGCCTCTCACTGATCTATGAATTGGACTCAAATCTTCTGATCCGCTGACCTATGCTTCATAAAAAATGTTCTTCTCCTTGGTCAATCTCTCCACCACAACACAATCCAGTAACAATGCTGACAGTAATTTCTTAGATTAACACCTGACCAAAGAAAATTGTATGCAATTGTTTATTAAAGCTTACTTCTGGACTCAATCATTGCGTCTAAACAACCTGCAAGAAAAAAGAAGTTAAATGATACATATAATGCTGTTTGAGATAAGAGTTTACATTTAATAACTGAATAGATTACAACCTATGGCCTATAATAGAGAAAGAGGGGGAAAAAAACTCTTTTTATTGAATTTATATGAAAATGACTCAGTTGTCACCAACATTAACAAAGCATAAAGTTCTATGTAGATAAATTCTTGCCTTCTGTGCCATGTCAAAAGGGCTAATCTAAAACACCCAGCAACACACCCTATAAAATCTAAGTTTGAGTCCTGCCCTTACTTGCAGTAAACTAGAGGAGGAAATGCAATAATTTACCAAATGCCATCTGGTAAATCTACCAAACAGATAGCATATTATTTCAATAATATATTATTTAACACAGGTAATGCAACCTAACCAAGAGGCAATACAAGAAAAATGGTTAACAATTATTGTATAATTGCTCCAATTCCATTTGCATGATACTTCCTCTGTTATTTTTTTTCCAAAATTTCTTTGTGAATAATGGAATGTGTCTGTTTTTCAAGACTCAAATTTTCACAAACACAGAAATAACACAGTTGTTTTAAGTGAAAGAACCAGTACAAGAACATTTGGATCAGACTTCCCAAACTTAACTATATGTTAGTTCATAATTTTAGATCCACATATTCCTTGAAACAAAACATTTTTCTTTATAAAAACTTGATTTAAAAAAAAAGTACAAGTAAGCATCTAAACTTATGACAGCTGTACTGCATTCTCGCCCATCTAATCTAAACAAACCTATTTAAAAGAAGCAAGTGTTTTATTCCAGGAAACGACTTCAATTAAAAAAAAACAAACAAAAAAACAGTTCTTCTCTGGAGTCAATATACTTTGTAGCTGCTCTTATAATTTGATTTGTGCCGTGTCCCTATTTAAATAACAACACTATGTAGCTTGAAACTCAGCTTGTTACTAGAAAAATTATCAGAATCTTGTCTTTAAAACTACTAGGAAATATTAGCAAAAGTATTACAAAAACAAACAGACGAGCTATTCAAAATGGCTTGGTTAATCTGCTATGAACATTGATAGACGTGCTGCTACAAAAAGTCAATTTCCTTGTTTGTAAGAATTTAAATTAGAACCTGCTCTACCATGCAAATAAAATAGTGACAAAAATGTAGAATAAATAAAAAAAAACAATATAAAAAAACTGATATACGCAACTTTTTAAAATAAACTCAGCACAACCTATAAGAAAATATGGTAAGATCTTAAGATGAGTGAAACTCCAAATTAAATAAGTATTTTTCTATTCAATCTGTTATGCTTAAAAACAAAAGCTGTAATGTACCAAGTATTCAGAAGATGGTGCTAGTCTAATACATCTGTGAGCCAAGGATGATTCAATCCCTCTTACAACATCTCTCATATTTTCTGATTTGGATGCATCTCAAATAATAAATCAAGCTCATCTGCCAAATGAACAGGGATGTGTACTGCTAGTTAAATATAACAGAGAAGTGAGTGTTACTAAGTTTATTATAAAATGCATAAACTTGTAGGAAACCTGAAGAAATAAATGTTATGTTTTCCCTATTTTATGTACTGTTAGAGCTCAGGATCTAATTTAACAATTCAGAGATAGCTGCCTTATAATAGCCCAGACCACTAACTTCAACTCTTAAATGTTTAGCAGTGAAATCTTTCCTCCAGTGGCAGAACAGAACATTTTTAACTCCGATAGGGTCAAGATTTCACCCTTAAAGTTCAAGACTGATTTATTCAGATTCAGAATAATCTCACTATTAATATGAAATTTAAATCTTTAAGATTAACGATTAAATACTTCTGGACTAAAAATAGACAGACTGTGAATATAATGAACCGAGCTAGACTGACAAGTTTCAAATAAAGATTTTGGAGTCAAAGGTTCCTGGTTCAGAAAGAGGGATCACAATAGCTGAGAACAAGATCCTGGATTTCTGTATGTAGGAGATGGGGGTGGATACGAGGGCACTGTCCTGCAATAAGAGACAGTCATTCCCTACTATACCCACTGCAAACTGGAGATTTTGTTCTAGGTCACACTGATTCAGTTGCACTAGGTATGCAGGGTTGATGTTAAAGGTTTGAAGGGGGGGGTGTTCTTGGCTTTTAACATGTCACCTTTAGCATGTTAACTATAGCCTCACATTAGGAAGTACCCACAATTTTCCCCTCCCTTATCTCTACAACAGAGGAGACAATTCACTGTCTCAGGCTTCTTCCTCATTCATCTCCACTGCTGGCACCCCTGAGGTATAAGCCATTGTTCCTGGTCTAGATGGAGGTGCAGCCACAGTGTGTTTAACAGCTGGCTGAGAAAGAAGAGAATCAGATTTCATAGGTAGGGACCTACCAAATTCACTATTTCACAGATTCTGTGAAATCCGGGCAATGCTAACAAAATCCATGGGAGGGGAAGAATTTACTGAGTGCTACAGCACCTTGTCAGAGTAGGAAAGGGGGAGAGGACGGAGTCACCCACTCAAAGGGCTGCCAGCAAGATGGCTGCCACCCCTGCCCCTTGCTGCTGATTGGCTGTGAGGGCTGCCTGTCATGTCGCCCCGCACCCTCCACCAATTGGCAGCAGGGGGCAGGGGTGGCAGCCATCTTGCTGGCCCCATGCCAGGCCAGTCAGCAGCGAGGGTCAGGGCCACCCCCCGCCTGAGGTGTGAAGGGCCTACCATGTTTCATGCACAAAATGGCTGCCCAGGCCTGCATTCTGTCCATGAAGTTGCAGGGAGGGCAGTCCCCATGAATTAGGTAGGTCCCTATTCATAGTTTTGCAGCTCTTGCTATACCACAATGTAAAACATCTTAAAGTATCTGTGCCTTGTAAGCCAAATAAAATATACAGAGCAACTATACTTAAAAGTATCAAATTTAGATCTGGTATAATATAAAGCAAGAGGGTTTATTTTTACATTTTCATTTATTAACGTATGTCCACCTGAAACTAATGCATTACGAACAAGTCTCTCAGTAATATATCTCTTTGCAATGTACTGTTCATATGAACATTTTCTTATAAACAAGATTTAATGCACATATCAGCTTTTATCCCTAGATGTCAGTCAACAAAATCTACAAAGAAAGAAAAGTACTGTATCATCATCCACAACTTATAGAAGTGGAAACTGAGGCACACACAGGCAAGTGTTTTATTCAGACTCACTAGTCAGCAACAGTCAAGCCATTCAAAGGATCTAAGTCCAGCCTTCTCAGTGGCTGCCGTTGCATTGACCTTTAGCTCTAGAACTGCTTCGACAGGTGTCCTTTTCTTGATCTCACTTAGAATAGCCCTGCAAAAAAATTGGCTGCTTTCTGGAGTGTAGAGGTTTTTTCCAATGGTCTAAATTACTTGCTCCTGTGAGACCCAACCTAGGTCAGGTCTTTGGGCTGTCCTTGGCTCATTCCATTTGTTAAATCCAATAGATGTAATAAAATGCTGGAGATACTTAACATTTCTTCTACATACCTCTCCAGGAGCTCTCCCACAACAAATAATTACAAATGAACATTAAGTCATTCTCTAAGGTATAAAAACAAGCCATATATGTTCAGAGATCAGGCCAAAGCAGTATTATTGTTAATGCTGAAGGTTTGTTCTAATAAGTCATTTCAAACATCACTTCAATTTCTTCCAAACATTTCTGCAGTTTAGAAGCAAGATTGGCACATAACTATATGCATTTACTCATTTACTGACCTATTTGTTACTGCTTAACTGTTCCACGTGAACCAAATACTCGTTTGAGAACCCAGTTTTTCCTGATGTTTTAAAGTTTTTGTAACCAATTATTACCAGGCAAACAAACAAACAAATAAACCAACCAACCAAAATTCAACCAGAGCTACTCCACTTTAAAACAACATTAAAATATAGTTCAGTAAAAATTGTAACTGGCTACAGCATAAAAAGTACTAAAACTGAACTACAGTAAATATATGGCTTCATATATGGCCACATTCTGTCTTTAATTACTTATCTGCATTAAAAACCTGTATGCAAATTTTAACTAAAATCTGCATAGTGAGATTTTTTCTTCTTGCAGCCTTCTTAGTTTCTTCTGTACAACTCTGTTCCTAAGACTAGTTCTCTATGAAGAGGTCAAATGAATCTGAAAATATAGTACACAGGCTGACAAAGAATACAAGCAACTGATCTGCCAAGAATAAGTGCAAACAGGACTTCTACAGCGTATGCACGCGCATACACGCACTTAAAACTCTTTTCAATAGTCAAATTTCGGATGTTAAGTAAATTCCATATGAACTTTTGCTTTATTGATCAGTTTGTCAACACTCCAAAAAAAAGAAAAGCAATTAAAGTGAAAAAAGGTTAAATGAGTCAAATCAGAGATTTAGTCAAATTAGAAGGTAAGCAACATACAAAAGGGGCAGAAATACAAATTGTTTATGTTATATACCAGGGGCGAGCAATGATTTTTGGCAGGTGACCGCTTACCCAGTTTTAGCAGGTTGTCAAGGGCTTCCTGGGTAGCCTCGCCCCTTGACAGGTGGCCTGCCCCCGGTCACCAATTTGGGACCAGCATCCCAGTTCCAGCACCGGTGGGGCCCAAAGCGGGGCAAAGGCTGGCAGGGGTCTGTGGAGACAGGCTGAGCTGCACCAGCAAGGACAGGATGGGAGCTGGCCCAGCTCTACAGAGCCCCCGATGGCTGGAACCCCTGTACTCCTGCCACCGTTCTGGGCCCCACCACTGGTGTCCTAGGGCCAGCATTATGGGCCTCGTGTTCCCGCTGGCTCCCACACCTGCTCAGTTCCAGTGCCCCCCAGTCTCACGGTACAGGCGGGGGGCAGCACACAGCTGACTCCCTGCTCACCGGCAGGGAAGAAGCTGGTGCTGAGCACGGGGAAAAGTGGCCCCTCGCCCGCCCCATGGCCTGCGCTCCCTGCTGCAGCTGCTCGCAGCCCACTCAGGGCTGTCTGGAGCAGGTACAGGCAGTGCCACGCAGGCTACAAGCGACTGCAGCACAGGGCACCGGGCACAGGGTGAGTGAGGGGCTGCCTTCTGCCCTCCCTTCCCCCACGCTCAGCACCAGCTTGTAACCCATCCCTGCTGCCAGCCTGGGCCCTGAGCTGGCCCCGGGCTTGCCTGATGGAGCTGCGTGCAGCGGCAGCAGCTGCGGTCCCCCCCACCTGCCATGCCGGGCAGTGTTGGCTGCTGCTGCCTGCCCAGAGCTCACTCGCACACTGGGCAGTACAGAGGTAGCAGTGGCAAACACTGCCCAGCATGGCAAGCGAAGGGGGCCACAGCTGCTGTCACCGTGCACAGCCCCAACTGGCGAGCCCAGAGCCAGCGCAGGGCCGAGGCTTGCAGTGGTGGTGAGTTATAAGGTGGCGCTGAGCACAGTGGAAGAAAAGCAGCCCTGCCCCGTGGCCGGCGTCCCGTGCTGCAGCAACTTGAAGCCTGCGGGGCTGTCTGGAGCAGGCACAGGCAGCCCCATGCTACTGCAAGCAACTCCAGTGCAGGGTGCCAGCCATGGGGCAGGTGAGGGGCCACTTCCCCCACCCCACTGCACTTAGCTTTTCCCGGGGCCACATTCCCTCAAGGCTCCTTCCCTGCCTGGGGTCCTCCCCTGTCCTTCCCCCTTACCTTTGGTTCCAGTGCAGGTAAGACATGTGGCCCTAGGCCAGAAGCCTCTACTGGGGCTTCTGGCTGGGGGGGTGGGGCGCGCAGGGTCATGCAGGCCCTGCTGTTGTGGGAGCCCACCGGGCTTCCTGCGGGTCCCACTGCCCTTGGTTCCTGTCATTTTCTACAGGAACCAAGGGCAGAGAAATATTAAATTTTCTACATTTTTAGGGGCCCTATGGGCCAGATAGAATGGCCTTGTGGGCCATATCCGGCCTGTGGACTGTATTTTGCCCACCCATGTTATATACTAGCAGCCCCAAAACACTAGGCTTCATTTTCCTTTCAGAGATGGAATACAACCTAGCCAACACAGGAGTCTGTACCAGCAGATCTGTTTCCTGCCCCAGTCTCTGCAGATAACTGACATCTCGATATTATCTGTGTAATTATCCAGTCAGTAAGAGGGCTGGGTTTCAGGTACCACAGCAGCCTGAAACCACACATGGTCAAGGAAGTGCAAGAACCCTGTGCTTTTGCCTTAAATGCAGTCATACCAATTTATTATCAGGTGAGAATCTGAACTACTTTTTCTTCTGCCACTCTTTCCTGTTGTACTTCATTTCTTATTTCAGCTTTACAAAAACCTGGTCTCCAGCCTAACAGTAAGAACTGCTGCAGAATAAGAACCTTCTCTTCTACCTAGGTCCACCTCTGAGATCTATGCTTAATGCTATTTATGAGCCAGCAGGGGTGGGAAAACTTCTCTTGCTTTTATAGTAAAGGAAATAGTAGTAAAAGGAACACGGGAGCTACTGAAAGCAGTACTAATTCAATACATTAGATGTTTGATCTAGTTAGCTTGTCTAAAAATGGTAGCAGGTTAACTGATTGTGAGCTATGTGGCCTACATTAGGAAAAAATTTCCAATACTAACAGTTCTTTAAATTTAGCTATAAAAAGCATAATAAGATCCAGTGAATGGAAGTAGAAGCTATACAAACTCAGACTAGAAATAAGTTTCACATTTCCATCACTGAGGGTAATTAACCACTAGAAGAACATACAAGACCAAATATCTAAAGGATATCCTATAACTCAAACTGGCTTGATGTGGGAATTACTGAGTTCATTATGGGTCCTTTTCATAAGATCTGTAAGTCTTAAGAGCAATCTAATAGCAAGTCAGGAAAGACAAAACTCACTTGACTTGCCCATATATTCAATTATTACTTACGTTTTCAAAAGGTACCTTTAAGCGTATACAATGTGGATGATATAGTATTACTAGGGCACTATAACTTCATTTAATTATGTAAATTATATACAAAACTAATCCCAGCATGGACACAGTCTTTAAAGAATTTTAAAAGCTGGAATTAAAGAGTCATTATAGACCAAAGGAAATTACTTACCTGTGTGCTTTGTTTACTGCATTTGTCTCATATTCCTCTAGAGATGTTATATCTTATAAGTATTGACAAATTATTTTATTTGTTAAGGAAATGGAGTCCATATCTCTTTAGGTAGACACAGAGAGAATAATATAGGACTACAAACACACTTACTAATAATTCATCATAGTCCCTAGTTCAGTTTCCATAGCTTGCTGTGATATGTTTTAGAACTATATGCCGCATACTAGAAATGCAGTGAAACTTCACAATAGACTGACCACTGATAATGACGAAGCGAGTGTCGCCACACTCGTATGTCAGAAGCACAGGGCCAAAAAGAGCAACAGGTAGAATAGTCAATGTCAATAAGATCTTGGACACCCAAAAGAGGGCCGTAAGGGTATTCATAGATCATGTATTTGGCTGTCTAAGCTTGAGCACTACAGTTTCAGCCAGTGTCATAGAGAGGTCCCAAGAATCCATGCTGGCCTTAAACTGTCCAATGCCCATTCTGAAATGGTTAAAGAGCAGTCCAAGCCTTGCAGGGTGGCTGCCATCCTGAGGGGTAGAGCTGGTGTTGGGGATGAAGTTCTTTTGCCACAATTCTTGTGCAGCATATTGCCTTCTCCACTGATGGGAAGTCCATGCTGTAGGTGATATACCATCTGCAGATTCAATGAGTTTATTGGCCTGAGTAGAGAACAGATTCCAAGACTTCAGGCCAAAGTTGGTTTTTCTGGCTTTCAGCTACAAGGCAGGAGTGCAAAGAATAATCCAGATCTTGGGCTTTGAGGCCTAGGGCCAGGATAGCAGCTGTCTCTGGATGTCAGGAGAGGGAATACCTGAGAGGACTAGTAAGCAATCAACTGGAGTTAGTGTAAGGCATCTGGCAGCAGTCCTCATGATGCTGTTAAGGCTGGAATCCATTAACTTATTGTGCATGCTCTGGCCTCATACAAACCCAGCAGGAGCATATGCAAAAGCCAAAGTGGAGGTGCAAATTGTTTGGAAAAACTTACACCCCAGGTGGTGCCAGCAAGGCAATGGATAAGAGCTCCTCTGCTGTTAACCTTACACCCTGGACCCTTTCCAGATGCTCTTGGTAGGTAATGATCCAGTCTGACCACTTTTGATTGTCCATGTAACTCTGATGTTAAGTCAATAAAAGTGCTGAAGACAGATCAATAAAGCATAGAAACAATTGTTCAATACAGCTGCATAACTAAGCAGATAAACAACCAAGCCAAACTTCTTTAATGTCATCCAGTGCGGATCTAGAGGTTGTGTGGTGGCAAGTTCACACACCCTTTTTGTAGCATGCTGTAGGAGCAGCAGCCAGAGACACAGAAAGAGGTCCCCAAAGTAGATAAGAATCCCCCAACTTTGTACCTTCTCTTCCCCTCCATACTCAGTGGCACCTCCATTCCCCTCCGACTGCTACCCCCAGCTTCCCCCAGGTGTTTCCCGCTAGCCCAGGAGGTGCAGGAAGGAGGAACCTGTCTGTCACCACTGCTATCCCATTCACTGCTCCACATCTCCCTTTTTAAAATCCTTGACCTATGACTGCCATCACTAAAAAGATAATCTGTATTGTGCTAGTGTAAAAAAAAAGGAGATACTTCATCCACTTACAAGAACTCTAAAAGCTACATTGCAGTTTTCCCAAGAACCTCAAACAGGGGGCAGGGCATTCCTGTGCCCCAGAAGCAAAAAAACCCCCAAGAAGTGCAATGTCTCTTTTTGTTTCCCCTCTGCTTTGGGGCAGTGAAGGGCAGAGGTACATTGTATACTAGGGTGCCTGTACCTGCATTGGTACATAGTCCCTAATGGACCAGCCCAGGCGTGAAGCAAAGAGCACTCGGGAGATCTTGCAAAGGCTCCACCTATTCCTCATTCTTTCTCCACCAAATGTTCCCAGAGACGGCTCTGCTTCCTGAATAAGCTACCCACACCAAGGGAAGTGACTTATTGCACCCTTCTTCCCATGTACAGCTTGCAAAATGAGCTACAATTTAGCCCAATCAGAACAGAAATGCACAGGATTTGGACTGGGCAAGGACCATTCTGAAGTACTGCATTTATTAATATTATTCCCCATGTTATAATTTTTCTCCCATCTCCCATTCAGAGATATTTGTTAAATCTGGTTTAATCAACAAAAACCTCTGCATTTATTTAAAAACCACCAGTTTCTGGAGGAAAACAGAGTTAGCCATGCAAATGATGAACAGGATTAGAATGTGAACAAAGTAAGGTGTGAGGCAGGAATTTTCTCCCCTGTGGCTTGTCATCAGGGCCTTGAGAGTTTCATCTGCCTCCAAAACAAGGAGTAGATAAGGTGGATGTAGATATGCCCATATGATGGGTGGCCATTGGCAGAACTTGACCCTTCCAACTTCCTGTACATATCTAACAAGCAATTTCCCCAGATTCAAAGAGAAATTTTGTAAAATATTAGAGACAGGGCAAGGTACCTTTACTGGCTTGATTGCATGCGCTTCTGCTTCTGTAAACCATAGACTAACTGTTAAAAGCAGCTGACAAAAAGAAACACTATTGAAATGTGCAGCCAAACCAGCAGCTTCACTTTAAAAAGTTTTAAACCTGCCCCCACAACTTTTATAAGTATCACTTTGCTTGTGGCTGAAAACAGCTGGTCACATGCCTCAGCTAGATTTCATTTCTCACGCTGAACTAGAAGCTTTGAACAGCATCTATTTTTTTTTTATTATTAAAATCAGAGGTTACAAGGGCCACAGAAATGGGTGATGCAGCTATGCTGATGCCAGAGGAAAGTAGTCCAGAACAAGAAGTGAGGTTCAGTAACACACAAAAAGCCCCACAAAACTAAATACATATCATGCAGATCTTTTATTCCAGTTGATGGAAAGTTAACCCTGTGCAACTTTTCTCACAAATATCATTTAAAACATGAGGTCAGATTAATTATGATTTGGCCAAAATGAAATTTCTCCTGGTATCTTCTTGGTACAAATGAAAAATTAAAGCATCTAGTGACAATGTTAGTTCTGTATGTCCTCAAGGTACTTAAGGAGTCTTTGCTACTAATGCATTTAAGAAAGAAAAATAAAAAAGAGCATTTAATAGCCTGAATTTCATAGGATTATGAAGGAAGTTCTACATTAATTCACAAAGATTATTTACCCAGCAGACTATAGCTAGTTTCAAAGGAAATCCTTCCTAGTGAATATATTATTTAAACCAAAAGACCATAATGGCTCATCCATCAAGTTAATTCATCCAGAGAAAGTGCTAAACTCCTTATAAGAGGTATAATGTACTAAAATAAGTGCACATGCAGAGCAACCCACACTTCCCAAAACACATATATGAGCCTTACAACAAAGTAAGAACAAAAGTCTGCAGTGCACGTTGGGCTGCTGAACCAATGTTCCCTGAAAACTGAGGGAAACTAAAGTCAATAACATTATAAATTCAATTTCAAAGGCTTGGATAAGAAAAATAATTACAAGAAATAAGAGAAGCTTAAGTTCAATGGCTAGCAGAGAGAGCAAGGTACGAAGTTATTGAGAAAGTCACAAACAAATACATAAAGGGGTAAATAGAGTTCCAAGGGGGAACAGTCAAAAATAAGGAGAGAAAAGCAAGATTACATATCTTGCTGAGGCCTGGGATCCCAGAGGCTCCAGTCCATACTGAACCCTCCAGCATCAACCCCAGCTTCCTTACAAATGCCCTGAACAAAGATGAATGACTTATGACATGTCACATTTAGTAGTAGAATAAAATTGTATTTTAAAGTAACATTGGCTAAAATATTCTTGTTAAAAGACTGATATTCAAATATTCAAGACAAATATTCTTGTTGTTATACATAACTAGTTAGAAGTTTAAATGGATATTCTAGATTTAGTTCTTTGTCTGCTTCAATGCTTTGTTTACAAGGCAGCCTAAGGGTAACCAGTTATATCTAGATGAATATAAATTACATTTTCGAATCTTTACATATCACATCTAACAAAATCATTCCTCACAGAAACTTCTTCCATGGATGCCCTACAGATGCAGGCAGTCACACAATTGGCAAAAGGAGCAGGGACTAAATAAAAGAGGAGAGACTAAAGCCAAAGTTTCACTAGAGTGTTCAGAGACTGTCACATCCTGTTCTTGAAAGAATTTTTACCTGCGATGTCTCTCTTCAGGCCACACCACATCACTGCCTCTGCCACCTACTGCAGGTACTCAAATCTAAGATGGCCCTGAATAGAAGATGACTCAAATTAGATTCTACATGTAAAAAACGTATAAAAGTCCTTATAATTAGAGACCTCCATAAATAACAGAGGAAGTGTTTCCACACAGCAGCTACTTTAATTTTTTTCATTTCACCACCCCCCTGCGACCCCAATTGGTGAGGGGCCCCACCAACTGGGCCGTTTGCCACTGATCACTGAGGAAGCAAAAGCCATAGGCGCTGACTCCATTGGTGCTTTGGGGCTCATGAACCCATCAAAAAAAGTTAGTGGGTGCTCAGCACCCATACAGGTGCTTGCAGAGTTAAAAGAAAAAAAAACACGATGTTCTACCAGAAGCGCAGCATATTACTACTTTACTTCTACCCAGCTCTGCGGCATCTGTAAGGATACTGTGGTTCAGCGGGGCTTTTTGGTGCTTTTAGATTAAGCTGATTCAATCAGCTATTACAGGGGTTATCAACTGGGGGTACTTGGGAAGGCCCCAGGGTATGTGGCAGTGTTGCGAAGTGAAGGTACTTGGGAAGTGTGTAGCAGTGGCAAGAGGTGTGCAGTGGCTGCTCCTATCCCACCACTGACTTGCCACCAGAGGACTCCCTGCCCTGGTTGTCAACCTGCTTCTGGGGGACCCTTCCCTTCTCCCCCATTCATCAACTGGCCACCCCACTCATCCAGAGGGTACAGTCCAGGAAGGGTAACACTCCAGAAAGGTAACCACCAGAAAGGGTACACTCCTTAAAAAAGGTTGAAAACCCCTGAGTTATTAGATAAAGGTGCCAAAAAAGCACCACTAAAGCACCCAATCTTTAAAGATGTTGCAGAGCTGGGCAAAAGTAACATGCTGCCTCTTCTGGGCATGTGCAGGGCTTCGCATGAAAACATACCGAGTTAAAAGTGCTGGGTTTTTTCAGGAGTTTTGTACCCACCGGCAAAAAACAAAGTTGGCACCTATGGCAAAAACCATGGTCTCAAATATGATGAATTTTTTGCCTCTTCACTGCTGACTGACAGAGGGGCTCTAGTGGCCCTGCTTCTTGCTGCTGACCAGTAAGGAGACAAAAACCGTGGCAAAATTTAAAACCATGTTTTTTGTTTCTGCGGCAAACAACGGCAAATGGCCCAGCTGGCAGGGCCCTGCCAATCAGGGCTAGGGGGAGGGCAAGCAGAAAATTTTTAAAAAATTAAAAGAGCTGCTGTGAGTGGCACTCCCTCTGTGATTTACAGAGATCCCTAGTTATAATTTCCTAAGTATAAAATCTGATTACTGGAGGTCTGCCTTGATTTTTTCCACCTCCTGCTGCTACAGCAGGGAAAATAAATCTAGGGGTGGGAGGTCCCTTCCTCTCCCCCTCCTTCAGGTCAGACCCTGCTTTCCCGGGGCACACAGAAATGTGACGGATAAATTTGGAAGTACTGACCTTGAAATAAACATAATTCACCATGTAGGCAAATTACTACAGCTACCCATAGATTTAGTTAATCCAAAACTGATACATTTTACTTTTTCAAACTGCTGCAAGTTTTAGCAAAGGTACTCCATTAACCCACTTTCAAACAGAACTTTTGTACTTATGTATAAAAGGAAACTTTTTCATATCCCAAGTCAAATCATCCATATCAATTCCAAATCCGTGAGTCATTCAAGAACCACATGTGGCCCTACTACTGGTAAACATCCTCCACGCCCACCTGTAGCTTCAGATGCTTCCAAAACCCCTGGTGGGCATCCTACATGCAGGCCCAAGTCCAGGAGCTTGGGGTTCAGATGCCCCAGAGTTTCACTTGCCCTCAGCCATATGGCCAAAGAAGCAAGCCTCCCAGTTCCATAAAATTGGCATAAAGCCAAGATCTTCCCACTGGAAGGGAAAGTGGGGAAGTTAACTATACATTACTTCAGTCAAGGAACAGGGAAAGGCACTCCCTATATAAGCATGGAAAAAACAGTGCAGGGCACAGAGGTCCACTGAACTGCCCAAGGCCAACCTGCTGGTGGCAGCCAGAAACAAATTGACAACCTCTTCTGGGACTCCCCAAATGCCAGAGCAGCTTGGAAGAAAAAAAAAAAAAAAAAAATACACGCACTCCTCCTGGTGGTGACAGGTTTCAGAACCCTGACCAGGGAAGCAGTCTTCCATGGGCACCTGACTAAACAGCAAGTGGCCCCGACAGCCTGCTTCAACCAGTTCATCTTCTGCTTCAGGTATGCCCTGTGGAAAGCCAGGAACCTGCTCACAGACAGGCACTCAGACCACACAGTCAAGGACTGTATTAAAATGGGGCTGAGTGAAGTGTTCTGGTACTACAGGAAGACAGAAGAGGACAATGGAAAAGAGATGGTAGACCTCATATTCATAGATTCATAGACTGTAAGGCTGGAAGGGACGTTGGAAGATCACTGGGTTCAGCCCCCTGCACCAAGCAGGAAAGATAACTGCAGGGTCAGAGGACCCTAGCAAGGTGACTGTCTAGTCCCCCCTCGAAGATTTCCAAGGCCAGTGATTGCACCATCTCTGGAGGGATCTTATTCCACAGTCTGGATACCCTGACTGTGAAGAAGTTTTTCCTAACGTTATGCCTGAATCGGTTTTCCAGGAGTTTGTTGCCATTACTCCTAGTTTTCCCTCAGGTGCCCTGGTGAACAGTTGCCCACCGAGCCCTTGATGTAAGCTGCTACAAGGTCCCCTCTCAGAACATTTTTTCCTCAGGCTGAAGAGTCACAGATACCTTAGCCTTTCTTCATATGGCTTCCCGTGTAAGACTCTGATCTTACGGGTCGCTCTTTTCTTGGACTCTCTCAAGCTTGTCCACATCCTTGTTAAAGTGTGGTGCCCAGAACTGGACACACTACTCCAGCTGCGGTCTCACCAATGCTGACCAGAGTGGAAGAATGACCTTCATTTTGCTGGAGATGCACCAATTGATGCATGCCAGAGTATTATTTCCCCTACTAGCTACAGCATCACACTGCAGGCTCATATTCATGCTGTGGTCTATTATTACCCCAAGGTCTCTTTCATTCATCATGCTGGTCAGGTTGGCATTGCCAAGCTTGTAGGTGTGCAGGGGATTGTTCGGCCCCAGGTGGAGCACTTTACATTTCTTGACATTAACTTCATCTGGTCCTGACTTACCAAACTTGCCAGCCTGTCTAAATCTGCCTGCATCTGTAGCCTATCTTCAAGCATGACTAAGCTTCCCCAAAGTTAGTATCAAAGTTTGAACTTGGACAGCAAGCTCTTAACCCCCACATCCAAATCATTAATAAAGATGTTGAAAAGTACTCCAAGCACCAAATCCTTTGGGACACCGCTGCCCACTTCTCACCAGTGACACAGAGCTGTTCACTACAACTCTTTGAGTCCTATTCTGCAGCCAGTTTCTCACTCACCTGACTCTGTCAGAGTTAAGCCCACGATCCCCCAATTTTCTCACAAGGACATCATGGGATACCAGATTAAAAGCCTTTTAGAATTCCTATTAGTAAATATACAATGTTAACCTGCTCTCTCGTGTTCAGGTGGCAAGTTATCTGGTCATAGAAGGAAATGAGGTTGGTAAGGCAAGACCTTCCTGTCATGAAGCTATGCCATTCAGAATCTTGCCTTCCGCAAGTTTATCTCAAAGACACTCCTTGATGAACTTTTCTAGGATTTTCCCTAGGATAAGAGAGTTAGGCTGACTGGCCTATAGTTACCCGGGGTCCTCCCTCCTGCCCTTCTTGTGGATGGGCACAACGTTGGCTCTCTTCCAGTCCTCAGGGGCTTCTCCAGAGTGCCCTTAGTTGTGGAAGAGTTTCGCCAGAGGTTCTGCAATGACTTCAGCCAGCTCCTTCAGCACTTCTGGATGAAAATCATCCAGTCCCACTGACATGCATATGTCTAATTTTTTTAACTGGTCATACTTCAATTCTAGGGCAATAGTAGGATGGCAATTATTTCTACTGTACTCACCCTGTACTCTACGTAGTGGAGATGGAACTGGCATAGACTTTCCAGAAGAAAACCCTCCAAAGAAAACAATGAGGAGGAGGAAAACAAGGAGAACAAGCATGAGGACTGCAATGATGATGATAGCAACAATGACAACGATTATGATTATAAGTGAAAGCACTACAATGGTGATGGGTATGTGAGCGTGTGAGTGCACGGTGTGAACTTTGTAACAGGACTAAAATATTTTAACTGTCAAGTCTGTTTTGGTCTGTCAAGTGAACCATCGAGGTCACTTGATAGGGATATCCATCTCTATATTGATATAGAGAGATAGATAAATATCCCCATCAAGTGATCACAATGGTTCACCTGACAGACCAAAACAGACTTGACAGTTAAAATATTTTAGTCCCATTACAAAGTTCACACTGTGCACTCATGCGGGGCGGGGGGGGGGGGGGGATGCATGCATGCATGCATGCATAAAA
>JAGPOW010001338.1:25229291-25240391 GCA_030014935.1 Caiman crocodilus
CCCACCCCCCCCCCGCCCCCGCCCCCCCCCCCCCCCCCAAGCATGCCTGCATGCATGCATAAAAGAGGTATTTCCACCCCCAAAAAAAAAAAATATTCAGCAGGTTTCCCCATATGTTTTATAGTCATGCTCAGTGTTAGCTGCACTTAAACAACATCATAGTTGCTTTCCAGTTATTGAGCATATGCTGCTTTTGACAGCCATTTAATGAAATACAATGTATTAAATGAGGTTTCCCTGTATGTGATTATAAGACAAGAGGCTTTGTTTCCCCCATGCTGGCTGGGGAGGAAGTGGGGAGACCCGGTCTTATATTTGAGTAAATATGGTAATAATATACAGCCCTTTAAACAAAGACATAGCAAGATTCAAGAGCTAGATATTAAAACAAGACAAATTCACCAATAAGTTTGGACATTCATTAATTGTGACGACCATCATAATAGCTGACCAAGCAAAGTATATGCTTCAGTATAAGGTTGCCTTTTTGTTATGTGCATTACCTAAATACTGCGGGATTCTGACTCGAGTCACTAATGGCTCGTACAGTTTTCATCATTATAAATAACAACAGTTGGAGCTGATTCTCCATTATTTGAAATGGAAACTGGGTGCTTTGTTTTCCCCAAAAATAATACTCGTTAGTTCAATTTAAATTATAACCCTGAAACAAAAATTACGTACATAGTGAAATTCTATGACCTGTTTTATGCAGGTCAGAGTAGACAAGTACACCAGTTTCTTCTGGCCTCGAACTTTCATGTGAAATTATGGTACCACTAAAGTCAAAGGCATAACACCTATAAACCTTATAAAATTTATGCATTATCTTCCTAGAAATCAGTTCTTTCTAAAAGTCATGGAGCTCAAATGCCACCAATATGGAACCTAATGCCTCCCAAACATTCAGAGGATATGTAGCCTGATAATATTTCACTCAGTCAAGGAAAGAGTGAGGGGCTACATAAAAGTGGCCAAAGCATGCTCCACAGCAAGTTAGAACTAGACTTCCAGAGTTATAGGAAGTATCTGAGCAGCGCTGATAGACTCCACACCACTGATGCATCAAGGTGCTGTCTGCCCTTGAATATTAGAATAAAGATGAACAGGGGTAAAAATATCTTTAGCATAGACATGAGTTAAATATGGAAATTAAACAAAACAAAACAAACATCCCACTACCTGAAGATACAATAATTTACCAACAGGAATGAAACATTAATAGGCATTCTTGTGTAAAATTAAAGCATACAGAATACCGAATGTTTCAGAAAAAAAATGGAAGGAAGAACTAGATTGGGAATTCAATAGGGAACTGGTCGAGGCCACGCGCTCCCGATGCATGATCACCATGGTGGACTTCAACTTCCCTGACATTTCTTGATATAAGTGCATGGTCAAATCTGACAGGCGCGTAGCTTTCTCCCTTGCATTGATGAACTCTACCTAACGCAGGAGGTCTATGGGTCGACTAGGGAGAGGAACTGCTTGCTCTGGTCCTGGCCAAAGGGGAGGACCTGGTGAGCGATGTGAGAATTGAGGGGAAGCTTCATGACAGCTACCACGACCAGTTCATAGTTCACCGAAGAGCAAGCAAACTCCTCAGTAAAACAGAAATCCTTAACTTTGGAAAAGCTGATTTTTTACAAACTCGGAGATTTGGTCAGTCAGGCAATTAAGAGGCCATACCTTCCTTGAAAAGGGAGTACGCAAGTAATGGTCATCTCTCAAAAACATAATCCTTGAAGCACAGGGGGAAGCCATTCCATCTTGCAAGAAATGGAGTCAACAGACAAGGAAGTCCCTTGGCTGAACAAGGAACTGTTGGACCCCACTGAAAACTCAAAAGAGAAACTTACACCAGTTGGAAAATGGGAAGCATCACCAAAGAGGGCTAATCAGCACTCGCCTGCACCTGTAGGGCGCAGTCCAGGAAAGCCAAGGCACAAACCAAACTCAGGGTAGCTACGGGAATCAAGGGCAACAAAAAGTCCTTCTTCAGATATGTGGGAAGTCAAAAAAAGAACAAAGATACCATTGGGCCCCTACGAGATCTAATAGGGCAACTGAAATCTGACACCTGAGAAAAAGTCGATTTCCTAAATTACTTTTTTGCATTGGTTTTTCACCCTCCCAGAGGCATCACACTGTCAGAAAAGACACAAATCATGCTGGGAGTGGGTGATAGGCCCCAAATTGATGTGGATCAGGTTAGAGAACACCTTGAGAAACTGGACATTCACAAGTCCACAGGCCCAAACGGAATGCACCCAAGAGTCTTGAGAGAGCTGGCAGACATCACTGCATTCCCCTTGGCAAGTTATTTGAAAACTCGTGGCGCTCAAGCAAGGTCCCGGAAGACTAGAAAAGAACCAACGTGGTCCCTATCTTCAAGAAAGGGAGAAGGGATGACCCGGGGAATTATAGACCAATCAGTCTGATGTCCATCCCTGGAAAAATCCTGGAGAAATTGTTGAGGGATCCACTGACACTAGACTAATGGAAGGCATGCACTTGAATGCAAGCCAGCATGGCTTTGTGACTGGCTGGTCTTGGCTGACCAAACTCATTGCCTTCTGTGACCAGGTAACACGTGCCCTGGAAAAGGGAGAGGACTTGGATGTCATATCTGCATTTCAAGAAAGTCTTTGACAAAGTTCCCCATGTCCTCATAGTTAAACTGGGGAACTGTGGCCTTGATCATCTTATGGTCCGATGGCTAGGTAACTGGCTACAGGGTCAGACCCGAAGAGTACTAGTTGATGGGAGCAAAATCAATGTGACGCAGGGTGACCAGTGGAGTTCCTCAGAGCTTGGTACACTTTAACATCTTCATTAATGATCTCACTGCTAAGATCACTTTGGGGGCTGATCTATTTGGCAGGCATATCACTAGCTTGAGGATTTATCTGGAGCTTTCAAGAAATCTGGGTTTCCTTGCAGGATCAATTGAGAATACAGTGAAACTTGTCTAAGATGGAACTTGTAGGAGCTGGAAACCTGCTCGGTAGCACCACGACTGAAAGAGACTTGGGGGGTCTTGACTGACCACAAGATGAATATGAGCCACCAATGTAATGCTGTGGCTGGCAAACCAAATCAATCCACCGATGCATTTCAAACAAAACCAGGGACGTCATCCTCCAGCTTTCCTCGGCCCTAGTGAGACCACATCTGGAGTGCTGCATTCAGGAGAGGATGAGGGACTTGGGATTCTTCAGTCTGGAAAAGAGAAGGCTCAGGGGGTGTTTGGTAGCAGCCTACAATTATATAAGACGGGTACATCAGGACCTGGGAGAACAGCTATTCACCAGAGCTCCCCACGTGATAACAAGGTCTAACAGCCATAAACTCCAGGAAGGTTGATTTAGACTAGACATAAGAAAAAAGTTCTTTACAGTGTGAATGTCTAGGGTCCTAGAGTTCTGCTCCCAGGGGTGGTACGAGCACCTACTCTGGACTCTTTCAAAAAACATATGGATGTTTTTCTTGTTGGGGTGACTTGATCCCGGTTGACTTCCTACCTATGGAAGTTGGGGGGAGAGAGAGGGGAGAGGGCTGGAGTCGATCTCACAAGGTTCCATCCAGCTCCTAATGTCTATTTATAAATGTTTCATTTCAAAGAACAGTGTGATTATATAAACATTTACCTGTTCCTTTTACTCTCCAATGACCTGCTACTATTATTATTTCAGGGCTTTGCTTTAAGTTTAAATATGAGAAAGGAAGAAAAAAAAGAAAAAGGAATCAGTGTTCAGTCATTGCTTTGGATACCAATAAGACTTCTTGGAACAAGTGAGGACAAGTGTATTGGGATTGTGATGTTGCTATAGCACTTGCTCTTTAGCGCTATTACTCTAGCAAGTGTGTAAAGCAGAAAGGCCTACTTGCATAAGGTTGAATAAGAGTTTTATGAACTGCAGAAAAGCATGATTAGTATAGGGGGGAAAAAAAAAGTTTCACACTTTTATTGTAAAGAACATGAGAATCTCACAGAAACTGCCAGAACAGATGTTCATATATTGGGCCCTTTAATCTAGAGCACTTCCCAGGTTTTAAACTATATCCACTGGTCTGTAGAACATATTCCTCCCTTTTTTAATATAATTCTCCTATTTAGTTTTTTTTAATAAGTAAGTTTATTACTTCAGTAGTATTGCCAGCTGTTCAACTGCAATTTACTGTCAGAGTCTGCTTTAATATAGAGTGGCTTTTGTGGCTTACTCTTACAGATTACATTTTAAGCTTCAAGATATCACTATAAAGCAGCTGGAGAAAGTACTGGCCATGTTCAGAAACCAACATTATTGCCCTAGCAATCAACCATTTGAAATATGCAACTACACCAATAACTATTCAAGTCCTCTGAAAACTAACCTGACTGTGCTTAATTAAAAGTTGCAACATTTCAGAAAGTTCTCTCTTACCCTGGCATTTAAGTATTTTTTACCAAAAGGACAGCTTGAGAAATTTAGTAAATTTGGTAACGTGAATATAACTTGCAATGCTGAACTCTCCTTACATTCTTTGTTAGATTCAATTTCCTTTAAAAAATCTTCAGCTTTGTACCTCTCAGTTCATTACAACTGAATCAATAAGAAACAATTAGTGAAATGTTTGAATGTGCAGGAGTTCAAATTATAGGTTCTCTTAGAAATGAAAACTTATTTCAAAGAATTCTCTCATAACTTTTCACTTTTCTTTAGCAAAATTACAATTAGTGAAATGAAGGACGGAATGAAAAAGTTCTAAAGTATCATTTGACAGCACATGCAATAGGGGTGCACCAATAAAGATTTTCTTGGCCAATACTGCTAGCCAATTATTAACCAGCCATCAGTCCATACTGATCAGATAACCAATATTTAGTGTATTTAGCGTCATTTCTAAGTGTGGGGACACTGATACAGGAGACATGGTGGCACTCTAATTAGTGACTCTCGGATCCACTCTGAAGCACTGCCCCCAACTCCAGCCCCCACTCCCAGGGCACAAGTAAAAGTGCTTATGCCTATGACTGGCTGTGCAAAGCCCTTCAGCCCCTGCCCTTCAATCCCAGCCTGGGGGCAGCTGCCTGAACCTGACTGGCTGCCCAGGGCTGCGTGGCCTCTGGTCCAGGCTCTACGCTCCCCTCCCTCTGCCCAGGGCAGGGCCACAGGACTGAATGGACCCAGCCCTGAGAAGGGCAGGACCCAGCTGGGCTGAGGAGCCAGGGGAAGGACCCTGCTACACAGGACGGTGAGTGGCTGAGGGAGGAGGCAACTTTTGACAGCTGCTGCCGGGGGATGGGGATGACGATGAGGACAGCCTCACCCGAGCTCTGTGAGGTGGCAGCATGTGCATGACCCGGGAAAGGGAGGTGGGATGCAAGGAAGTTGCTGCCTTACCCCTTCTCCTTCAGAGTCCTCACCCTGCCTGGCCACAAGAGGGGTTTGAGCACTAGCATTGGGCCAAGGCGGTCAGAGCTTAGCTTGGAAGGATGCAGCTGCAAGGGGCCTTGTCCCCCCCATGAGGCAGTGCCCATCCCAGTGCCTTGGATGTAAAACAAGCATCCTCCCAGTGCGCATAAAGGGAGGAAGAGCTCCTCTTCTCAAATTCAGGGAGGAGGGAGGCAGACAGCTGTTGCAGCTCCCACTCTGGTCCTAAGCCCAGGCTGGGGCCAGAGTCAGACCCACAGCAGTTGTTTGCCCCCCCCTGCAGCCTCTGCCCCTCCCCTTATCCTCCTCTGCCCCCACTGGTGGCAGACACAGCCAGACATGGAGCACATGGGACTCGGCTGCTGCTGTGCACCCCGGGAGGGACTGTATTTTCACGTGCTGCTGTGCTCTGGGGAGGACCCAGAGCATAAGCAGCTCTGACAGTTGGGGGAAAAGGGGAAAAACACTGCCTCGGTCCCTGCCAGGATTTGCCCCAGCCCCTGTTGCACAGAACCCCGAGCACTGAGGGTTTAGTCAGGCCGGGCCAGGCCGAACTGTCAGTTTTTTAAACTTAGTGCCAATTACTTCACAACAGTTATGGAAAGGCTCATCAAGTCCACCAAATGGTGCCTCAAGGTCCAAAAAAGTTGAAAACCACTGTATTAAATAATGCTTTATTAACATTTTTGTCAATACTTAATACTTGATGCAATACTTTTACTAATAAATTAGAATATGTTAGGTTTTTTGTTTTGTTTTTTTACACTATTGTTAGTGAGTCAAAGGTATTTTGATTCCAATATCATTAACTATGGCACTATTTTTCAAATGGAAGAATAGATCAAAATGTTAATGTTTTTATGGCAAACACTGCCTGCTGGCTGAGTCTAGAGGATGACATAAAAGTTTAGAGTAAATCTAAAATTGCCTGTCAAAACCGTTTTTCAGAAACTGAAAAAAAATTGGTTTTTTTGAGCAAAAAAAACTTTTGGCAGGAAGTATCTATATTTTCATGGGAAAACGGAAGGCACATATTTTTGATTGAAAACAGGAATATTTTGAATCAGAAACAGTGCCTTATGGGAACTGTACCCCATTCTCCTTTCTGAAGCAGGTTTCTCAGCTGGACTACATCTGTCTAGATTTAGAGACTGTGAGGCTGGAAGGGATCTTGGAAAATCATTGGATCCAGCCCGCTGCACCAGGTAGGAAAGACAGCTTGGGTCAGATGACCCCAGCAAGATGATTATTCAGTCTCCTCTTGAAGATTTCCAGAGTAGGCAATTGCACCATCTCTGGAGGGAACTTATTCCTCAATCTGGACACCCTGACTGTAAAGAAGTTTTTCCTAATGTTGAACCTAAAATGGTCTTCCAGGAGTTTATGGCTATTACTGCCGGTTCTCCTCAAAGGCAGCATGGTGAACAGTTGTTCACCGAGCCCCTGATGTACCAATAAACTGCTACTAAGTTCCCTCTCAGCCTTCTCTTTTTCAAGCTGTAGAGTCCCAGCATGGGGAACTCACTTCACCTTAGTTGGGGGGGGGGGGGGAGGAGAATGGGATGGATGAACACGTGCCCCTCACCCAGCTACCAGCCAGCAACCGGAGGGGGAGGGGTCCCCCTACAGCCAATCTCACTGACCAGGAAACGGCCACAGCAACTCCCAGAAGCGCCCCTGGTGCTTCATCCAGCACTCCCACCCCCCCAGTCAGTGCTCTCACAGGGGGACCAGCATCCTGCCTGCCCCCCGCCCAACACCTAAGCAGGGAGCACAACCTGTCATGGGGTGCACCAGCACTCTAGGGGGTGCACGGGGGGCACATGCACCCACTGACGCATCGCCACCAAGTCCCAAGTCCCTCAGCCTTTCCTCATATGGCTTGCCATGCAAGCCTCCAATTATACAGGTGGCCCTTATCTAGACTCTCTGAAGTTGTACCACATCCTTGTTAAAAGTGTTGCATCCAGAATTGGATGCAATACTCCAGTTGGGGTCTCACCAGTGCCAAGTAGAGCTGAAGAATCACCTCCTTGGTCTTGCTGGAGATGCATCAATTGATACATGTTAGAGTATTATTTGCCCTGCTGGTAATGGAGTCACATTGCCAGCTCATATTCCTGCTGTGGTCTACTATTATCCCCAGGTCTCTTTCCTTCATAGTGTTGGTCAGGTTGTCATTGCCAAGCCTATATGAATGCAGGGGACTGTTCATCCCCAGGTGGAGCACTTTACATTTCTCGACGTTGAACTTCATCTGGTCTCAACTTGCTGTCTAGATCTGCCTGCATCTGTGGCCTATCTTCAAGCATGACCATGCTTCCCCATAACTTGGTGTCATCTGCGAACTTGGCCAGTGAGCTCTTCACCACCTCATCCAAGTCATTGATGAAGGTGTTGAAAAAGTACATGATCAAGCACCAACCCCTGTGGGACACCACTGCCCACCTTCTTGCCAAGACAACACAGATCCATTCATTAGGACTCTCCAAGTCCTAGCCCACAGCCATCTTCATACCCACCTAACAGTGTTGTAATTAAGCCTATTATCTTCCAATTTTCTTGCAAGAACATTGTGGGATACCAGATCAAAGGCTTTTTGGAAGTCAAGGTATACAATATCCACCACTTCTCCCTTATCTTAATAAATACTCATCAGGAATTCTGAAGATACACCAACCTCCCCTAACTAAGAATAGACTATTCTGCATCATGGAACACGTACTTTAACTAGGGAGCCAAGGATACAGCAAGGAAAGGAACACAGAAAACTACAGTTCTTGCGAGACAACGATCTATAGCCAAAGCAACATACTGTATTTACCCAAATCCAAGATGACTCCCCAAAATTAAGATTCTATACATGGAAAATTACAAAAAACTTTCTATGTATGGAATCTAATTATTGGAGGATCGTCTTAAATTCATCCCCCTCCCCCACCCTCTGTGGCAGGGAAAGCAGCAGCAGGGGGAAAAGGCTTGGGTAAGCAAGTAGCTGCAGAGGCAGGCAGATGGACCCTGGACCCTTGTTCCCCCCTACAAACTTACAACTCTGCACCTTCCTCCCCAGTGTCTTCCCCCCACTCAGTTTTCCTATGCCTGTCGCTTGGAATTTGTCCCCCTGCTGCCTGCCCCAGACATTTGTTGTTCCCCCTCATGCCATCCTCCCTCACTGCTATAAGCTGCACTGCTAGATCCTCCATGCTGGGTCATTCACAGAGCCAGGTAGGTACTAGCACAGAGCCAGGTAGGTCCCAGAACAGAGCCAGAAAGAAGCAAAGGCCTGACTTGGTCATGCTGAGTCAGGGAGTAGAAAAGAAATCCACACAGAGCTGGGGAGTAGCAAGAGAATCCAGGCTGATTGAAGGTACCATATTTTTAACTTGCTACTCAGTTCTAAGATGAGGCTCCCTTTCCCCATGTTGAATGTGGAAAAAAAAAATCTCATCATCTTGGAATCAAGTATATGAAGCATTTTGGTTTTAGATTTTTCACCAAGTCATCAACATTTTCCACAGGGAAAAACACTTTGTATATAGCCTTATTTGGGAGTTTGACTAAAAACTCCCATGTATTGCAGCAGGGAATGAGGCAAAAGATAGTAGGCTAGTAATTTCAGAGAACTTTCTTCTGCACGTTTAAGATAACGGAATAATTATTCTGAATTGAGGGCTTTTACTGTATAATTGTTAGAATCAGCAGGGAACATCTTATGAAACTACTTTACCTGAACATAAATTTATATACATTATACACAAAAATTAGGTTAAAAGAATCCTAAAGGTATGTTACCACTGAGACTGAAGAAGGTGGTTGATTTAGGATGCACTGACAGAGGCATTACAATTGGGGTTCACTTTTGCTTTCCTTTTTTTATTTTATTTTTTTTTGGACAAGCCATTTGGTGCAAGTCAGGACTGTCCAAATGGTAGCCCAAGGGCCAAATACAGCCTCTGGACTCCTACCTGGCCACCATTCTGGCCATTGTTTTGGGGACAGCAGCCATAGTCTTCCAGATTCTCCTCCTTCCTTCAGCTTCTGGTTCCTGCCAGCATTAGGAGCAGAAAGAGCAGGTGTGCTGTAGCTAAAGGTGGCCAGGCTGCATGGGCTGTATGTATGGCAGGGGAAGGAGCAAGGCTGCCCAAGTGATGGGGAACAGGTGTGGGTGTTTGCAGGAGCAGCAAGAGAGGCAGTCTGCCCATGCAGTGTGTGGCGAGGAAGGGGAGATGAGGGGACACAGGCTGTGTGTATGGTGTGGAGACTGGCATGGGTAGGCTGCCCACCTGAAGGGGGAGGACACAGGGGTAGAGGGGGAGTTACCTGGGTTACAAGTGGGGCAAAGGGTGGTGCCCGCAGCATGCAGTCCCAGGTCTACAGCCCATTCTGCATGTAGTCCCTAGTGAGGGAGAAGTTGGAAAGCCCTGGTGCAGGTCACTTTACCATCATGTGTGCCTCTACTCTTATCTTTTAGGTCTCATTCAGACTGTAGTACCTTTTGAGAAAGGAATGGCTTCTTACTCTATTTTTGTACAGCACTTAGCATGATAGGACAATCATGGTTGGTGCGTCTAAGTGGTACTACACCACAAAATAATAAATGAATATATAAATGTAAGTAGTAAGCAAATTTCACCTCAGAAAATACTAAATGGTACTTATTTCTTCCCACCACCTTTCATTAGACAACAATCTCTAGTTAAGTCCTCTGATACTATTACTGGATTACTAAAGTCTCAAACTGAATAATACGCATATTTCATGGTGCTCAGTAACACAGGATACATATTTGATACAAGAAAAAAAGGGGAGCAGGAAACCAAAGGAAGATTCTGATCCAAATTCTGTTCATAATTACTACAATCTGAGGCAACTCGCTAGATATATCCTAAATTTACACTTGCTTAACCAAGAGCAAATGTTGATCTTTTAACTCATTCACAGCATACTGTTGCACAATTAGAGGCATGTGTTGTATGAGTGAGGTATTACCAACCAATCACCTCTTCTTAAAGCTAATGCAAAATGAAAGGGGAGGGTAGCTAGTGCTCACAGCCAGGACAGTGTGCCAAGGGCTATATATATATATATATATATATTATTCATCTTTGTACAGGGGTCCAAAAAAAGCATAAATCATTTTATCCCAACATAAATTTGACCTAAATGAGGCAATGTGACCTTATACAATGAAAATGAAACTGTTAATATATTCATTTATTTGGAAACAGAACTTTAAACAAGTATATGACAGTATGACATTTGAACAGAAAAAAAATTGTTTGTTTTTTTAATAGCAGTTGTACACATGCACAGATG
Organism: Caiman crocodilus; assembly: GCA_030014935.1. Classification (NCBI taxonomy): domain Eukaryota; kingdom Metazoa; phylum Chordata; order Crocodylia; family Alligatoridae; genus Caiman; species Caiman crocodilus. The sequence goes on from JAGPOW010001338.1 coordinate 25,240,025, forward strand.
TTTCTTTCTTCTGTTTTATTAGATAGCACATACCCTTCCTCACACGATTTACACCAGAGATCAAATTGGTCCAAACTGGGAGAGGTTCAATAAACTGGTATTTGAAAAATCACTTTGTGAACTGTAGAACCTCAGCTCCTCTTAAGAAGATAGCTAAGAAAAGCCTCAAAGATGCCTGAAATCCTGACAAGAGAGGAGTGAACTCATTTGTTTCCATGAGATGCTGAGCCAGGAAAAGGTCTGGAATGGGCTCCCAAGGGAGGTGGTACTCTCCCCTACCCTGGGGGTATCATAGTATCATAGTATCATAGTAGTTAGAGTCGGAAGGGACCTGGGCAGATCATCTAGTCCGACCCCCTGCCTTGGC
>JAGPOW010001338.1:25268477-25303586 GCA_030014935.1 Caiman crocodilus
GTGGCAGAAGTGGATGCTTTAGAGGAAGAACATTGAATCAGATGCATTTAGAGTGATCTACCCACTATTACCCTCCCTGGTATCCACCATTATTGGTTTAGAGATGCCCAAAAGAAGCATCTGTAATTGTTATGTTCAACATCTATTAAGAGTTCTACCATCCATTAATTTGTTTAGTCCCTTTTTGAACCTGGCTGCACTATCTGCTTCTACCGCCTCTTGTGGTAAAGAATCCCACAAGCTACTTGCATGTTGTGCAAAGTACTTTTTCTTTTTAGGTATTAAACCTATATCTCCTGCTAACTTCAGCAGGGGTCCCCTAGTTTTAGTATTCTGGGACTTAGTGAACAATAATTCCGTAGTTACTTTGTCCAGACTACCCAGTTTTATAGGCCTCCACCCCCTACCCCTCTTCTTTCCAAACTTGAGTGCTAGACTTTTCAGTCTCTCCTATTATGGCAACTGCTTTATACCCCTGAACATTTTGGTTGCCCCTCTGTACATTTTCCAGTTCTACTTGATCCAATTCTAAATACATGCTTTAAAAACAAAGTGGGTTCTGTATCTCTCCATTTGGACAAAATTTAATAGAAATAGTTAATGTTATTTAAACACACAATCAGCTTTTTTAGGAAATACACATCACAATGTGAACTTTTTAAAATTATTGTTATTAAAATATTCCTAAGGTTTTCCTGAAAACAATAAAATAAATTATCAGTCCTATTCCTTTCATTTGGCAACACTTTGTGAATAGTAGTCCTTGCTTCAAGGTAGCCAGCTTTCCTGTTGCTCAATAAATCTTTCACAAGGAGAAAAATAGTTTTCATTAAAAGAGAGAAACTGTTATAAGACCACAAAAACTACTGGAGTGACATGAAGGCAGGCTTGATGTCTAAAGACAGCTTAATTATTTTTTTATTTTTGAAAGTGACAAAATGTTAAAGTTGATGATAGTCTCAGCCTCTACCCTATCAGTCTGCACATCCCAGAGTTTCCTATAATTGGAAGTATCCCCTGTCTATTAGACTGATGCAGGAATTCAGTTGTAACCCAAGCCCACAAGCTGTGAGAAGTAAAGAGGAACAAATCAAAGTAAAATCAGTTCACCTGTTTTTCTTTTCAATGTATATGGTAAAAGGTATTATTGTTCATGGTAGTTATTGCAACTGCCAAAAATAAAAGAATGTAATAGACAATCAGATATCACTGTGCCAGAATAATGAGTGCACACAACATCTAAATAAAGTAAATACTGCAACAGTATTTTAAGTTGCTTAGCTAGCTTTTAGAACAAATTTTATTTTTTCACTATATAGCAGTTCTGCAAAAATCAACTACCCAGTTGCCTCCTTTTTCTACCCTCTTATAACCCAGTGGCACGTATGAACTTAATGGTATAGGTTTGCTCTTAATTTCCTCCTTCTACTTTTTCCCCTCAGGGGGCATCTACTCTCAAAGCAAGCACTATATCTACCATGTGGATATCCAAATAGCCTGTACTGTTTACTAAGACTGTTTTTTTTCAAGCAAGCTACAATACATGGAAATATGCATCTGTTTTGGAGACTGGTTACGGTTCTACAAACTAGCACCTTTCCTTCCCCTGCACCCCAGTTAATTTAAACAAATTTTACCATAGCAAAAATAAGACTTCACATGCATTACTAAAGAAAGACTTAAAAATAAGTAGCTATCTAATTTTTTTATGATCTATGGTTTCCTGAAAATATATATAATTATGAGAACAAATTTTAGTAAACCTGACAGTATCTTGAATTACAGTGACTATTTTTACTGTACCTGGGCTCCATAGATATATTTATCCAACATCTTGCCTCCTATTGTTTGCCCACCTATATCCCACAATTGAAGAGTAACATTCACATTTCCTGGGGGGGAAAAAATATAGAAATTAGTTAACTTATTTGGAGAACTTATATTTAAGTATATTCAAGATGTAGCAGAAGCTTGTATAAAACACCAGTATTACAAGTAAACAGCTTTCACAAACAGCACCTTCTATACCAAAGAATATTTAGACACATCAAAATACCTAGAGGAATACATCAATTGGAAGAAAACAAAAAGTAAAAAAAGATTCCTACTCTGTTATAAGTATTAGATCCAGTAAAACTAGACAGATATGAACATTTAAGTGTAAACAGACACTGAAAGAAAAAAAAAAACCTAGGGAAATTGCCCTGTGCACAATTCTAACTGAAGTTTAAAAATATAGTTCACTGAAGCAATTTGACAATAAGTTTTACAAAAGAAAATTTGACAAATAAGCAGCTGCACTGTCCTTCATTTCCAGTAATATCAACCTAAACTATGTGTTTTATACCTGGAAAAGTTATTAAACTTTCTTTAAAAAGATTTAGAAGCTGGAAAATACATACAAATAACTATTTTTGTCAGTGCTGTTCCTAATACTACCATACAGCTAATGGATTATAATGCATCGTTAGGTTATCATGGAATTATTAACAGAACCCTATTTTCAGAGCAAAAAATTTCCTCCTCCAAAAAATCTGAAGGACCCCAAAACTAACCACTTGGCCACAAACCTCACTTTACTTACAAATTCCCACTCTTTGAAAGTGTTTTCAGAGCCAGTTAATAGACCATCCTTTTTGGTTCATAATTCCAAACAATTTTAATGTGAATTTTTAACTCAATCTATATTTTAGATTAAAAGTGTGGGTACTGGGGGAGGAGGGGGGAAGCTTCCTGTGTTATAAAAAGTTTGCTGCTGTCTATGTAAGCATGCCAAATTAGTATTCATGCAATTTTTAAAATACTTGTACCTTACATCCAAACTCAGCGGTCTGCTAAACAAGATGATTTAGCAGAACTACATTCTATAGGCAAATAATGACAATGAAACACCTACATCCCAATTTACGTCAACTATGTAACGCATTAAGAATTTTAACTGTCCTCTTTTGCTTTCAGTTTAACACAGTCTTCCAGAGCTAAACCGAATACAAAATAGCACCATATTCTAGCCCAGTTAAAATCAATATAAATTTTCAATAACATCAATATACAGCTTAGGTTAATGGTATTTATAAAGTACAAAAATAATTTCTTGTGAATTATTGTACCTAGATAAAAACACTATAAAAAATGAAACTGATTATACCCTAAGTAACAACATTCAAGTTTAATACATTTTAAAATAATCAAATCACTTGATATCAGAAGAAGGAAAACAGCACAATATTATGAAAACAACACCTTAAATTTAAAACTATTGTTACTTTAAAAAATTAAGATTTTATATTACTAAACAATATCTTCCATTCACCCATCAATCAGCAGAAAATTTACAAGGAACTACCATTAGCATTGAGTCCTATAAAAGAGTGCGTAGCCTGCTTGTGATGAAAATGAATCTTACAGGTTTGTCACTACAGATACTAAGTAACAAATGTATAAATAGATATGCATTGTGTTACAAAGCACGGCTGATCCATTTGTATGGCAACCTCATTTTATTTTGGTTAAGTGTTCAAATTTTTTAACCTGTTCTTAAAAAAAATAAGAGTCAGTAGCCAGAAATTCACATACGTTCTGCAAGATTCAATTTATGCAAGAGAATGTAAAAACTTTACCTTTTATTTACTGAATCTCTTTTTATGAAATCCCCTTCTAAAATTATATAAATGGAATTTTTTATGGAATCAGAGGAAACTGAACACTCAATGTAAATTTAACTTTTCACTTGTAGAAAAAGCATAGCTGTTCTGATAGTGCATTTACCAGCTTAGTGACTCTTTTAAAGCCTAGAACATAAATCTGCTATACCTACAGACAGCACAGGACTAAGTCTTCCATAACTTATCTGGCACAGACAAACTGGTGAATCAGCACTGTAAAGCAACTATGCTGCTTCTTCAGTGGGTAACCAAACTAAACATACTCAAAAGCCCACCAGAGAAGGCATGCTGCTGCATTCTATATCTGACTTGGTTGAACGATTTTTCCTGACAATTTTCCATTTAATTCATGCCAGATACAAGGAAAAAATATTTTAGAAATACTATAACTTTCAAAAACAACAGTTTTTATATGAAAAATTTTGCACTAAAACATTTTTAAATTATTTCCAACTGTATTCCCTGCTCCCCAGGACAGAGTAAAATAATAGGTTCAATACTGAGATAACTGGGTCAAATTATCTGACCTCCGTATATATGCGATCAAACGAGATGATTTGTCCCTTCTGGCCGTAAAATACATAACTGTGAAATATTATTTTTCTTCTGTTGACTACAAAATAACCCCCAGGAAAATTCTTTTTTTTTTCCCCCCAAAAATAAAACCCATCCAGGTGGCTCCTGACTTTAATTAAAACTATAGAAGTTACTGAAATTTATCCTGCTAGCTATAAAAGGAGAAATTATTAGCCCTCTTCCATTTAATATATTTTTGCCAGATTGTATGTACTGTATAGCATCTACTTTTGGTCTTTTTTTTTTTTTTTTTGAGGAATGGTGTAAAACACTCAACTCTTTAAAATTAAATTATTAACTATGGTAACAACTTCTTAAATGCATGAAACTTAAATCTGCTATTAAATGTAAAGGAAGTATATATTAACTCATGAATGACAGTATTTGGGAGGCGAAGGGGGAGACCATGGGACACAACAACCTAAATACAGATGAAGGAAAACTTAAACTGCTCATTATTGCTTTCACAACGTAGGTGCTTTCAGAGAATGCACAACATCCGTATGCCAGTAAGCAGTAATGACTGAAGAATTTCCAAGAAACTGCGTATGGTTTACAAATAGTAAATAAGAAAACGTGTGTATACCTTACTTTGTAGAAAATAGCACAACGTAGGAAGCTACAATGTGTAAATGAGGCAAACAGGAGTGTAGGAATCAAGGTCTGAAGTAAAGCCACTGAGAGAATTCAACAGTGACCTCGTAAAAGTATACTTGGTAAATTGGTTAACCTTACTTAAAGTGCTGCAGTCAAGATGGAACTAAAAACCTAAGTCTGCCCACTTCTTGTAGTAAAGACTTAAAAAACCTTTTCACAGTAGAACCCTGTTTACTGGACTATACCCACAACCTTCCTGAAAGTATTTTGACTATGGCTCTTAAGAAGCTCTATCAGCAGAACCTCTGACTAACAGATACACTATTTTAAGCAATAAAATTTGCACAGTGGTTGCATCCAGACTATAAAAAAAAACAAAAAAAAAACTTGTTATTTGTATTAAATTACCATTTTGTTTCATTGCCTGATAAAAGATCCTACTTTTTACAGTGAAGTTATAGACAAAATTAAAGAGCCCAAGACTACTGATACTAGCATTCTATTTTTATTCAATAGTACCACGTTGTAATTTGTTTTTTAAATTAATCTTAAACCTATTTTGCTACCCTCATAATATGGGGTATTTGGTTTTAAAACTGCAGCATTTAAAATTCTGAAAAATCTACTTCCATTTAAATATAAAATAAAATTTTGCAACAGCAAGAATTGATCAACCACCTGTTCTATTACAGAATACAAGCTAGGGCATCTTTTTCTATTGACATGTCCCTCAAGTTTTGTCCAGTACAATAAAATTTACCTTTTAGTTAAAATACAGACAATACTGTAAAATCAAAACTAGTTAAAAAAACAAAAACAAACAAAAAACCCACACCTAAGAAATTAAAATAATTTATTGAAGTACTGCATTTCATAGTATTACTCTTGCACTTTCAAACTTGCCTCCAAAAAATCTGCTTCTTTCTATTAAAAATGTATAAATCTGTATTTACATATTCAGCAATACACACAAATTAAAAAAAAAAGTGCGAGGAAAAAGATTCTGCATGAATCAGTATAATTTTTTTCTATTGTACATAGAAAGAAATGAAAAAAATAGCAAGCAGTCATTATCCTGGATGTTCTAGATGATGTTTATACTTAGGCTCCTACTTTATGACAAACTAGTTAAAGAACAAAACAGAATAAATGGGGGGGCAAGAGGTTGATAGTTCTCCAAGTTTCCACCCCACAAGAATATTTAGAATCTCAATAATGTACTAATAGCTTCTGTATGCTTAACAGCTGGAAAAAAACTTGCAAAAATACAAGTTCTCAGCATGCACGCTGCATGATTTGTGTACACATTCCATTTGCAAGTGCTACAGCAATTCTTCTACATACTTGTATTTCTAGAAGAGCAGACAGGACAATAAAATATTTCTCATTCCATTTTATAGAGAATAAGTACACAGACTTAGAACTTAAACCAGACACAGAAGAGTACAGTGGAATAATTAAACAAAGAACAAAATAACCTTTTTATATTCCTACATTCTATTTCACTTGGGTACAAAATAAACGTGACTTTGGAAAATTATTGACAAAATAAAACTGTAATAAAATAATGTTTAGAACTACATACATTTTAGAGCTAAAAATATATTTCATTTCAGGTTTGCTATTTGTACGTCACCAAAATAATAAGGATAGAACTTGCATCGACTTTATCAAACTTAACTGCAATCTTGGTACTTAAAAATGCTTTCCCCAGCTTTGGTTTATTAAGCTCACCAGGCTAAATTGTTTTTAATGGAATACTATCATCCTTACAAATTGAACCACCACAAATTAATGAAAGTCTCAGTTTAGACCCCCAATTGTTCAGAAGCAAACTTTAAGTAGCAACCATTCTTTTTTATTATTTCTTTGCATTTTCCATGCAGCATGCTGCAACTGGCATCTAAATAGTTTCTTTGCTGAAGTGAAACATCTTGAATGCTCAAACTGTATTTTTATGAGTGCCGAGGGACCCTAAATTTTAGTGGTCTATTAAATGCCAGCAATTTCATGCTGCCTTGCATAAAACAGCATTCACATATTAGAGCACAGCAATTGCATAGCTACATTATACTTCTCCCCCACAACACAAATACAAAGTTCAGTATACTTTTATTTTTTTTAAATCATATCTCTTTCAAAAAACTTATATTTTGTAGGTAGTTCATTTAAAGTTATATTTTATTTATTCTTTTGCATTATTACACTATCCACTAGAATAAAATGCTCAGTTACAGTATCCACTTGAATAACATTCTACATATGTCTATCAGAAGTAATTTTTAAAAAGTACAGCTAACTGATCTTTTTGTAGAACTTAATCTGTTATTCATAAAAGACCTACAAATACACAACCCTTTGCCACTTGGTATCTACATACTAAGAATTATAATAAAAAAAAACAAACAAATTATCTTTTCTGCATGAAAAGCAGCATATAAGCTTATTTTATGTATTGCATTTTCAAGACCTTATCTCTGCAAGTCTTAGTGTCGCCAGCACTTTCCATGTTAGGTTCTTTATTCTCTTACCTGGCAATGTTATTCTTTTCAAAAAGAAGTCCAATCCTACAGTTTGTTTATACTGTTTCCCAAAAGCTTCTTGGGCAAAACGTGTGGCTAAGGATGTCTGAAAACAGAACCAGACCAAATTAATTTGGTATATAAAAGTCAACAAGCCCAATGTAAAAGCAGAGTTATGAAATAATAGTCAAGTAACTTTCTAATCACTGCCTGCTGATGGTGGTTACCGCCTGTCTGTATTAGCAAACACACAAGCATTCTGGTCAGCTGAAAATACAGTAAAAGATATTATAATAGCATGGTATGTATATAAAAAGAAGCCATAATGTTGCATTTCCTTTACATTTTTTAAAATATTACAATATTGAAAATCCAGAATTTTACACTGTTTCTGCATGCTATTACTGCACAAAAACGAAGTGATGCAGTTCCTACCCATAATTATACTTTTTAAAGCAAGTTCTGATTTGTAGAAGAACCAGCTCTTGTCAGAACACAGCAGTTACGGGAACAGGCATATGCTCCCTACCACAGACTTATTGGGGCTCTCTGTGGATTCAAGGATAGAACTTATCTGGCAAACATGTACATGCATTAAAAGGCTAAGTTTTGTAAAACTGTATATACATACATTTTCATATTCATGCCCTTAAACTACCCTGGGAATTGTTTTCCTAAATGTTACATTTTACAAAACTCCATTTACAGCAATGTGGTTTGCTACACAACTGTTTTCTAGCAAAGATACATTATTTATTAAAGTATTTGTGAAAAGAAAATAAATAAAAAGAGAAAGTGTATGTGTACACACAAACCACGATATAAAAAGGATACAAAGAGTATAGAACATCAACTGTATGCATACTTACAACTTTTGAAAAACTAATAGACTTCATTAAAATTCATGCCATGCCATGCTACACGCAGGCGCACACACCTCTGTATTGCAGATGAGTGCCAAGCATTTATTAAGTTTCTTGTTAACAAAACGTCTACAAATCTGAAAATAAAGCAATGCCAGAAGTTTTTTTACATTTCTATACCTGTGTGTACAAAAAACGGTATCAGGTAACAACTTCAAAAAGTCCTTCCACTACCAAGGACTGACAGCCAAAGTGAGCAGAAAAGGAATTTAACCAACCCTTCAGTTTATTAAGACTTAACCCCCTCCCAAGTGCTGAAATTAAAAACCGGTATTAGAAAATACCAAGTAAACATGACATGCCTGTAAACAATATACAATATCCCTGTAAGGAAAAACACGTAAGTTGCAATACTATTATGCAATACAATATGGAAAAAATAAGAGACACTAGAAGTTTGTTGTAGAAAAATAAACTAAAAGTTTGTATCCTTCATGCATAAGAAGTTAGCTTTAATGTCATAGCCAGGGGAGTCGAAAACCAAGGTACAAATGTGAATAAGAAAACATTTATTCAGAAAGCTATAAAGTTGTTTAAAAAAAATAATAATACAAGAAGTTGCTTGATTGCCCATTCAAATTCAGATAAATGTCAGAATAACAGTTATTTTGAAAGCAAACAATATTTTAGAACCCGAACCAAAATCCATTAAAAGTAGTAGGAAACTCTCCTTTTACTTCAGAGAACACAGACATATAGAAAACTAAAAAGTAATTTTTAAAATAGCCAATACAAATGGTATTCTCTCTCAGGGTTCCTAGTGAAAGGTTGAGGACCACAGAACATGAGTCTAAAGGACATTCTAACTGCTCCCTCTGGCTATTATTTCACCTGCATATTCAGAATAAAAGCTCGGTACAAATTTTGACTGGAATACTAAAAACTCAGTAACACTAATTTTGTAATCTCAATACTTGCACTTTACAAACTTTTTTGACTTGCGTATGAAACAAATATTACTGGTAGACTTAAAAAAAAAAAGTGTTGCAGGAATGCACTCTATACCTTCCTCTTCCTGTAAACTGAATGCTACTTTGCAAAACATGTAGGATGCTCTTCGTGTAATTTTTCCTTTTATTAGAAAATAATGACTAGCATCTTAGATGCAGAACAAAATATCATCTGACTTTAGAAAATACAGAATCTTAACTTAGATTCACATTAAATAGGCAACTATTCCCTTCTTGTTTTAAAGGGTTCAATAAATATTAACTTTATCATTTTGCAACACCTGATATTCCCTAAATGTTTCTAGGGGTGTTAATAAAAATAAACAACACACATTCAATCAACAGCCAGCCAAACATCACAACAAATAATCAACAGCATGGTCAAGTTCTCTTTATAGGAATTTATAGCAGAAAATCATTGACTAACTTTTTAAATACTTTAAATAAGTGTTAGGGCTCATGAAAGGTGTTGGATTGCCAGCTTTGGAGACTGGAGTCCTCTATTTATTCATGGAGTAAGTATTTATCCACAAGATTTTTTTTTTTTACCTTGATCAAAAAGTTGTTTTTTGTTTAAATAGTTCGTAAAATCATCCAACCTTCCAAGAAAAAGGATGAGTTTTTCAGTCACTTTAAGTTTTGTCCACCCCCAGAATTTCATTAATAAATCTGGAGAAGTTTTTGGATTAGGGGATTTTGTAAGGGAGCCTTGCCCTCATTCCCTTCTTGACTAACACCCAAGTGGAACACGGACTGTGGCATTCCACAGCTAAGACTCTGTTTAGGTCCCAAATCAACAAGCATGTAAGTACCTGTTTAAATTTAGGCAGAGGCTTATGTTTTGCTAAATAAGGATAAACTGCTGAATCTCAGCTTTAATGTATATGCTAGATAACATTTAAGTAGCCCTTCTCTTACCCAAAGACTCCAAGATGCTGAATTAAAAATTGTCAGTAAGGTCATAAAAAATAAATATTAAAATACAGATACACTTAAAAAAACAAAGGTGTGGGCAGGGGGTTATTTTGTTTGCATGATGGAGTGATGGGTCCCTTTATAACGAGAATACATTTTAAAGTAAAAAAAGATAACTACTTGATAGCTCATCCAAAAACATAAGCAACAACCCATTGCATGACCCATGTTGGCACTGTTGCCGTAAACAAACAAACAGTAACATACATGCGTACATACCCTGATGTGTTAGCAGGCAAGTTAAAGGGTAGATACAGTTACTGCCAGACAGCATCAGTCACAGCACCTCACCAACAGCTCAGTAGCGGCCTTTGCCTTTCCTAACTGGGTGACTGCCTGGGGCCCCACACTTCATAAAAATAAAAATTAATTACACTGAATATTTGTATTATCAATACTGTATTAAGATACTTTCATTGCAGTTACATGGATAGGGCAAAGTGAAATTAAAATTAAAAAAAAAAAAAAAAATGTCTGACCTGCTCATAGGTCATCAAAATTAAGCCTCTAAGGGGCCCCAAATGACTCGTGCCCAGGGCCCCAACAACGTTAAGGCTACTGTCTAAAAAGATTATGAATTACTGGCTTAGAGATACTGTAGCTTCAGGTCATATCCCTGCCAGCTGTATTTAGTAGCCCTTGATGAACCTACCCTTCATAAGTTTGTCCAATCTATTTTTACCCAATTATACTACTGGCTTCAACATGATCCTTTGGCAATAAATTCCAGAAGTCAATTATACATTGTGTATAGAGTACTTCCTTTAGGTTGTTTTCAACCTCCTAATTTCAGGAGGTGCTCCATACACCTTGCATTATAAGTAGGGTCCACTGAAATTCGCACCAGAAGCGTGCAACGCAGCAGCTCCTCTAACCTTGCCATTTCACCCATGTACACCCCTACCGCTGACTGACAAAGGGGCTGCAGCAGTCCCACCGCTTGCTACTAACCGGATGGGAGTGGGGAAAAAACAAGTGGCATATTTAAATATGCCACAGTTTTTTCCTCCCATCTGGTCAGCAAGCAGCAGGGCTGCCAGGTCTTCTCAGCCAATCAGCAGCAGAAGACAAAAGCCACAGCAAAATTTAAAACTGCAGCTTTTGCCTCCCAGCCGACAAAGTGCGAGTGGCGAGGCCCTTCTGCCAATCAGTGCGGGGAGGGGCACATGGGGAAAACTGCAATATTAAAGGAGCCGCTGTGCAGCACATTTCCAATGCAAATTCCAGTAGTCCCTAGTTATAAGACACAGTGAATAGCTTACCTGTAGCTCCCTAGTGTCTTTTTCCAGATCATTAACAGCCATGATGACTTTTGTTGCCTTTCTCTCCATCTTTTCTGGTTCCACTACATTCTTTGAGGTGGGATGACATTCAGTATTCAAGATTAGGACACACCATGGGCTTATAATGGCAGTGATGCTTTGTTCTTAATTCCTCTCCTAATTTCTAACATTTTACTCACTTTTATTCACAGTTGTTAAACCACTGCATGTTGACCTGTTATTTCAGAACTATCCGCAATGATTACCAAGTCCCATTCCCCAAATGAACACCTAATTCAGAGATGACCATTGTGTCATGTGCATTTTTCTCTATGTAAATTACATTTTCCCTTATCACCACTGAATTTCATCTCACTCTGCTCAGTTTTGTAAGAACTTCCTGTAACACTTCCCCAGCAGCATAGCTTTGTACCAGATTATCCACTTATAACCTGAATTTATTTGCTTTTCCACAATGAAAGAAAGTCCATTGAAAGAAAAATGATCAACCCTAGAAAAAGTGGATATTCTGCATGTAAATTTTACTTTTTGTATTTAGGCTGACCAATGGCTCCTTGCATGATACCACCCACACCCAGGGCTCAAAATTGAGACTACAGTATTATAGTATGGAATAAAGTTTAATAATATCTGTTGAGCACTTTGAAATCTTCAAATGAAAAATGGATTAAAAATACAAAGTACTAGAAGAATAGAAAGGCTCTCACACATAGAATGCCCATGAAAATAACATTGGCACCACTTCTGAAAAGCACTACGAAGAAAGGAGTTCTTCCCTTGTACTATGGGCAAGTAACTGAGTAGTGGAAGCCACCCCCCCCGAGTTGGATTCAGATAGGGACTGACCTCATGCACCAGCTCAATCCACCACATAGAGTAAAGCAATCTAGTAGGGGAGGGTGTGGGGGCTCCTCAGGGGTCTGGATATTTAGCACAGACAGTGTTACTTACTACAGCTCCATGATCTGCTTGGGGAGCCACAGCAATTAAAAGTGCCACCACTTCCCAGCTACAAAATTTCTGAACTTCTGGGGAACTGCATTTCTTACATATAATGTGTACTTCAATTTTCCCTGTTTTGGGGGAGGAAACATGTATTATGTGAGAAAATATGGTACTGCAGCTAAAAGGAAGACATTTCAGTTCTTGATTTGGCTGATGACTGGCACGTGCCAGTCAGTAAAGAGCTCACCTTCCTCAGAATACTGAAGTCTGCAAGTCCGTTAACCAATGAAACAGGGGGACTTTTCTTTCAGTATCTGTTATATAAAATAAAAGGGAGTTTGGGGAAAGAATCCAGAGGGAATGCAAAGTTGAAAAACCCAGTTCCACCATCAGATCGAGAAAACAGAATTTTGTGCATTTTCCAGTTAGGGCCCTGCTCATATTCCATCCTACATATCAAGCCCCGTATTTGGATGGAAGGAAAGATGGCTCCCTACCTCTGAAGTCTTCTGAATTTTAGAGTTATTTCTTCCCCCAGCCTCACAGTACTATAAAAGGGGTGAGGGTAGAATTTTTCCTGCTGTCTCTCCAACCACCTGTTTTTTCAGGACCTCCTTCGTTATGAATAGCTCCTAGACCTGCCTCTAGGGGCATACAGTTTTCCAAACAGCAGCACAGCAGAACTCTAGTTAGTACCACTTCTGCCACATTTCTGAAAATGCAAACCAGTCCATCCATAACAAGATGCAAGCCAGTATCCAGACTACAATACCATTTTTTTTCCAATCCACATATAAGTCACTGATTTTTAATAACCATTTGGAGATAAGCCTAAAACAAAACAACAACAAAACAAATTCTTCAGCTCAGGTAGTTTCTTCATTCTCAGCCCTTTTATAAGTTGCTTACTGTATTACATTGCTGTTTATTTTTACCTAGTTCAGTCACCCTTCCCCTACCCCCTCTCATTTCTGATTTCTTTTGATCTACTTAATTCTATGTTACTCAATTTTGCCCAATTTCTTCTAGCCCTCTTCTATCACAACATTTTCTCATGTGGTGCATTTTATTTTCCCCAGTTTTGCCTTCACAAATGTTTTCTTTTGTTTATTTTCACCATTTTATAACTGGTTTTCTTTTACTTTTTGTCCCGCTTCCATCTCTATCATCATCTCTTTTCTTCTCCTTTCCTTCATCTCCTCATCTAGCAACATTTATTTCTTTCCATGACAACATTAAAATCCACACTCTTCAGCTGCCTTTCATGTCTTCCATCTACCTTGCCACCCTGCCCCAGATGCTTCCAACCCAGGCTGGATTTTCCCACTACAGCCAAGCTATCCCACAATGCGCTCAGCTACCCAGGCCTTAAACACTTTTGGCCAGCTACAGAACTTCTACAGGCTAGGTTAGACGACTGCTTGTTTAACCTATTCCTAAAAGCTATACAGCCCTGTCAAAAACACAAAGAACACCCTGACCTTCCACAAGTAACAGAGGAGAGTGAAGTCTGTCAGTGTGCCATCAATGCAAAGTAGACATTCACTGATATATCTGTCCATATAAAAATTGACATTAACATCAATCAGCATTTTTTGGCCAGTGTAGCCAATAATGTCACTGATACATACCATATGTATGCGTGCAGACATGTATGTAGCCAGGAATGCAGCCAGGCAGCTTGGAGAGCAGCATCCAGCCAGTAAGTCTGTCGGGGGAAGGGGTGAGAGGAGTGAAGGGTCATGGGGGGAGCAGGGGTGCTGACTGAGGTCACCATGGTGGGGGAGAGAATTAGGGCTGGGGAAGGGTAAAGGATGGAGCCACAGGTGGCACATCTGGGGTGGATAGGTATATCAGGGGTGGGAGGATTGGTCCCAGCTGCTCCGCACACCCCCAGGAGGCATGGGGGCATGTGTCCCCCAGATGTGTGCATGAGGCAAGGGAGGGTTGCCTGCTGCAGGCTTGGGGCCAGAGGTTGCACAGGTCTCTTCCCAACAGGGGGGCTGGGCTGGGCATGCGGCAGGCAGGCAGCAATGACACTGACACTGGGGAAGGGGGGGCTACAGGGTAGACTGCAATCGCCTCAAAATTCCCTTTAGCCCCTGTACCCAGTGCTGCCACTGCCTGCCCCAAGTGCAGCCCCAGCCCAGCCCCTCCACCAGGAAGAGGCTGGTGCAGCCCCTGGCCCTCAGCCCACAGCAGGCAGTCAACCCTCACCCTATGCACATGCCCCCCATGCCTCTCCCACCAGAAGGAATCTGCCTCCCTCCCCATTCCTCTGTGCTCCCCAGACAAGCTGCCCATGGCTCCATCCCACTCTCTGCCATGCCCTACACCTTCTGGGCAGTGCCTACACCTGCCTCACTCCCTCCCTCACCACAGGGACTTCGATATGCCCCGCCATGCCCTTTCCATCTCCCTCGCACCTTCCTCCCCAAAGACTTAAAGACCAGATGCTGCTCTCCAAGTTGCTGGGTGGCATATTGGCTATCAGATTGGTATCAGTCAATACGGCTGGTTAATAATTGGCCACCAGTATCAGTCAAAAAAAAAATGTTAATTGGTGTATCCCTACTGCAAGCGTTCTTAAAATATGTTTGTGAGATCCAAGGA
This sequence comes from Caiman crocodilus, assembly GCA_030014935.1. Classification (NCBI taxonomy): domain Eukaryota; kingdom Metazoa; phylum Chordata; order Crocodylia; family Alligatoridae; genus Caiman; species Caiman crocodilus. Next base: position 25,283,527 of record JAGPOW010001338.1, read on the forward strand.
AAAGGGCCATGCTCCCCACGACAAAGAAAGGTGAAAATCCCCACAGTCTATGTCAATCTGACCCTGGTGTAAAATTCCTTCCTGACCCCGAATCTTGTAACCTATCAGATCCTGACTAAGAGAACAAGACCTCTAAACAGGAACCTCTGAGTTTTCATCCTATCATAACCACTGAGACACTCCAGCCTAACTGTTCAGCCTTTGCTGCAGCCAACACCTAATGCTTCTGAAGAATGCAAAAGAAAAAAAATGAATACCTGTACCAACAGGTGGGGAAAAATTATTTCCTAGCCAAATGAGGCAACTGGTAACAACCAAAAAGCACAGGAAAACCAAACATCCTCCACTCTGCTCTGCAACCTAAGGACAGAAAGTATAACTCCACACATCACACCCTCTAACCAGACAGCTAGAACTCCCCTATCTGTATCCACTCTATAAACTTATCCCAGTTCCTTTAATCTTCTTTTGTGACTAAGCTGCTTGTGGACCTCTGCTTCACTGAGCCTGGTTTCTTCCAATATCCATCTGCTAGGGGCTGCACAGCTTTCTTGTGATCGCACATGGAATCACTGGGAAGAGCAGCTCTCCAGCTTCCAACCACTGCTCTTGACAGAGATCTTTGGGCAGGGAGAACTCTTCTCCCAGCTCCTAGATCATCTCTGACCAATGTTTATCCAGCCTCTTCTTGAACACCTGCAAGGAAGGAAATGTCACTGCCATGCTGATTTAACAGTAAAGGCTTTCCTGATGTCCAATCTAAACCTATTTTTGCAACCTCAAGGTATTGGTCTGCAGCAGAGAAAAAATGCTCTCCTTCAGGTATTTGAAGACTGCTATTATACCACCTAATTACCTTTTCAGCGGGCTTTTGATCTCATGAGGTCTGCCTCCCAAGCCTTAATCATTTTTGTATCCTGACCCCTAACTTCCCCCTGTGCTTTTTAAACTATGGAGCCCCAAACCGGACACAATACACTAAATAAAGCCTAACCAGAACCCAGTAGACACGCACAATAATCCCCCATGTCTTATACTCAATCCTCCTACAAAAGCAGCCCAAAATGGAGTTTTATTTTTTTGCAGCCACACCACATTACAGACTTGCACCAAGTCCCTGATCTACCCAGACTTCTTGACCCTTCCCCACAGTGCTGCCATACAACTAATTGTTACCTATTCGTCTTTGATTATTCTCCCTAAGGTCTAGCAGCTTGCATTTGTCAGCGTTGAAGTTTATCCTATTAGTTCTAACCCAGCTTTCTAATCTATCAAGATCTTTCTGAACTGCTCTCCTGTCCTCCAAGTGCATTCACAGTCCTTTGTGTCATCTGTCCCAGTTTGACGCTGTCTGCGAGGGTCGGACTTCATGAATTCGAGGTTCCTTCCAGCCATACTTTTCCGTGGGTTGCCCACAGTGAGAGAAAGAATTGCATTTACATTTATGCTGCTCCTCATTCCTCCTCGTTGCCCAACAGTAAAAGTGAAGAGGAATAAAAGCACCTGTCTCTACCACATAGAAAGGGCCACTTCTGGGCACCACAAAAAGGCATTACCTTGAGCTGGGACTGGCCAACTAGGGAGCTTTGCTTTAATTCTGCTGCCAGCATTTCCACACAAATCCCACCCCTCCTCTCCCAGACACGAGACCAGAAGAGAGACTCATGCAAGTCTGCTGCCTTCCTGTCTGCAGGGTCACATCATCTTGCCTCCTAGAAGATGGACCAACGTCAGACTGGTCAGAAGGACAAAACTGACAGTAAACAACTCTGGTCTTCACATGGGAACATGGATCTGCTATGTCCCCCACAAAGAAGCCTAAGAAAAAAAATCCTGCAGCCAGGCACCGAACGAGTTTACAACGAGCACGGGATGAAAAGCACGGAGAAAGTCTTGAGGAAGACAGACGCACACAACATTAACAAGCCAGAGAATAAAAGTGATAATACGGAAGAGGGACCTAAAAGAAGCACGCCTTTAGTGGTGCCCAGACGTGGCCGCGCGCTGCCACCTTTCACAAGGTGAAGTGCTGAACCCGCACAGCTGAGAACAGCATCATCTAGGGGAAGCGGGAGGGAAAGCAACCCGCTCCGCCCAAGAGAGGCTCAGCAGCCAGGCCGGGCTCCCCGCTCACGGCGGCCTGGCTCCAGCTCCGGCACGCAGCAATACTCCAAAGCCCCGGGCTGTCACGGCGACCCAGCCCGCCCCGCGGAGCTTCCGGACCACATCCGCGGACGGGACCGGCTTCACCCGCCCCAGCACCGGCGCAGGGCGCCTCCGCCCCCGGGGCCCGCCCCGGCACTGACCTTGCCGGACGTGCCGTCCCCCAGCAGCACGAGCTTGAGCTGGCGCTCGGGGCTCTCCTCCTCCGAGTCCGACATGCCGCCTCTGCGGGGCCGCCTCACGGCGCGGGGGCCGCCACCGCCATCTTCCCGCGATGCGGCCGCCGTCACTAAGGCCGGGGCTGGGCGGAACCATTGGGCGGGGGGCGGGGGGAGGAGACGGCGCCTCCGCGCGTCCAAGGCGCGCTCGTCCCACCAGCGGCCCCGAGCCAGCCCCTCGGACTAGCAGGCGCCATGTCACCTCCTGGGGGGCAGTGGTACGGCCCGGGGCACTTGGCGCGGCAATGGTTTAGCCCCGCTGTGACGCGCAGCGTGGTAACTAAGGGGCGTAGGGTGAAAGGTCACGCACGCAGGCTCCTCCCACTCAGAAGACACTCAAGTAGCTTCCCGAGGTGAAGACTTCCAAGGGGCGGGGTTTAATTATTACCGCCCTATTGGGGGGGGAGGGGTTAGCTGGGCGGTGCGTCGTGTGTTGTGCGCTGCGGCACGTGGGGGAGGTGGGGCCGGGCCCGGCAGACAGAGCTGTGGGGAGCTGGGACCTTTCTTGGCAGAGGGCGGGGCTTTGGAGGCTGTTTGGGGTTTTTTTAAGAACTGTTTTGTGTTCGAAGCCAAATCAAGTCCAAATCTATGAGTCAGTTCAGACCCGTAAGTGGTCCTACAGCCGTGCAGCCGGGGGTTTCAGATGTTTCCAAAGTCTTTTGGCAGGCGTCCTACGTGCAGGCCCACGCCCAGAGACTTGGGGTTAAGAGGCCCCCAGCCATATGGTGGCAGCCGCAAGCTACAGAGGAGCTTCCCATGATTGTCTCTCTGTTCAGCCAGTCAGAGGTAATGGCTCATGTGTCACTCCCCTGCTTGTGACGTGGGGTGAGCGCTGCCCCACAGGCAAAAGGAATGCAGAACTCTTGGTTCAGAGGCAAGATCTTTTATTAGACCAAGTAAGAAATCACAACAAAATATATATCTCTTTCTGCAAGCTTTTGGGTGCACGTGCTCTCCCTCAGGCTCAGGGAAAGTGTTTTCCCATTTCCCCACCCTGTTCTGGCTGAAACTGTTCAGCTGGCAAGGAAATGCCTTCTTTCCAACTCCCTGTCCAGCCTGGAATCTGGCTGATAACTGGGCTGCTTCCTTTTTTCCCCTGGTGTTGCCCAGGCTGTGCTAGTGCTAGGGTGTCCCTGAAAAAGCAAGGTGCTAACTGCCCAGGAATTGTCCAGTTGCTGGGCTGGATCTTTAGACCCGTTCGGTTTGGGAGTTTGTAAGGTTGGGATGGAAGCATGTGATGGCATCTTTCTTGCACTTCTGCTGCTTCATCTCGCCCCTACTTTTGACCTGATTTTGGTAGTCACTGTCTTGAGGTAGTAAAAAGAATCTGTTTTCCTTGGTAGCCACATATCTCCCTATGTAGAAGGAACTACAGCTGCCCATTATAATTAAGTGGAGAAAATGTTGGACCTCGTCTATGCTGGGGTTATCAGACAATAATGTAACTAGTGGGATGTTATTACATTAATACCAGCCTCTACCAATACTGTACTGATGTAAATTGCATCAGTACAAGTCACTGCTTAAACCTATAAGCTACACTCATTGCTTTAAAAAAATAGCCACTCTGTCTTTGCATCCTAGGCCTCAGGCCAAAGAAAAGGTAAGTCTATACCATTTTCCTAATGTTCTTAAGAATGCCTCCAAGAAGCAGGCATACTCACGCTGTGCACACATCAAACCCAGGAATCGGGTAGTGAAATCCCTTGAGTGGCATCCCCCACTGCTGTTCTCAAGCCCACTAGAAACACATCTTGAGGGACTCAGCACTGAGGGACACCCTCAACATGTTTTCTCTCCCTCTTTCCGGTTTTGAAAATAGAGAAAATGGGCAAAGCATGCCTCTTGGCAGTTTTCCGGATCTGAGCGGACTTGAAGACTTTAGACTTGACTTCCCCCATATTCTTGTTTTCTAATCATCACAGTTATTGGAAATTTCCCTTTGGAGCACCTAGAAATGTGGAATGAAACATTTCTTAACCATTAATTGAGGATATTCAATTTCTGACAAAGGAGTTTTATTACCAACTTTGAGCCAGGCATTTTACTTAATTATATGGGAAAGGGCCACAAGCCACTTAAAAACAGCAGTTATGTCTGAATTTATTTTTTAACCTGCTGTAATTTAAAGTAACACTTAAAATTACTGTAACTGGAAGACTGAAGAAAATTAATTTGATTTTCTGAAGTGGAGAGCAATTTTTGGACAGGCTCATCATTTCCTCTATAGAGCTAGTCAGGGGGCAATTCTGCCATCATGCAGCCTGCAGGAATCTACCCAGCCAGATCCAACTGCAGGATCAGAGCCTTCATTTCCCTTATTTTGACATATCTTTCACTTTCATGAAGACAATAGGAAAATACATTCTTAAACCACAGAAATTGACAGCAGGATTTGTGAGTAGGTATAACCAAAACTATTTCAAACTTATTTAAATTGATGAGATGACAAGCTGACTATGTTTAAGCAAACCAACAACAACAAAACAACATTTTAAAATGTGAGAGCGAGAAAATCTCACCTTCACAACTGGGTTTTGTTTCTTGGTAACTTTATTTTAAAAGTTTCAAACCTGCCAACAGTTCTACACATATTAGTAGCCCAGTAAGTTTTAGGATGACTGTTTGTGGATATAAGTGTACTTTTATGCTTGCGTGTTTTCAGAGTCAAGGCCAAATGGTATTAGTAATCAATAGAATTTTTCCTGAAGGAAGAAAAGGGTAAATGGGTCTTGAATTTCTAATGCGAGGGTATTAACGTCTATTGAACAGGAACTTGTGTGAAATCAGTATTGTAATTGGACTGAAACAGCTTCTTTATAAAAGGGAAGCAATCAGAACTGATCAAAACTAACAAACTTTCCTTCAAGTTTTATGAAGGTATTGAAGTTTGGTATAATTAATGCTATACATTTTTTTTTTTAATGTAATAGTTTAAATGAGACTCAGAATATGAGGTCTGGTGTTTCACCACTCACCAGGATAGAAGGCACTCTGGCAGGCCAGTACGCCACTATATTTTTCTCAGCAGCCTGGGAGCACTGCTTCAGGATGCAAGTACCAAATCTCAATTTTCCCAAAATATTTTACCTATTATCCATTTAATAAGTAACATTGTGTACCTACCACACTGTTGCCATTTACAACAAAGTCACCAAATGATTACATTGCTCATGCACGTTGCGGCTTAAACTTTAATTACTTTTCAAATTTTTTTCATTAAATGATTGACTTAATATTTCTAATAGTGCATGACTATTAGAATATCATTACAGCTGGAACAGTCTTCTGCAACCCTCCTGTAATTTAACTGGTGTTACTCAAATTCTCTCAAAAAGGTCACCTTTGGAAAACAGAAGTTTTAAACTTATGGGAAAGTATTTTAAAAAGTTATGCCTGAACAAAGCTAAGGGGTTTAAATGGAAATGTCTTTTCAGCCTTAACTACAGCATTTACTACCACAAACATAATAAGTGTTATAGCAGGGGTAAGCTTTCATAGTTCATGCTAATGCAATGAAATAACAGTCTTCTCTGCCCAGCATACTTTTCTGTTCTGCTCTTGCACGGAGTAGAGCAGCTAATTTAAATTAACCAGCTGTGAAACTCAGTAGTAGAAACAATTCACAGCTGGTTAATTTCACTCCCCCATTCTATAGTAGAGTAACAAATCTGGGAATGAAACTAACCAGCTCTGAAGTGCTTCCACTACTCTGCTAACAGCTGGTTATTTTCATTTAGCTGCTTGGCACAAATCAGGAGTAGGAAAAAGGGAAGGAGCAGGAGGGGATTCACAGATTTAGGAAAAAAACTGCCCCCTGGGGAAGGAAAGAGGAAGTCCGACAGCTGGGGGGAAAGAAAGGAAAAAGGGAAGAAATTAGGAATGAGAAGCAACCAAATAAACAGTGAAGGGGGAGAAGCAAAATAAGAAAGAGTCAGGTGGGAAGAGATTATAGAAAAGGTCAGATTAATAATAAAGAAAAAAAATCAGTGAAGCACATGATGAAGTAGTTAAGAACAGTGCATGTGACAATGGGAAATAAAAAGGAGTGAGAGGATGCAAGTATGTAAATACAGGATGCGGGAAAAACAGCCACAAAATAAATTTGCAGAATACATCCATTCTGGTACCAAACTATACATATACCAACTATCCTAAAGTACAGACATTTGACTGACTTTCTTTTGTAACTCATTCCTTTTCTTCCAGTTTCTCTACGTGCTGTCTTAGCTTAAGTCTTTTTTAAGGTAGTAGTATTCTTACTCTAAGAAAGGAAACATTGTGGAAAGGAAGAGTGGTTATCCTCAGTCCTCCTAATTTCTTAGTTTAACAGTACCTTCATAACATAATTGTTAGTTGTTTAATAATCAAGTTGTTAAAATACCAGAATTTTTTTAAAATCGATAATGCTGAAATGTTGGAAAAACAAAGGATGATGCAATAAATTTAAAAATAAAACTATCTGTGCCACTGGCAGCCAGGAGACACTTAACATGAAAATGTAACTAGGCAACTAAAATTCCAGAGCCTCAGTGCTTTTATTAAGTATCTGGAAGACAATGATGTGTTCAAATAATTCTTGGCATATTAAACTCAGTCCTGTAAAATGAAAAAATTGTGAGTTCTAATGCCTACATTGTCCAACAGTATTAAAATTGTAACACATTTTGGTTTTTAAAAAAAAATCAAGGACTAATTTTCCATTCTGTTGCATGTTATATTACCATAACGGGGTGAAGACATCAGGCTCCAACCTGTTAATCTCAATCTTTTAGGACTCAAGGACCACTTATCCAACTCAAGGCACCCCTTGGAAAATGCCAGCTCTTAGTTTTCACTCATATTTAGACTGCATAAAAATAATAGAATAATTCTTCTGTTGTAGAGAGCTCAGAAAGATCACAGCAGGGAAAAATGTTTTTAAAGCTATGGAGTCTTATTTGAAATCTCAGGTTCGTCATGTGTGCACACCTAACAGTATTAACGCTGTGCGGGCATACTTGAAAGGATCTCAGGACAGCTTAGGGTGCCATGGTATGCTGGTTGATAATCACTGGCTTGGTAGTTTATGTTCTGCAGCCTCATTGAGCACTGCGATGTTGTCACTTTATGCAGAGTGAGAGTATGAATTGTTCTTATTGGCACACCCCTTCCAAGGCAACTATGAAACTGAAGTGTTATTACTGTAGCTGTTTTACTCTGTTATTTGGTACACATCAACAACATTTAATAAGACACAAAATGAAGGTAGTGTATACCCCCAAGAGCAGTTTAAAAGGTGAAAAGGAAATTGCAAGGCATATTACAGAATTAACAAACTAAGGAGCAAAATAGTTTTTTCATTGCGCAGTAAAAGAGAGATTTCTCATTTCTGGAAGTGTGCCCAGCTCTCATTGTCTAAATCTCTTCTAATGCATCTCTGAGAACAGTGAGAAAAAAAATCTCAGAAAAGTGACCTAGAATGGAATTATTACTTACATATGTCCAGCTCATCCAATAACACAGGCAATAAATATTGTAGTTTATTAGAAGGTTCGGTCTTTATTGTGCCACTTGCTTAATTTGTGATTACTTTACTCTGATTAACATAATGTGATTTTTTTTTTTTTTTTTTTTGGTAAAAAAGCTTTATCAACAATCCTGGAAACCTCTATAACCATAGCAGAGGCAACAGCAGTGCAAGTTTCCCTATTAATGTGCCTTACCCTTGACTTGGTTTGACCAAGTCTTAATGTGAGAGAGTAATTCAATCTCAAATCTCTTTCAGTCTTTGGATTTTAAATATGGATATTTATACTAGCAATTCGACTTAGAACCAATTTCTTTCACCTGTCTGAAATACAATTTCTTTCACCTGTCTGAATACTATTTCTGACACCAAATAGTATTCATCTGGTAATAGCTGCTGATAACATCTAACCTTCTCTACATTTCATGGAAGATTTAGGGAAGTTGGTATTGCATGGCCTAATACCAATACCCTAAGCCACTGATAAGGGGTACTGACTTCTGTCTTCCAACTAAACCAGGCTAAATGATTGTGGCATACTCTGTATAGGTGTAGCTCTTCTACATGAGCAAATGCATACCTACTTTATATGTGAGAACACACATGGCTGGATAGTCAGATGCAAATCAGGATTTTTGTATATGCATCGACATATAGAGTAAGCAACAATTTTCAGCATAAAAATACTTACCTAGGATGGAAAAAATCCTATTTTATATGGAATGCATATAACAAAAAAAATCTATTATTCTTGTTCTCGTTCCAGCTGGTTCTTCCTTAACATTTCTCCCAAAATTGGTGAGCAGTGTGGGGTAATCAGAGCAAAATTCCAACTATGGAACACATCAATCAGTATTTAAGAAAATTTAGCACAACCTTTCACTATTAATAAGGTAGGACTAAATTTTCTGTAGTGCTGGTTAATAGGTGGAATTCTGCTCACATGACTCTCCAGTTTAGGAGAGGCATTTTTTCTTGCTATTGTCTAATTCAGCCAAAATCGGGCACAGTGCAGAACTAGTAAACTCCTTATTTCAACCAGTCATGCCACTCCTCAGGGATCCAGTTCCCTGCATTAAGTGCTGATTCAATGCCCATCAAAATCAGTGAGTTTAGTCTCTATAGGGCATCTAGAGTACAACACAATGGGCAAATTTATTTGGAAACCAGACCATTTCTCCTCCAGCAAGTAAATGTTCCATTATATCGGTTTGACCAAGAAGTCTTCCCAAAAGACTTTGGTGTTTTGGGAAAAAGACCAAAGCTTTAACAAAAAGATAGGGAGGGAGCTGCTTTAGAAAATCAGTCATAGATACACTGGGAGTATCTAGTCCTGCTCAAGTCAACACTGGGCACATCTACACATGGCCATACATTGTACTTCTGGAAGTACTAAATAATAGTGCAGTAACAGCCCATACTGTGCCATGCCAGCTGCACAAAGTTATGTTTAGCTGCTGTATTTCTGTAGCAGTGCACTATAAAGGGAGCATGTTGCTACAGTGGTGTAGCTGGGGCATCACAGCTTTTGCCTGCTGATGCTACATAACCATAGTGTGTTTGTAGGCTGGCGTAAAGTCATGTGTAGATGTGCCCACTATGTTCTTTCTTAGTACTCAGTCCATCAGAAGCTTTCAGATGTAAAAAAAAAAATCCCCCTTAAACATTCTCTTTCCAATAATTCCCATTATTAATGTGTCTACCCAATCAGTGCTTACATCTGTGCATTTTCTGATGGGGCAGTTTAATTCCTTTAATGGTAAATTAGATATATGAACCAATAATTGATCAGATTGAAAACTTAGAGGAAATGGTAATGGATCACTTGGTATAGATGTAAATAGTTGTCCCATCTTAAGGTCGAATTTCTTGCTTCTGCTCTGTTCTCCTTTCTGTTTCTCTTGCTAAGTTTAGGCATTTTAAATAAGAGCACTCTACTCTTGATCACAATATGTCCCAAACATTGAAGTGAATAAGACCTTTCATATAGGCATATAATTAAAGCAAGGCCACAACTTTTATTAATTGCATAACATAATAAGGCAGGAGAGACTACTAGCCAGATCTTCTCCATAAACTACCCAGTAAAATAGACCCACAGAGGTTCACCAAACGCATGACTAGAAAGGCATTTACATTCTTGTAAATGTTTACAAGAAGATTAACCTCATCTCCCCCACAAAATCAACAGAAGGATTTGAATGTAACGCGCCAGATCCTTCTCTGCTATCTCCTTATGGGAGAGAAAAGGGTCCAGGCACAAAAGACTTGACCCAAACCCTGCAAAAATGGTGTGGTCTACCTAGACCATACCTAGCCACCCTTTGAGACTGCAATAGCACTTCTGGGCTAGGTATCATGAGGAACTTACACTGGAAACTTACTCTGGAGCTTCATAGACTAGCCAAATGTGTCTGTCCTATTACACATACTCATTTGCAAGAAAATTATTTTTTGACTCCAGAAAATAGCATCAGTCACACTCAGAAACCAAAGGAAAGAGCAGCAACCTAACTATAGAACTGTAAAAGGGTCTAAGACACTTCCAGGGTGGTAGGGCATGTATGGAAAGAGAGCAACTTAAAACACACATAGGAGGCAAGTCTCATTGCCAGTAAAGGTTCCATGTGACCTCCAAACTGTCCAATCAGGCCTGGAAGAAGACCTGAAAAATCCCATTCCCTGTCCTACCTCTTACAAGTATGGTTCTCAACATTTTTAGGTTCAAGGTACCTCCCCCCGCCCCTAAAATGCCAGCTCTTAACTTTCACTAATTTCTTGATTACACAAAAATAATTCTGTTGCAAAGAATTCAGAAAATCCATAACGGATCAGAACATTTTTGAACTATTACATTCACATTTAAAATCTCTGGATTTATCTTGTGAATCATGTAGCTATTTCTGCTTATAACAGTGCTAATATTGAAGAACACCCCATGACGCATTGAAAAAAAGCATGCAACGCCCTGCTTAAGAAGCACCGCCTTACACAAAACCCCTATGAATGGTGGAGGAAGCATTCCCAGGGTTGGCCAGGACGCTGAGGTGTGTCCATGCTTTCCTGCTGTCCCCTGATAGCCAGGGGTTGAGCAGGTAGTACTGGAAAGAACCACCTTGGTCCTTAAGTTGCGCCCTCTGCTGTTGCAGGTACCATGTCATATAGTGACTTTTTGTAAACTTTTTAATATCCATACTAAAAATGTGATTTGGGGTTTTTTGGGGGTTGGAGGGTTGCCATCACTGTTCTGAGCAGAACACTATTCTAGAATGTCTTGGTGCTTAGGAACTTCCTTCTAATTTCTATTCTATGCTTATTAATGGCTAATTTATACCCTGAGCTTCTCGACAAAGAAAATATGGTAATTTTATTGTAGGACTATATCAGACTAACCTGGCACGATCTACCTCTGGTAAAGTCACATTGTATTGTATCTTATTTTCCATTTACCTCAGTGCCTTTAATTATTCTTTCCTTCAAAATCTGCTTAAACCCTTGCCATTCCATTGAGGCTAGACTAATAGACTTATAGTTTCCCTTCTCAGATACTGGTATTATTCTTGTTACTCTTCAGTCTTTTTTCAGTATCACCTCTCCCTTGATAGCTATAAAAAAATGGCTACCAGATCTGCATTTTTCAGAGTTCTAGGTTGGAGATTATCAAGTACCCTGATCTGAATACACAAAACTTTGAGTTTCATTTCTTCTTTGGTGCTGGTTGTTTCCATCTCCATACCCTCAATTTACATTATCTATTTTGTCTTTGCCCTAACATTCATCACAGTCTCACTTACTGAAAAATTAAGTGAGGTATTCAGCTAGACTCATACTTAGATTATCCTTATTTATACCCTACTTCTAATTCATGACTGATTTCTTCTATTCTTCTCTTATTATTTATATAGCTGAAGAAACTGTTCTTATTTAACTCCCTATGTAAAGCCTAACTCAGCATGAATTTTGGCAGATCTCAATTTTTCCTTCCACCTTATGATCTCCAAAATGTAGGGCTTTTTGGTGGGTTTTTTGCTGATTAGTTCTTTTTTCCCTATTTCTTGAAGAATATTCTGCCTTTCCTGACATCCTTTGTAAATGGCTGTTCATCTGTTAAGCCCTTGCTACAAGTTTTTCCCTTTCCTCGATAGTTTTAGCACCTCAGATTTAAAAGAACTTTTGAGATTCCTGCACAGTCTAATGCCAAGCTCCTCAATGCAGTTAATTTAAACTAGTGTACAGTTACTTTTCTGTTTCCAAGAGGCAACTTTAACTCAGAGTGGACTAACATACTAACTTAACTACACACATTAACTAACATACATTAGTGTAAAGCTTGTACGTTATGTGTCCGCTCTACTCATACCTTGAAGTCAAGTCAGATTGCTCTGGAGCAAGCAAGCATGTGTGGCTGCACCTTATTGCTCTAGTAGTTTATAAATTATCTGCAATTATATGAAAATTTGAAGTTTTACTGCAGATATTTCACCAAAAAAGTAGAATTTGTCCTTTTTTTGGTACTATTAGCTCCATTTATGTAGATCTTTAAACATTTTTTCTGGAACAGTCTATTAATATACAATCTGTTATGTTTAATACCATCATAATTGCAGGTATTATAAATCGAACCTTATACCATGGAACATATCAGAAAATCTCCATTGTTGGAGGTTTTGAAGGCCTGGCTCAACAAAGCCCAGGCTGGAATGATCTTGTTGGAGATGGTCCTGCTTTGAGTGGGGCGTTGGACTAGAACAGCATTTTTCAGCCTGTGGGTCACAACCCATAATCATGTCACAAAAATGTATGAAAGGGTCATGAAGAAACTTTAAAAATGAATCAACAACTTTGGATTCTCCTTTAAAGGAGAAAAATGTGGGAAGCAGTGGCTTTTTCCTTGCAGGCTATCAGAGTTCCAACCTGCAAGGGTCTGCTTGGGTTCTCCCATGCCTCAAACACCCAACCCCCCACCCCACACACTGGGGAGCTGGAGCCTGGGAGCAGGGACAGTGTGTCAGAAGTGAGGGACACTGGGTGGAGACTGGCCATTGGTGTTTACAAATGGATCCTGTACAAAAATGGTTGACGACCACTGGACTAGGTGCCCTCCTGAGGTCCCTTCCCACCTTAAAATTCCATGATTCTATGATATCCCTTTAAAATATAAATCAACACTGAGAAAGGAATGATCATTTCACAAAAAGAAAAAAATGGTTGATTTTTATTACAGATTATTTGCCTATGTATCAATCACTTTTGTACAGAAACTACTCAACAGTAATTCTCCTTCAGCATTTTCGTAGTCAGTCATCTCAGAACAAGTTTGTACTTGTACTGTACTATGCTTGTACTGTACTGTACTTGTACAATGCACACTTGTAATAAGCTGACTGATTCTCACAATATCACTTCTAAGTAGTATCATTATTACTATTCCATTTTACAAAGACAGGTGGACTAGTTTAAGGTCACACACATACACACAGAGTCAGTATCAGAAACAGGATTAACTTTCAATATTTCCCAACACCATCTGTTCCTGTGCAAATAGATTACATCTCTCTCAAGATGTTTGTTCCTGTTAGACTCCTATCTGTTTCTTGTAGTATATTCTGGTCATACCACTTACTTGAATTATTCTCCTTCTTCATTAGTTCTCGGATCTCTTTTTTCTTTCAGCATTCTGGATCGTGATCTACTTCTGTGGCACAGCAGATGTTTTCCAGGAATACATGTAGTACAGGTAGTAAATCTGTTAGGTTTAAATGCTAGTAGTTTTGAATAAGCTCAAGTACCTTGTAGAAAATATCTTCTGTCATCCTGTCTAAATAAATCTCTACTCCCAGATACCTCTAAATCCTGGTGTCCAGGAGAATAGCCCTGCTGAATATTTTACAATCATATTGGTTATGGCACAAGGAAATAATCTGTACTCAATACCTTACAGAGAAAGAGACCAGACATTCATATCTTCATTCTAGTGCCTCAGGAGCAGATTTTTAAAAGATTGTATCTCCCATTTAGGCATGTAAGTGATGTGCTTGGTACCAAATGGTTCACATTAACAATAATGGAGCACTGGATGTTCTACAACTTCTGAGAAGTCCATCATTTTAATTTTCTATATAAGGATGCAGCTGAGGTCTTTTCAAAAAAAATCTGGCAGCGTGCACCTTTGGGCTAAATCCCACAATCCTTAACTCAGCAAAGTTGCCACCACATCAAGCCCTATCACTCAAATATTATCCAAGACTTCCACTGATTTCATTTTGACAGGCAAGAACTTTTTTGAAATATCTCCTGTTAGAGTCTCATATCAACTGCTTTGTTCCCAAACCGCCACTTGGCCTGCAGCTTTGAACTCTTCATTTTAAGCTTAATCACTTGGTCTGAAGACAAATCCTGCTTGTCCCTGCTTTAGTGCAACTGCAGTAAAAGAAACAAGGTTGGTTGGAGTGTAGGTTACCTGAGCTGTGTAATATCACTGCTAGTCTTACTTTATTTTCTGCCTTTCTAGACCTGTGAGAGTAAAGCTTTGTATAAATATATAATCTAAAAGCAACTGAAAATACAAACCTGTCAGCCCATCAGTGACAAGAGACATGCATACCTGGATCTTGACAAGGGTATTATGTGAGCAAATGCATATAATGAGGCTTTAAAAAACACCAGTTTAAGACTGGTGAATGGCTCAGAGCTGTGCTTGTACAAGCTGTAATTTAGAAGGCTAGGGGCCTCATTGTGAGCCACTAAAATTCAAAGTGACAGAAACCTACAAATTTTTATTGCTGTACATTTAATAAAATTTACTTTTACAAGCTGTCAGTTTGAATGTTGAATAACCCCTAGTTCAGAAAACTGAACAGCAGTTTGGATTGTGCTTGAGGTTCATTACTACCTACTTAGAGTATTTCTCAGATACTCAGAATAATCCTTCCATCCCAGCACCTTTGTTATATCTATGAATTCAACACTAGTACAAAAAATACATTGACTTTGCAGGAAGGTCAGCAAAAGGAATTTATCAAGTTCCCGTAAAATCAGGTATAATTAAGAACTCCCTTTTTGCTTGTTTAATGTGCTAATATGAGAACATTAGGGCCAATGTCCCATCTATTGCTTAGTTTCTGCAGCTGTCTGGGTTTTTGTTAATTTACAGGCTCAATTATGCAGCCTCTCTTAAATCCACAGCATTGGTGGGTGGTAAGGTAGATGGTTAATGAAGAAACATAGGGTAGGAAACCCCTTTAATGCCTGTTTTATGTGCATCTTGGGTAACGTTTTTTGGAGAACAAGGATCAAAGTTTGTAACTTTAAGAAACTCTCAAGACAGGAATAAATGTACACAGTTTTAAGACACCCTAAAAATTATGAGATGGCTAATATCCCTATGATTTTGTGGTCTGTTCTAAAACAAAAATATTAAACCAAATGTTTGGCTCTGCATAATAAAAACAGATTATCTAATGGTTTCCAGCGGGAAATATGAGAAAGACCATTCATAAAGACTCCCTAATAGTTATGAATTATAAAGACTTCCTCATTTTCAGTGTAAACTAAGATCCCAATAGAAACTCTATTAAGATTATATTTATTCACATGCTCTCAATGGGACTACACATGGTCTTTTTTAATTAACATTATTTGCAACACTTTCCTCACCTTCGTTATTAATTTGATGCATTTTGAAGTCTTCACCAGAAAATTTTCATCACTTACTCTAATTGCACCATTCTTATACTAGTTTAAGACTTTTAAATAGATACAGCAAATTGCAAGCTATACTTACTTTAATTAAAAAACAAAACCATGTTTTGGTAACCTTAAGACTGCAATATACCAAAAAGGCTAGAAGTTATAAAATAAATGTTGGTTCACTCTCTTTTATATAACAGTAAGCCTTTTTGAGAGAAACAGAGAGAGCGAGAGCATTTAAAGGCAAAGTCATGGTTTGAGAGAGCTTCTGCAGTTTCCAACACACTGAGGGTCTTCACCAAAGAAATTTCCAGGTTTGACAATGGAACTCCATTGCTTCCTCCATGCATCACTTTTGTGTTTTCTTTGCAATGAAAAGTTCTGGTGACTTAATGTTTAAACAATTATTTAAAGTCTAGAACACAAGATGGGAACCTTAAAAGAAACATGCCTATTTGACAAGGTACTATAAGCTGGGAATGGTTGGGGAGGGAGTTTGGTATCCTCATCTAGATGGGAGGTAGAGCTCTGTAGTCTATTACTTCTCCTAGAACAGCTGCAATGGGCACTCAACTGCTTGTAGGATGGATCTTGCAGGGCAAAGGTAAGGTAAGCAAAGAAGCAGAATTACCTACAGTTGGGACATAGGTAATATGGCAGAAATACCACCGTGGTGCCCCTCTCCAGAGACCTGTATCTGCCAGTCTGAGAGGCTGGTGTTGAATCCCTCAGGGCAGGGATCTCCCACCTTGTCTATGTGACAAAAGCCTGGGGCCTGAATGCTCTGGTTACCTGGACAGGGGGGAAGAGCCCAGCCCTGCGCATAGGCCCAGGTAGCCAGGGATGCTTGGTAGATTGGTCGGCTGGTGGCCAGTATTGGCAGCTTTGATTGGACTGGGCTGCTGAAGTCAGAGAGGTTATCTAAGGGCCCAGGCCAGGAAGAAGGGAGCCATTAGCCATGCAGTCATCCAGGTGAATCTGAAACTGGGAGAGGAGCTTCACCCTCTGAAACTGGCTCACTCCTCATAACCGTGTGCTCCAAGAGTGCCCTGCCTCCAGAGGAAAACTCCAACCACCTCTGGACGATGCGTGTGAGTAAGCTGCTTGACATCAGGCGAGATATTTAGCTTCAGTAACTTAGACGCATGTTAAAATGGCTACCTCAGCCATTCTAGTTTGCTCTATGGGATTCCTGTGATATTTCTATGATGCTGCTCTACCTTTTGCCTTGTTTCCATCCTACCCCTGTAATCAATATGGTCTTCCTTTGTGACTGGTGTGGGAGACTTACTGAGAGGTGGGTCTAAATTATGCGGAGGAGGCCTCTTTGGTCTGTGGACTACAGGAGGCTTCCCTAATAAGCCCCTGACTTGAGGAAGTGCCCCAAGTGCGTGTATTGGCTCTAGTACCCATTGGATGATCAGACCTTTGTTCTTCAAGGTGCGCAGAGCCAGAAGTGAGTCCAGAGCCTTGGATGGCGGCAGCAGGAACCCCAGGCTGGTGGGTGTGCTCCAGGGAAAGGGTTGGCCAGATGGGAGGCACCCCAGGGAGGCACTCGGAGCCTGCAACATGGTCAGGCACAGGGAGATGGGCGGCTTAATGCAGAAGCGCCCCCTACTGGCCCGCCATGGGTAACACAGCCTGCAAACTGGATCTAGCCCACAGTGCCACTCCATCTAGCCCACCAGTGGGCCATGGGATTTGGGGGTGTGGCTAATGGTGGACAAGTCTTTCCACACCAGGGGTCTGAAAAAGGGCTGTGCTGCTTTAGCTACAGCAAGTGACTGCCACTTGCCCCACTGCTGCCATTGCCATGTTTGCAACCAGCCCCACATATCAGACCTGCTGAGGAGCCCCACAGTCTAGATCGAGCCTGGGATATAGAATATGTTTGACACCCCTGTCCTACAGGACCCCCAAGGTCCATGACATTATGGGGGGAACATGTCTTCCAAAATCTTCAGCCTCATTCCCTTCCCCCCAGAAGGAAGTGTTAGGAAAACTGCAAGGAACCTCATTCTACCCTTTTAAGGCTAGTTTTGCAGAAAAATCAGTTCTGAAATTTTACTATTCCTTTCTTCATATCTGTAAGTCTCTTCTTTTAGTGGGCTAAATAAAGGAGTTAGTAGTATAGTGAATGAGGACCAAATCCTTGTCAAAGACATTGAGAAAAGAACATTTATGTGTTACTAAAAACCCATGTTTTAGTTGTACTGCTTAGTTCAATACATAAAGAAGCTGATAGTCACCTCAAGCCAGTATGCTTGGTAGACTTAATAATGACTGCCTTTCTTGCATGGTTACCAGCCTCTGGCTTCTTTACTATTCATTCCATCCAGAAAGAGCACACACCAACTGCACACTAAGCCTGACGAAGGGTTTTTAAACCTGAAAGCTTGCTAAGAAAAAATTTTCCAACTATTTAAGTTGGTCTAATAAAAGATACCAGATTCAAAGAACCTTCTCTGCCTGTATCATTAGACCAACATGGCTACAACCTACACCCCTATAATCATTCTGTTAGCACTTGGAAGGGCCTCAGGGCAAGTCCTGGTTCCACTGCAGTCTACATGCCAGCCGCCTCCTCTGGGTGCAAAACTAAGATGCTGGTCCCGACATTCTTCTGCGAGTGAAACCTCTATTGAATTTCATTGCCTGGATACAGGAAGAAGTCCCACTGTGTATATCGTTACGCTGATTTAGCCCCCAGCAATAAGAAAACAGAAATACAACAAAATACTCATTTGACAAAGCAAAATCAGCCTCCAGCATCTTTAGTCATGGAGACTTGGATGGGATCTGCTGAGACAGGGGTGACCAACCCACGACATGTGCGCCAGGAGTAGCACGGGCAATCTCTGCGTGTGGTGCACAGACTGGAAGAGAGGACAGGCAGGATAGCAGTAGACAGGGCAAGAAAGAGAGAAGCAGAGCTAGGGGCTGGAGTAGCACTTGGGGAGGGTCCAGGCTAATTTGTGGTACACCTGCCAAAAAATGCCTTGAACAAAGATAAATTTGTCTAGTTTTTACTGTAATTACAACTGACAGCAATTTCTTCTTGGTACAAGGTGGTATCTTTTCAGGACAGCTATGCAGGTGCCTTGAGGCAGTTGCTGCCAGGCTTTGCCTCAAGAAGCTCAGTTTCAGGTCATGGTAAGGTAGGTGGATGGAGGGGGAAAGAGCAAAATCAGAAGTCTGTTTTCATGAAAGGAGAATAAACTATTCCTGGAAAACACTGTGCTCCTTAAGTCTGTTTGTTTGCATTTCAAAGATCCATCTCTTTGTTTGGCGGCAAATCCCCATGTCGTCTTGGCAGCACAGCATGCAGCGGAACAGCTGGTTTCTGAACCCGTGGGCCTATCCTGCAAACTGGGATAGAGCAGGTGTCCCGTGCTCGCATCAGTCCTCCCACTGCGGGCAACAGGTTTGCGAGGGAGAGGAGGGACGGCTTACCCGAGCGGGTTGGCTGCTAGGTGCTTTGCTTCAAAGAGCTGAGTCGGATAAGGAGGCTGCTGCTCTGACCGGGAGAAAGATCCTATGTGAGCAGCTGGCTGCTGAGCGGAAGCCAGATGTTGCTAGGATTCCTCCCAGGGAGCGTCTCGATGCAAATCGCCTCCGCTTCAGCCTGCTCAGCCGGGCTCGGCCTTCCGCAGGGGCAACGCGTTGCTGGGGGCACGGGGCACTGCAGGCAGCACCGCGGGGCGGAGGCAGACGGGCCGGCGCGCGACCCCGGGACAGCAGGGCAGGCGGGCCCAGCCCTCTCCAGTCCTTCCTCCCTTGATTGCTTTGTCCACCCCATTGCTGGCAGCGCGGGGGGGGAACTGCTGTACACCCCGCCCCTGACCCCTTAGGGCACCCAAGAGCCGCCCCGTCCGTGCCCCAGCAAGATGCCTGAGTGTCTGCGAGGGCTCCTCTCCCCTCGCTCTGCATTTACTGCTCGGCTGAGGACCAGCCGCGGGGCATCTCCCCGCTCCCCGGGGCATCTCACCTCCTAGGCGAGAAGGCAGACGGGGCTCCTGGCATCGACCTGAAGCTCCGTCGTGGGGAGCGCGCCCCCGGCAGCTTGTCCCCGGCATTTATGTGCGACCCGAGGGCTGGGGAAGTGTTTTGGCTCCCGGGGAAATGGCAAGAATGCCTCAAACAGGCCGTGAAAGTTTAACTGGGAATAAACCTTCCCATCAAAATACCTCCCTGGGAACCGAGAAACCTCAGACAAGCAATTCCCCGTAAGCAGACAAAGCCTTCCACTTTTGTGGCTAAAAGAAATCCTCCTTTCCGTGGTTAGGAACCTAATTCCCTCCTAGCGCCGCGTCTGCCACCGGGCTCGAGGGGCGAGCCTTGAGAAAGAGGGACCTGGGGGGGAGCAGCCCTGCTCCGGGCCGCGGAGCTCTGCCTTGCTCCTGGGCTGGGCACCTGAGCCCCAGCGCTTCTCGATCGCACGGAGCACGCGGCAAGCAGAGATGGACTCTCCTCCGTCTTTC
>JAGPOW010001338.1:25307895-25354237 GCA_030014935.1 Caiman crocodilus
TGCGTGTTCGGCAGGCTGTGTGATCCGTCCCGCCGGGGCCCCGCGCCCTCAGTCCTAATGGCCCTTATTTGCCTTGGCCAAGCTGCGCTGTTCTCCCCCAGCATCCTCTTCTCCCTCCTCAAAATCCTGCCATGCCCAAGCGCTCAGATCTTCTCCCTACTGACCTCTAAAGCGAGGCAAGGGACAGGTTTATCTGTGTCCGAGGGAGAGAGTGTGTATGTGCGGGGAGATCCCCGCCAACCCTGTGTGCTAGGACCGTGCGGCAGCCCGGAGAGTGCACCCCGCGATTTGCCAGCCTTCACCCCTGTTTCCTGCTCAGCCGGAATTTCGTGTCTGATTCACTCTTTGCAGTCTGACCAATGTTACAAACTGGTGCCCACGAGGAAGAGCCGATCCTCTCGCCCCCGGCTGGCTCCGACAGCATTTGCCAGGCACGGCGGGATCACAAACGCGGGGCACCGGGACTACGCTGCCCTCCTGCCGCCCCGTGAGCGCCCAGCTCGCTGCCCGCTCTGCCCGCGGCCTTGGCATTGGCGGCGCTCGGGATTTCCCCGGCCGCGGCTCTGAGAAGCAGCTTTCCGTTTGCTTCGTCAGCCTCCGAGAACCCTTTTTCCCTGCTCCACACTCGGGGAGCCCGTCAAGGCCAGGGGACCGCGCGCGGCCCCGCTGTTTGTGCAGCCGAGCTTCGCTGGGAGCCCCGAGCCACACCTGGGAGGCCGTCCCGCTTCGCCCTACTTCCCGTAGGGCCAGGAGCAAGAGCCTGGCTGACTGTAGCCATGACATGGATATACGGGGCCGCCCGGTGCTGGACGCGCTGGAAATCCCCGGGCCGTGCCTGGGCCGGGAGGGGCGCAGGAGGTGGGAGGTCCCGGCGAGAGGCAGGGAGCGGCTGCGCTCCGGGGCAAGGGGAGCTGCTCCTGGACTGCGACAGGGCTCTCATCCAGCCACTTAGCCAAGGCTGGGGCTGGGCGGGCGCGGGAGCAACGACAAACCCGCGCCCGCACCTCCTGTTGCTTAAGCCCTGCCCGGTCGCACCCAGCCCTGCAAGGGCCAAGCAGACCGGGGATCTGGGGTCTCGGCCAGCACCGAGAAGGAAGCACAGCAGCGCCTGCCCCTCCGTTTCGTTTTGCGGGATGAGCGGGCCGGGACTGCGTTTCGCCTCGCCGCTTTCCCCGCCAGTCCGCCTGCCCTGGCCTCTTCCCGCCCCGCTTCAGGCCTGGCCATGGCACTGTCACCGTGGCCAGTTTCCACCCAGATAAGTCTGGATACCAGATCTTTATCCAGATGAACTCAGTCCCATCTTACTGCCCCTCGCGGGCTCACCCGCGGGTGATTTGGTCGGGGGGAGGCATGAGAGGCACCGTTTGATTTTTAAAAAACCCGGGTGGCCGCAGGCACGTAGTGCAGCTCGCTATGGGCACCGGACCTGGCCACTGGGGCCGGGCTTCGACGGGGCGGGAGGGCGCGGAGCTTCCCATGCTGCCTGCATCCATCGCTCTCCTTACTCCCGCTCTCACAGTGGGATCCTTTGCCTTGCCAAGGCCAGGGTGGGAAGCAAAGCAGTGGCGTCTGAGCTCTGCTCCTCTCCATCCACAGGAGAGCCGTGTGTTTTTGTTCCTGCCTGTCCCTGACAGTGGCAATGAATACATAGGGATCTCTTTTCCCCTGCACTGAGCTAAGAGATGGCAACGATGCTCTTCGATATCAACCTCTTTTTAAAATTCCCTATCCCCCCCTCTTATCCGGGGGCCTCCCAGGGCCAGACTGTGCAGGAGGCAGCTGTGCGAAGCCCCGTCCAGAGTGCACTCGAGCTCCTGCCTAGATTGACCTGGAAGCCCCCCTTCTCCCTCTAGGCTTTGTCTGAGCAGCTGAGTTCAGCCGGGAGCCCATGGCTGAGTCCCAAACGTGAGAGACGCGGCCCGGAGGCAGAGCGCCGTCAGCATGTCACCCCTGCCGGTCTGAGCCTGCTCGGATGTGTCGGGAGCGTCCGGGCTGGGTGAGAAAAGATCTTTTCCGACATGCGATGCTGAAAAAAAGACCCCGCGTGCACCCGGGCAGCAGAACCAGCGCATCTGACAAGACACAGGCACGGAAGGAAACGTCATGAAGCTAATGCCCGGGAGTGAACCTGATCACGCCAGGTGCTGGATGCTTCTGGCAGGAAAAAGCAGCGGCAATGCGGTGAACGAGCCCCGCGTAACATCGCCGTACCTCTACCAGGCTGCGATCAAGATCTAGGGGAAGGGGAAGTCAGTAGCAATTCCGCTTGTGGAGAGGATTACCAGATTCGGCCCCCTCCCCACTGCTCCACCCTTGCCCTAGTCCAAATTGGATCAATGCATCGGCACGTTCACAGGTGCCCCCGGCTGGCCCTCACTCAGCTCCCCGGCCGGAGCAGGGGGAGGATGATGGAGGACGGGGGCAGACAGCCGCACGTGCTGATCGCCCGTGGGGCACTGACATTCCCGCTTCCCTGGTAGGGGCAGTGCTACTCTGTTTTTCTGTAGGACCTTTTTCGCTTTTCCAGGAATGAATTCCGCAGTAAGGTCCGCAAGCCTCTCTACACTCGTGGATCTCTATAGTTCCACACGCCCATCCTGCACATAAAATCAACACACCTATTTATCAGACGTGGCTAGGCTATAAATCATTGCGATCTCCCGTTTCGTTGCAGGGGGCAGCTGAGGAAATTAAGTGGTATGGGATCTTAGGCAAGGATCTACGTTCCTCACTCAGGGAAATTTCCCACTGGAAACAAACAAACAAAGGCTCCCCCAAACAAGTGAATCCTGAAAGCTCAGCACACACTTTAGCTCTGGAAATACGATCCTGGAGCATCTTTCTTCTGTGCACCGGGTTTGGGACTGCAGCTGTTTACGCCGAGCAGCCTTTGCCGTTGCTATAAAACAACGCTAAACACTGGGTTCTTCAAGTGAATTTGAATGAGAAACATGCGACAGTTTCTCAGCGCAGATGAAGAGGGAACGGGAGGTGAAATCAAAGTCCGGTGTGGAAAGGTCAAGGGGGATTTTATTTGCTCTCGATAGCAAATTCCAGGCAGCTTTCGTGTGCGCCTCTTGCCTTTAACTGCAATGAAAACCTCCGCACAGCCTGCTTTCCCATCACATCCTTCTTAGCCGTGCCCCTCGCCTCGAAGTGACAGAAGCCCCATTACCGCCCTTAACCTTTTTATCACCTTTGCTCCTAAAAAAGTCCTTATCGTGGTTCCTGCGGAGCCCCTGGGAAGCCGGGCAGGTGCCAGTGCGCTGGGCGGGGGGCAGAAGGCCAGTGCCCAGGTCGCCGGGTCAGTGTGAAGGCCAAACAGGACAGGCGGCCTCCGGGGGTTAAGGCAGAATATTTTAATGGAGTGTTTTTTCTTTGGTGGAAGCACAGCTGACACCACCCCCCCTCATGAGGATGTGCGAGTAACACGTAGCAACACAGGCAGATCCTGCATTGCCAAAAACCTCCTCACTCAGGTGTCTAAGCCCCACACTCGGAGACATCCAAGGACGTTAGATTACACAGACATCGAGGGGTGTTTTTTAGTTGCGGTTTATTTTATTGGCTGTTTTTATAGTCGTTATTTGTTAATGATTGGATAGCGATTTAATCAGACAAGAAAGGTCTGGTGGATTCGGTTGAAACACGGCAGCGGGGCACAGCGCCAGGATGAGTTTTCTCCTGCTTTAATCGCGGGAGTGCTGGTGACCAGCGTGCATGTTTGGGGGTGGATGATTTTTAGAGTCGAAACTGTTGTATCAGGTAACCCGTGGACATCCAAAATAAACCCTCGGCTTTCAGGGGTCAGCCCGGATTTGCGGAAACCTTGCCGTTTGAGCGAAGACCAAAGCCCATGCATTTGTGCATGTAAAACACAATAACCCGCCTAGTTCTTTTTCCCTCGGGAATCAGCACTTTCGTTTTCCTCCATGGTGCAACTTTTAAATGCCGTCTCCCAGCCCTCAACGGGGTCAAGCCGTTGTGTCTGCCCTCCGAGCCCGGGCAGGGACAGAAACGCAGAGGCGCCTCGCTGGAGGCCGGAGAGTGTCCCCCACCGGCCCCCCGCGGATCCGGAGTCCCCGTCCCTTCCCCCGCGCTTGACATCAGACTGCAGCTCTGCGCGCATCCAGCAAACCTTTAAGCACACGCTGGGACTCACTCAAGGGGCAGCTTCAAAACGCCCCTGCTTCCCGCATCCGGATCTGCGGCCCCCCTGCAAAACCAATCGCGCGGCTGCGGGCCCTTCCAAGTCTTCCCTGAAGAGAATCGGCGCCCGGGGTAGAAAGCTGCGGAGCATTTGCAGGCGGCGGCCTTGTCCGCACCTGGGCGCGGGGGGAGTCAGTGGATGACAGCTAAGCATGAGCAGGGGATCCCGAAGGAGAAATCCCCGCGCCTTCAACGGTGAAAAGCAGTACGCGGCGCTACCTGGGGTCCCGGGGACGGGTCCGGCAGCCTGAAGCGCCCGTGAACGTGTCCCGGGGGTTTGCTCAGGATCGGGCCCTCCGAGAGCCCTCGACTCCTTCGCGGAGACGCGCTACCAGGAGCCGGCCCGGACCCGCGGGCCCCGGGGAGCAGCGAGCCTGCCGCCCCGCGAGCCGCCGGGCTCAGGAGCGCGGCTGGTCCACGGGGTCCCGCCCAGGCGCCTCGGGCTCGGGACCGCTGCGGAGAAGGGGGCTCGGCTGCGCGCTGCCCCGGGGGAGGTGGCGAGGCGGAGGCCGCACCTTCCCGGGGACCAGCAGGCAGGAGAGCCTAGATCATCACAGCCAAGGCGCGATCAACGAAGTGTTTCTGAGAGGCCGGGCGAGGCGAGCCCCAGGGCGGCCCAGAGACAGCTCGGCGGAGGGGGGAATTTGCCCCGAGACAATCGTGCGCGAGTGCAGGGCTCGGCGCGGGCGGGGAGCTGCAGCCCCGGCCGGATTGCAGCGTCGCGCAGCCCTGGGCTTCCAGCACAGGCCCCGCAAGGGGCAGCTCCGAGGAAGACTCCAGGATCCACTTCAGAAGAAACAACCGTGCGGACCCGGGAGTGAGGAAGCTTTTCTTTGCATCCCGCCCACGACAGACAAGCCCTGGTTCAAACCAAGCCGCCCCGGGCCGTGTAAAATGCACCGCTGCTCAGCTCTGAGCCTCGCCGGCTGGTATCCGACTGTGGCTGGCCCCGGCAAGGAGCCTCCGGCGGCGGAAGGAGAAGGGCCTGCTGCAAGGCCTGGCCACGCCACCGGCCCCTGTCCCTCTAAGCCGGGCCGCGGCCCTGGCCTGGCTTCAGAGACACATCCACAGCGAGAGCAGGGATCCCGTCCAGGCCCCGAGGCCCAGGCCCAGGAAGGCAGGACACGAGCGCCCCGAGCCGGGGAGCGGGCCCAGCCGCAAGGAGCCGCCGGGCTAAGGAAGGACGCAGCGGACAGAGGGACGTGTTCAACTAAACATTTATAAATTAAAAAAAGAAAGGTACAGCGGGTAGCGTACAGACATTCACAATTCATCTGCAGTAAATAACCGGGTCGAGTGCACAGTGCCATCGAGAGAGAGAGAGAGAGAGAGATGAAAGCCACGAGTTACCTAGAAAGAAAGAGCCCCTTGTGACACGGCTGAGCTGGGACACCAACACAGCCTGCGAGGAGAGGTTTGCTGAGGAAAAGGCACTGAATGGTACTAAAAAAAACCCAAAACAAAAAAACTCCCCGTGACATCGATTTTGTTTTTTGTTTTGTTTTGTTTTTTAGAAAAAGCCTCACTAGAAATATTCACATTGAATAGAAAAACAACGACTTTAATACAACTGGAAAGTGCGAAAAGTTCTTACCTCCTCCCTCCCCCCCCCACAAGGACAGATCTGCGGAGGGGGAAAAACACGTCTGGCTTTTCGGTCTGGGGTCGAGGTGTCGGCCCCCCGCGCCCCTCGGCCGCACGGAGCGGGGCCCCGCGGGGCCGGAGCCGCCCAGGAGCCGGCCGTACATTCAGCACCATACAAGG
This sequence comes from Caiman crocodilus, assembly GCA_030014935.1. NCBI lineage: Eukaryota > Metazoa > Chordata > Crocodylia > Alligatoridae > Caiman > Caiman crocodilus. The sequence goes on from JAGPOW010001338.1 coordinate 25,313,869, forward strand.
CCCGCGCGGCTCGCGATGAGGCGGAAGAGGAGCAGGGAAGAAAATGTCAGCTCCCAGCCGCGGCGGGAGTCCGTGCTCGGCCCTGCCCGCCCGGGGCTCCGGCACTCCGCCCCGCAGCCGCAGCCACGCGAGGCGGGAACTCGCCGGTCCACGCATCGTCTGGGCAACACGGATCCCGCGGGCGGCGTGGCCAGTCGTCGGCTTGGGGGAGGGGGGTGGCTTGCAAAGCCACTCGGCAGGAGGGCGCGGGAGAAGGGAGACAAACAACCCGCCCCAATAATAATAATAATAATAATAATAAAAATAATCGTAATAAAATAATCATAATAAATACTGTCCGAGGCGCGTAGTCCGAGAGCGGGTCACTGGGTGCCGGCCGCGGCCGCGCAGGTGGAGAGCGCCCAGCCGGGCAGGCAGTAGTAGGGGTAGTAGTAGGAGGGCTGCAGCGAGAGCAGCGAGGGCGGCCGCAGCACCTCCCCCGGGTGATACTGTCTCTGATCGTCCCGCACCAGCACCTTCACCGCCACTTTCTTGGCGGCGGGCGCCGAGGCCAGCAGGTCCGCGGCCATTTGGCGCCGCTTGGTCTTGTAGCGCCGGTTCTGGAACCAGATCTTCACCTGCGTCTCGGTGAGCTTGAGCGAGGCGGCCAGGTCGGCCCGCTCCGGGCCCGAGAGGTAGCGCTGGTGGTTGAAGCGCCGCTCCAGCTCGAAGACCTGCGCGTGGGAGAAGGCGGCGCGGGAGCGCTTCTTCCGCGGCTTGGGGGCCGCCGCCTCCTCTTCCCCGGCCGACAGCAGCTTCTCGCACTTGCCGCCGCCGCCGTCCTCCTCCTCGCGCGGGCTGCGATCTGCTGGGGAGAGCCAGAGCAGCCGCGTCACGGCCCGCGGCACTCCCCGGGTCGCACCCCCGGGGCGGCTCGGGAGGCAAGGACCCCTCGGCCAGGGAAGGTCCCCTGGCCGCAAAGCCGCCCCGGGACAGCGCGCTGGGCGGTCTCCGCAGGGAACGGCTCTGGGCTCCGAGGCCCCCATCGTCGCTCGCCAGTTGCCTTGAGAAAGCCGGGGCTGTCCCCGTCCCCCAGGCACCCTCCCCGCCGCCGGGCCGCCTCCTGCCGCCCGGGAGCCGGGCGGGCGACTCAGTGTCACTCGCGGTCGCTTTCTCTCGCCTTTGCCCAGCGCCGACCTCCCTGCACGGCTCCTTCCTGCGGGATGCCCGCAAGCGCCGCCCCGGGAGCGGGCTGTGCCTCCCCCCGCAGGCCTCTCCTCCCCACCCGGGCTCCCGGCGGGTCCCCAGCGGCCCTCGGGGAGGGCTTCTCGCGGGTCTGCCGCCGCCGTACCTGCCACGCCGGCCGACATCTCGCTGTCACTGAGGCCCGGGGGCTCCTCCTCCCGCTCCGGGGGCGCGGCGTCGGGCGCGGGCCGGCCCCGGCGCGGAGTCTCCCTGGGGCGGGCGCTGCCGCCGGGCGGCCCCCGCTGCGCGCCCTCGTCCTCCTCCGAGCGCCGCTCGCCCTCGTGGTCGTCGCTGAGCGCCTCGTCCGAGTCCCAGCCCGCCGGGCCCCGCCGCCGCGCCTCGTCTGCCGCCGCCAGCCCCGCGCCGCTGAAGAGCCGCCAGCAGCCCGCGGGCGCCGCGCCCCCTGCCGGCAGCAGCCGCCCGCCCGCGCGCCCGGCGCGCTCCTCCTTCTTGTTGAGGATGGCCTGGATGGAGAAGGGCGTCGGGGCGCCGCCGCCGCCGCGCACAGCCATGGGCCCAGGCGGCGGAGGGCCGCACCGCAGGGCGGGGGCGGTCAGTGCAGCCCGAGCGCCGGCCCCGCACGTCCGGGTCCTTCAGCTGGGGAAGCTCATCGTCCGCCGAGGCGGCGGCGGCGGCGGCAGCCCCGGCCCCGTCTCCCGCGCTCCCAGCAGCTGCAGGGACTCGGCTGTGCTGCTCGCACGCAGCGCTCCCATAGGAGCCGGCCCTGCCCGGCGGCAGCTGCAGCAGCTGGATCCCCGGCGGCGCGGGCGCTGGCGCGGAGCGGGACCCTCCCCGACGCTGTCTGTTTCTTTCCTCTTCCCTTCTCCTCCTTTTTCTCCCAGCCCCGGTGTCATTCCTCACCTATGAGTGACAGCCCCTGGCCGGCGCCTTCCCATTGGGCAGGACCTGGCGCAAGGAGGCCGCTGATTGGCTCCGCGCAGCTGGCAGATGTTGCTCTTGAGACGGAGCGGGGCAAGTTGCAGAGAGTGGGAGGCGGGCGGGTTAACCCCCTCCGGCCCGGCCCGGCTCGACCGGGGCCGCCGCTGCCCCGCGCCGCTCCCCTGGCTGGCGGGTGCCTCGTGGCCCGGCCCCCCAGCGGCTCCTCCGGCTTTTCCTTTGCAGACTTAAACAGCGCTTCCAGCCCCGCTCCGCGGATCGCTCCTAGAGTCACTCGCGTGTGTGTTGTGGTTTGGGGAAAAGTGACTCATCCCTTCAGGACAAAAAACAACCCCAGAGCCGAGCGCGGGGCACGAGCGCTGGCTGGGAGTTTGCGGGGGGGGGGCTCAGCACGGGGTCAGACGTAGCCTGGGTCCGAGGCGGCGCTGGCGGGCCCGGGCCCCACACGGTGTTGCCGTGGGCGCCGTCCCGGGTCGAGTCTTTCCCGGCTCTGCCCGTGTCCGCATGGTCCGACGGGATTCCCAGAGCCCATTTCTGGCCCTTCAGGGCGGGTCTTGTTCCCAGCCCGCCTCGGCGCTGAACCAAAGCACCCGGGGAGACATGTCGGAGGCGATTGCACCCCCGTGCATGTGCGACCAGTGCTTCTTACAGGGTCTTCCCGCTTCTCTTCAGCCACGGCAGAAACCCCGCGAAAGGCGTTTGCGGCTTCAGAGCTAAAAACGAGCCCTCGGTCCCTGACTGTCACCCTGGGCTCTGAAGGCGGCAGGAGCCGGGCAGGTCCCCTCGGATTTGCCTCTTACTTCTCCCGGGCGCCGGGCCCGGCCGGGAGAGCCCCGCAGCCCCAGCCCTTTGCCAGGGTCCCGCGGAGCCGCGCAGGGCAGAGCAGAGCCCTGACGGCCCCTTCAGCCCTGCTCGTGGGGCTCCTTTGCAGCCCCGACGGGAAGCGGAGCCCCGAGGGGAAGAGAGGAGAGCTACCCCGCCCGTCCCGTGCCAATGCCAAGAGCTGGGTTCGTTTTCCCTCGTGCTTCGTGTGTCCCACTAGCTGGCAGGCGATGGCTGCCCCTGTGCGGGGGCGGGCGCGGGTGAGACGGGCACCTCGGGGGACCTGCGGCGCGCGCCCCCGGGCACGGAGCCGTGCGTGTGGGAGGCGCTCGGGGCTCTCCAGGTGACCGGGCCAGGCCGAGCCCGCGAGGCTCTGCTCTCCGGCCGAGCCCGGGCACTCGCACATGCTTGCGGTGAGTTTCCAGCAGCTGCGCCTCTGCTGGCTCGGCCGCCCCCACGGAGCCCCCTGCGGCCGGGGCCACGGTGGTGCCCTCTTCCAGGAGAGAAAAACAATCCTCCGGCGGAGGAAATGCCTGCGGAGGAGGCCGGGCAGCGAGAGGGGTGAGGAGCACGCAGTGGCGGGGGTGCGGGCCGGGCGGGCCGGGTGGTCCGAGCGGGGCCAGGCGCGGAGCTGGAGCCCCTCGGGCCTGGCGCGGGGCATCCCCAGCTGCACAGGGCCTCGCTCGTAGCCCGAAGCCGGGCCGGCTCCCGGCGTCGTCTGCCAAAGCCCAGTGTGCAGCAGGGCGGCGTCCCCGCAGCCGGCCCCACGCGGCGCTACCGCCCCGCTCCGTGCAGCGCTCGCCCCCCGCCGGCCGCGCGGCTCAGGGCAGGGCCGGGCCGGGCCGGGCCGGGCCGGGCGGCTCTCCTCCGCCGCGCGCTGCCTTTCCCTCGCACAGATCAATTGCTTCCTCCGCCTCTCCCCGCCTCTGACTCCAGCTGCTCGCGCCGGCCCCGGGTGCTCCCTAGCCCGCGCTCTCCGACAGCCCCGGGGGAGCGAGGCAGCACGAGCTGGAAGGAGGAGAAGGCAATAAAGAGAGATTTACAGGGCGCGGCGGCGGAGAGGTCAGGGGCTAGAGTACAGCTGCCCGGGAAGTGGCCGTTTCCCCAGCTCCCCAGTCCATCAGCAAGCCCCCTCTCCCCTCATTTCACCACGGCAAACGAGTGCTTCGTTCCCTTCCAGGTGGCTTGCAGATAAAAACCTATCCATCAGCCGTGCTTCTAGCCCAGGTTTTGTTCAGCTTTGGGATAGCCGTGATTCTCGATTCCTTTTCACACTTACCCCCACTTCTCTTTGGTATTTTTTAAATTCATTTTTATGATTATTCCTCGCGGCAAGGCATACTTTTAAGCCAAACCTGCGCGATCCCTTCTTTAAAGCTCATGCCAAGAGCTAGGCGAGACGGGCTTTGCCATTTTGCGGCGCTGGGAGCACGCGGGAGGCAGCGACAGACGGGCCCCGGGCCCCACCTAGAGGCACGTCGGGGGCACTGCCTCGCTCCCTCCTGTCTGGGGTGCTGCTCTTGAAACAGCTCCTCTGAAACCCATCTTGAGCCCGACATTAATTTAAACATGACTGTAGTTCAGGAAGATGACAGCAATGGACAGCGAAATCTGAGCACTAGCTGCGGTAGTGTTAGCGCTTTTGAAGTCGGTTTTGAACAGTGGTTGACAGTTGGGGTATTGAATTTAATGCCTGGCGGACTGGAGGTAGGACTCAAAGTGCTACAGGGACAAACTACTGGTGTTCAAATTCGGGGTAGGCCAGGGGCCTGGGAAAGAGCATTCTTTCCCACTCAGTTCTTTTATTCCATTAATCTTAAAGGTTTTTAAGCATTTTCCTTCTGGGTCCTTATTTCAGGTGACTAGACCCTGTCTTATGCTGTGGTTCACCCTACTGGGGCAGGGGAAGAAAACAAGCAGTCTCAGAATAGGCAAGCTACCCTCTGTTTTTGGGGAAAGGACAGGAGGAGATGGAGGATGGCACTGGACAAAGTATATAACTCTGCAACCGCAATGCAAGTAAAGCAAAAAATATCTGGCTAAATGTTAGCATGTTAGGATGAAGGAGTCATCTGGGTAAAGTGTGGGGTTGCCCAATTTACATGCATGTATTTGAGGAGCTCTCAGTCACCTCTATTGGGAAACGCACCTATTGCTGAATAGCGAAAATATCAACAACTCAGCAGCAGGGCTTGGAGCTAGACGGTTGGCTTGTGAATATTTTAGGCTCCACAAAGATACTCATCTGCCAACCAGGAACCCATGTGTGTATTCACGGCTGTGCCCCACTCCTGTTCTGCATTGCTTTCTTTTATATAGCAGATACTGTAATACTTATAACTAAGAAAGTGTCTCATTATATGTTTGTACAGCACCTAATGCTGACAAAACAGCTTTTGGCTTCAGTGGAGGTAGGGTGGGGTCCTTCGTATTAAGAGAGGTGTTTGTGTAGCTTTTTAAAATAGGACTGAAACTTTTTTTTCCTTTTTAAACTCAAAATAATCCTTGTATGTTGGAAATCCCATCAGGCATCAGCATGAAAAGATGTACCTGAAAATTACCTGCCTGTTTTCATTGTGTAAGCTGAGTGAACATAAAAAAGAAACATATTAGATTTTTAATATTCTGTTGAAAAACAATACGATGCTATGGGTATCACAAGGAAAATTACTTTATTTATAAGTGGCGCTAGATCATCCGTTCTGTGGGAATAGGGTCCTCTGTGTAAGGTAATAAAAACCATTGTAGAGTTTCCAGGCATTGCTCCCTTGGGGAACAGAATTTCCCTACTTGGGGTTCCCTAACTTCAGTGTTTTTCCTAAGATCTATGCAGTTTTCAGGAGTGCCACAAGCCAGGCGGTTCTTTGGGTTTTACTCCAACTTCTGTACTATTGTTCTGCCCCCCTGAAGTGCTTTCCTAGCTCCTGCCAAAGCATAACTGCAACTGAAATGTGCTGCCAACTGCTTTCCCTCTAGTTGAGGCTCTGTTGGTAGCACTTTCAAAGTGTGGAGAGGGACTCAAGTAATGTGCTTTCAGGAAGCATTCATTGTGGTAAGATTTCTGCTGGACATTAACTGTCCTCCAAAACTTTGATCCTGATTGGCCCATGGTACAAATAATCTCTATATAAGGCTTTTTCATCCCCTGTGATAAGGGATGATTTCACCCCTGGTTCTCATCTGGGCTATGCTTCTGTAAGGTTCTGCAACATGTGCAATTTAAAGGATTTTGGACACAGTACTAAGTTTTCAAGAAAGCAGCTGTCAGCTTCTTCTGAATATTACTTGGCTACTCTAAAAAAACCCATTAAGTGAGCTTGGGCTCCTAGAAGCTTGTACTGTATGCTTCTTAATACATACATACTTTGGTTAGTCTACAAGGTGGAAATCAACCAACTACTATTTGCATTCTACTTTTTGAAAATCATGTTTTTAATTGAAAATTAGGCTAAAAGGCATGGGGATTGTAGTATGTGCATTTTAGGGAATTTGCACCAAAGTTTTCTTGCTTGTATTTGAGTTGTTCTATTCGTGAAATAAAGACCTCAATATTGGGGTTCCAATATTATTTTTACAAAACTTAGGACTGTGTGTTACTGTCATTGATGTTAACATTAAAGAGTTTATTGACCTCAGTCAGGCCCCTTACAGAAAAATGTGTATGTGTCTTAGAATACATTTAAATGAAGCAGGTATTTTATTTTATTATTAAGCCTAGAAAATACATAAGTATGATATTGCAATTAGAAGTTTAAATTTATCAACTGCTGGAAATACACCCACTAAATTAATGTTGGAAGGTTTTAATAGCAGAAGAGTGATCTGGTTCTCTTCTCAGTTCCCTTATATGGGGAAAAAGCCCATGTTCCTTTAAGACTGGGAGACTCAAATACAAACATTCCTATAGAAGTTTACAACCATACTGAAAGAAATGCCTGAATCTTGGTGTTTGTGTGCAGGGTGACACTCTTTGGCTTGTTTAAATGCTCAAAGCCACTGCTTCTGGAAAACAAAATAAAACTCATTTTTGTAACCTCATCTTTGGAGTAAAAAGTAGAGTCGTGGCATTCAAAACATTAAGAAAAATAAAAACTTACAGTGTCAGTGCTTTTTAAATGGCATCACAGTAAATCTCCCTTAATACCCCTCCTACTGCAAGTCCTTAAAGAGAGGCAGACAAAGAAAAAAATATCTGAATAACTCAGAAAAAATAGAGATGAACATTTATTTCTATAATGCAGTGCCAGAAGAATGCAACTGGGTCCTATTCTGCAACCCATGCTCAAGGAGAACTCTTATTTCAAGTCAGTCTGTTCCTTGTGTTTCCTGACTTATTGCTCAATTCCTCAATGCTGGACTGAATTAATTTATCTTATGATATACTTGCCTATTATACTTGGGCACTGCAGGTGCAGACATAACAATTTTTGCCTGATCTGGCCATAGAAAGCAGTTTATAGCCATAACCAAACAAAAATGCACGGGTGCAGGCAGCTTTAAAAATGGCTAATTGTGTGAAAATCTGACCTTTCATGCTATGAGTTACCACATGAAGACATTTAAAAACATAATGTCTTCTGTAACTTGTGTATGCAAAGCTCCCAGCCTGTGCCTGTTTCTGAAATGGGAGGGGATAAGGGAGCAGAGGGAGTTCAGACAGGTTTTTTCAGCCTCCACCCCCCAAAGGGTGGGGCAGGTGTATTACAGTGCACCTCGAGGTGGGACGGCTCCAATCCACCCACTGCACCCTGCAGCACTAGCTGGGGAGCCCCAAGAATGAGCTCCTTCAGCTGTCTTTCTCTCCCTCTCAGTCTGAAAATAGCCAACACTGGCAGAGAGCCTGGCCATTGCTATGGGAACATTGCTGCAGGCTCTCAGCCCACAACTAGATTCCCCTTCTCCCTGAAACTAACAGTGAACTTCTGTTTGGTCTGGGATAATATAACTCAAAACGCTTTTCAGAAATCATCTGGAGTTACAGTTGGGAGCTGCACTTCTGTATGCACCATACTTATCCATGTTTTAAATATTTGGCTATAATTGCTAGTAAGAACAGTAAAGTACATTTTATGCAAAGGCTCAGGAACACCCAATAAATATGAATTAAGCTTTATAGACTTTATGTGAATAAGATGTTACAATACTTAGTTCCTATACTTAACTTTTCATCCATAAGTCTGCAGCTGCTTTAAAGAAAGGGTTAGTATAATGATTTCCACTTTATTGTTAGAGAAACCGTGACACAAACAGGCTAAACAACTTGTACCCAAATCACACATCAACTAGATTAGTGTACCAAGGCCAGGCCAGCTTTCAGTGATGGGTCTGCTCACTAAATATGTCTCTCTCACATAATTTATTAGAACATTCCATTTTTAAGTAGACAGAACTCTTTGGGAAGAGGTGGTGTTTTTTATTAGACCAATTACAATAGGTGCAATTTTGTTTCTATTTGCAAAGGTTTGGGCCTAAATGCCCTTTTTCAGGCAAAGGAGAATTCAGAAATCGAAAAATTTATCCCAGGCAGAAATGAAACTTCATCTTGCACAGGGCAACTGAGAGATGGTAGAGTTCCCCTGGGTGCAAAAGTCCATTTGTAAAAAGCTGCTCTGTGAGTGTGTAAATTTAGCTAAGACAAAGCTGAAGCAGGCTGATTAGCTGAAGATGTCAGATGACAAGCAGGGTGTTGAATTTAGTTTCTTCCTTATTCAGTTGTGACGTTTTCATTTCAAAATGGCTAATGACCATATCTTCCATGTTTCAGGGATATATTTCCACGTTTTAGTTCTTAATGCATACACAGTATGTTAAAGGGAGTAAATCAGTCACCTGCAAGGGTCTTATGCTATCCAAAATATTCATAGTAGAGCCTCATCCTCCAGTCTTTAATTGAGTATTAGGTAGTAGTATCTTTCACCTGTAACATTGGTGGTTGGGTTAGCTATGTCAGTGGGAGTTTAGTAGGGTAAACATATCTCCCGGTTTGGCCAGGACAATCTTGGATTCTAGAGGCCATCCCAACATCCTGGCTGGTTGGTGAAAATAAAAGCAAGACGCAGATTGGTGCCACCCTGCCCACACTGCCTGGCCCAGCTCCTCCTCAACAGTGGCTAGAGGCAGGGGGCAGGCTGGCCTGGGCATTGTTCCTCTTGCCTGGGGCAGGGCAGGGGCAGAGGGGGAGTGTGCTTAGAAAGCTCATATATGTGCATGTATGCATGCATGCATGTGTGTGTGTGGTGCCCTGAGTGAACTTGTATTTTGGTGCTCTCCTGAGCAGTGGGTGGAGGCAGTGGGAGTGGGCTGGGTTGAACACCACTACTCTTACCTGGGTTGGGGATTGGCCAGGGTGTGAGGGGCAGAGTGTCTTCAATTTTCTTAAAAATAATATGGTCACCCTAGAGTTTAATCCCATGGGATAATGACTTAACTGGTCCTTACTTTATTTTACTCCATATATAACAAGTGTCATAATACTGGACTGGTATTCCACTATGGTAACAAAGTGCCTAAGGTTAGCTGCTACAACGTTCAGTGTTATGATGCCTAAAACTTCCATGCTGGGCTTGAAGAGCAATGCACTGGATTTAGTTAATGAGGAAATGTGTCTGTCTGACCAATAAAGTAAGCTACTACACTGTGCACAACATAGGCTCCTATATGGCTACCATCTTCATCACCTCTGTGGGAAATCAGTTCTTGCCGTCTCAAGAGACATGGGGCAGGGAAACCTCAGGGACCTGTTGTGGGGCAATGCGGAAGATCTGAAGGGACCAATAAGGGCTGGTCATGCCTTTTACTTCTCAGCAGGAACTTTGGCAGCAGTGGGGGAGCAGCAAAAGCAGCAGACATGCTTTTGATTGTGTGCTTGCTACACATAGTTGAACACACCGCAGCTTCTGGTATAACTGGAAGCTCAGCACTGGCTGGTGGAAAAAGGCTGGTGCAGCAGGGACAGCCAGCAGCAGGAACAGGGCTACAAGGTTACTATGAGCCCAGCATCCTGTGGGCAGTCCCTGCGCGGGAGGGAGAGCACACTTGAAACCGGGGCACTTGGAGAAGTACCCGGCAGAAGGTACCCAGAGTTTTGGACAGGTGACAGGGACTCACCATGACCGAGAGTGGACAAGAGATGGACTAAAGGTAGAGGATTGGAGCTCAAATCTAAGTTAAGGGACTGGAAGGTCCAAGTGTTTTATGTTTTGAATTGTTGCTTCTTTATCAATTTGGCTGGACTATTTGACAATGGGGAAAGCCCTGTCTGGGGTGGACTTACTTATTGTCTAAATGTGAGTTAAGGACCATGTAAGAATTGGCAGAAGGGCCAAAGTAAACCTGATAGAGAGTCAAGCCCTGAGGCTTTAAAACCTTACTTGGATATTTTGACAACCCTGACTGGGTATCAGGTGTACGGAATGTATTTCTTTTACTTTCTCTTGTTTTACAATCAGTTTTTCACTTTGGAAACACCTGGTTGGTGTATGGATGGGGTGAAGGGGCGGCAGGAGGCCTGTGAGAGAAATCTATGGATCCACTAGAGTAGCACCAGTGACATTGGGAACCTTCTACTTTTCCAACAAGATCAAGACATGGCAGGAAAGAACAGAAGTGTGGCTTGCAGATGTGGGTACATGTTCTGGCCAAGCTGTCTTCACATAAGACCAAGTACTGAAGAGCTCTGGCTCTCGTGCCTGATGGTATCAAATGCACTTGCAGCGTTGGATACAACCTTCAATTGGAGAGGAGTAATTGGAGCTGTTGGAGTGTCATGCCAAATTGTCCAGCAATGTCAACAGATGGAGTATCAGCACTTCATGGCCATTCGTATTAAAAAGGTGCTGAAAAGTCAAGTTATCTGAACTGGAAACATTTTACAGAAGTTACTACTTGGAGCCAATGTTTGGGTTTTATAGTTTGGCTAATTTATTAGGTTCTATATATGTAGTGGTTGTTTATTTCCTTTAAGTACACATCTTTTTGTTTGACCCATGAGATAGTAAGCATTTATTCAATCTTCACAAATTAATTGGTGTCTCTCCTCTACTCAGATTATGTGCCAGAGTTACTGTAACTGTCTTCAAATATTAACAACCACAAGGCAAGTTGTCTACAGAGATTATGGATATTGTTCATCTCTTTCTTTTAAAAAGAGACAGAAAAAAAAAGATTTTAAGTAGGCAAATGATGCATGACTACACATCCAAACAATCACTTCTTACAACAACATCTACTCTTGTATTCTCTCCTAAATTACCTGTATTTGTTACCCTCATTGAATTTTGTTTTACTCTGTACGATAAGCCTACTCACAGCTGGCGACTGTGGCAGGCCAGTAGCGGGTGCTCCTGCATTGAGCCACCCACCTCACTGCGCCCAACCACCTTCCAGGCTCTGAGTGCCTCCCCGGGGGTGCCTCACATTTGGCTGACCCTCTTCCTGGAGCACACCCAATAGCCTGGGTTAAAACTGCCACCCACCCAGGGCTGGGCTTGATTCTGGCTCTGTACACCCTGGGAAACACAGTCCTAGTAGCCTTCAAGGTTACTTGACTCACTTCAAGCACTTGGGGGTGCTTCTCTCAGTCAGAAGCACAAGTAGTGGTCTCCCTTAGTCAGCCGAACCAAGGGGACCCCAAGGCATAATCTAGACCCATGCCCAATAAGTTTCCCATGCTAGGTACAAAGGAGAACTTTATTGGTTACAAGGGGTAGGGTTAGAATAGGGTACAGGGAAGAGCAATATCAGAGAAATCCCATAGAGCAAACTGGCATGGCTGGTAGCCTTTGATCATGCCTCTGAGTTACTGCAAGCTGTATATCTAGTAAGATCTCAGGTAGCTTACTCACAAGTATCATCCAGAGGCAGGTAGAGAGTCCCCTCTGTCTAGTTCCTTGATAAGTTTTGAGAGAGAACATGTTTCAGATGGTTCAACTCTTCTCTCTCTCTGAGTCTTCCTCATAGCTGCTGCCTCCTCCTCCTGGGCAGTCCTTAACTTATATAGCCCTTATGACTTCATTTACCTGATCCAACAGAGGCCAGCACCTGTTGGCTGTCAGCCAACCAATTTGAAATGCATTATTAGTTGCTGGGCAGACTGGTAGTTTCTAGCAGACTGGTAGTTTCTAGGGTCACACTCAACCCACCCTGCTGCATGAACAGCCTTAGATGAGCCATTAGGCTTGCCTATTTACACTCTGGGCGATCCCACACAGTCCTTCTAGTGCCTCATGTACCCACTCTATGTGGCAATGGTCCTTACACCTAACACTAGGTAGACTGTAGCCACTAGACCCCCTCCAGGAAACTGGCTCTTACTAATGCTTTTTTGGCCCGCTCATGTGCAGCTCTTCAGGCCCACCTCAGCTGATCTTACTCTGCATGCCCTGATGTAGTCCTTCAGGCTTGCTTCAGCAAGCCCCATTCTACACCTGTTACACATAGCCCTTCAGGCCCACCTTGGTGAACCCTACTCTGTGCATATTCCTGCCCCCTTCCTGGGGCCACTCTCTACCCCCTTGCTGGGGCTAACTCTATGCCCCCTTCTTGGGACTAGGGGTCTTATACCTCCAGGGGCTCAGGTTCCTCTCCGTAGGCAGGCCTGGCCCCATTGTCTGTTCTATAACCGCTGAGTAGTGTGGCAGGGTTATAAGGCACCACTACCTGCCTTTCACTGGGGAGGCAACTGGCCTGGTATTTCTGCTCTGCCACAGGCAGCCCCACCAAGCCATCCTTCCCCAGCAGGGTGCAGTTTCAAGTCATACACAGGGCCAGGAGTCTCCTGCCATCCCCATAGCTCCTGCCCTTACCTGTAAGGTGTTCCTGTGCAGCTGCTCTGCCAGGTAGCTGCCAGCAGCAGACTACTGACTCAGGCCTGAGCTAACATGGAGTCTGCTCAGCCCTCCCCTCCAATCAGCTGGCTCTCCTGTGGTCATGTGATCCCCTCATCAGGCCTGGCCTGCATCTGGAAGATGCCTTACTGCCTGCTCTGGACCTTACAGTGACAAGCACCAAAGGTGCTCTGTCACACCCTGGATTTAGAGTTTTTGGCATAAGGGTACTCTTCTATTATCTTTTTTATGGTGACCAGTGGAGCCTATACTTAACTGGGTTCTCTGGTCACAACTGAAATAAAAATAATAATGATCTATGTAATTTTTAACCTGGAGGAGGATTCTCTTGGCCACTTTGAGGCAGGCCACATTCTTCAGTTACTTTGCCAGACCCTCTGTCCACTGACCAAACTGCATTATTCATTTCCTTGCTCTACTTTTGCTCTGCTGGCACTAAGCTTGCTCTCTGCAAGATCCTGGCTCTACAGGCCTTAATCACCTTAAGGCACTAAATTGTGGCTCTCTTGGACTTAATTATGCCTTAAGGGCTCTAATCATGGTCTCTATTGTCCCCCATAGCTGCACCCTTGCCTCCAATTCTGTCTGGCTTTGTGGGCATTGACCAGTCTCTGCCCCCTCTGCTTGCTGTCCACCCTCTAGACCCCTGACCTTCCAAGGCTCAAACACAAAGTCCTACTTAGGCACACCCTCCCTATGATTTCCACACCATCCATACAGCCACAATCCAGTTCTCCTGTTACTTATACACAAAATACAAACATAAACCATCAGTCTGTAATATGACCAATGTCTGTACATGCTGCAAGCCACTCTCTAAGCTTTCAGCTTCCCTGAAGCTACTCCTGCAGGTAGGAGATCCTCACCAACAAGGGATCAGAGCCTGACTGACTGCTCTGGCCCAGGGCTGAGCTTTTATCTCTGTGAGCACCTCTCCTTTCAGGTATCTCCCTTGAGCTAAGTGAGCTGCCTGATTCTTTCCGCTGCAGCTTGCACAGATGAGCTGCCTATTCAGTTGCTGGCCTAAGCTCAGCCTCCCCCCATCAAAATGCAGCTCTCAACTGTTACTCTCCCATCTTAAAGTAACAAGGGCCTTGGCACCTTGTTATACTAGGAATATGCTAAAAAAGAAAGGTCTTGACTCTTCAGGACAACTGGACCTTTCTAATAATGCTGGAATGACTAGTCATACAGGTGGACACAAGGTTTGCTATGGTTGCCTGGGAAAAAATAAGCTCTCGATGTCTGTCCTGGAAGACTCAAGCAAAAAAAATCACAGCAAGAAACATGTATGTGGTTAGGACAGAAGACGGCAGAGGAACCTAACTAGATTAACAGTTCATCTGAAGTAGTTCCAGATGGGAGTTTTATGACTTTCTGAGTTATGGATTTTTGTGGTACAGATTAGGGAAGTGGGAAATGCAGTGTGCCAGTTGAATGGCCTTGTTTTCATAAAGCTGATTTAAAAAATAACTATTTTTCTGTTTCAGTCTCAATTTGAGATTTGACTTTTGGTCTAAAACAGTGACATTTTATATTGTGGTATGTAGATAGCTGGTCTTCTGCCAGTAAGTACTGCAACCAACTATCCTTTTATATTTCTGGAGGGTTCTTGAAGTAACTATATTTCTTTCATACAGTATCCACTTTCTACAACATACTTGTTTCAAAGGAATGCCTTTTGAGAAAAAATAAGCAGTAAGATGCGTTAACACAATCTCAGTGATCTTCTGCCATCAATATGCTCTATTATCAGAGGATATGAATCTTGGCAAAATAGAAGTTTTATCCTTAACCGCTCCAAGCCATTGACTGTAATGTGGTCTTCCTTTGGATACAGAACAAACTTTTGCCTGGCCTCACCTCTTGTACTATCTTTATAATTACCTCAATGAAAACAATCCGCGTATATGGTTACATTCATTCAGAGTAGATAATACTCCATACATACTTGACTGACTATATCAAATATCAACCAGTTTTTTCACATTTTCACATGTTTTTAAAGAAAAGTGTGGTAGAATGTAGTAGCATAACTAGAGGTGGGAGATTGTGGCACTAGCTCATGGTGCTGACCTAGAGGGTCCCCTCCACCTTGTTCTGGCCCAACCCCCTGCTGTGTGCTCTCTCTTTTTTGTGCTGCTTTTCTTGCCACTGAATTCACAGCTTGCAGCAGTTGATGGTGATGGGAATCAGTGGCTGGGGCCAAGCGTGCAAGTTTCCTGTTGTTGCCCCAGCCCTTTCTACTCCCTCCTTCCCTCTTGCCTCTGATTTTGGTGCTTGTGGCAGTTGGTGATGATAGGAAATGACAACAAGGATAAAGGGTGGCAGTTGCTGTAGGGTGTGCGAGAGCAAGAAAGCAGCCCTTGGTACAAAGCAGGGAGGGTTGGAGCAGATGGCTTGTGTGTTGCAGAGAAACAATTCAAGGGGAGGAGCAGGGTAGAAAAGGGAGTTGCTAGCTTAGGGTACAAACTGTACTAGTTACACTTCTGATGCTATGTGGTATAAAATGAATCATTTAAGCATTACTAGCATTTGGTGTAGAGACAGTTGAACTAAGCTTAGTTTTTGCAAGCTTCATTGTATTACTGGTTTCTTTTACTATTATTTCAAACATATTGTTCATGACACGAATTTTAGTTTAGTTGTTACAGTGATATTATAATGTACTACGTTTTCAGTATTGTAATGGCTGAAACTAGTAACTAGACACAGAAAAGCCTAAATTCTATGACATATTTGTGCGTGGAATAGTAAATGCACTAAATATTCAAGAGTATTAAAGAGCATTCTCCTGTTTTAGAATCATAAACAAAGCTATTTATATGAGATTTTTCCCCTGACTGTTGGCCTTGACTTATGCCCTCATTGAAATCATGTATCTTCATTAGTTTTCTGTTAAAGTGAGTGAGTGCTTGCAGGATCCGAGTCCTAATTTGTGCTGAAATTATAAACCAATTCAATTTCACATATCTGTCTGCCTACAGCTTATGCAAAATGCAAAATATCTGAGTGACTTCATCTGAGTCCCTGAAACTTCCAGGTGACCTTAGTATGAACTGAATCAGACATTTACTGTGATTCTATGTGCAAATGGACAGTTAGATACATTGTACTGAATTGTATATAGTAATTATAGTTGTTAAAATTCTGGAGATATTTAAGTATACTATTAATAATTATGATATATTTCTAATGTTAAATCAATATAATGATGCTATGTTCTGTTTTTGAAGAGTGGATAATAGATTGTTATGAATGCACTGATATAACAGTAGTACTGCATATTTATTAGCTTATAGAATGGTGATAAAGCACAAAATGACATAAAAAAGCTTTTTAAAAATATTTTTTCCTTGCGTTCAATTGAACTTTAAAATGGGATGAATAATGGGAAAAATTCTGTCTCACCTGTGAATTTTCCTGCATGTCAGATAGTTTTCATTATGGGCATGTCACATCTCTGTGGCAGCTAGAAGCATACCAGGTCTTCACCTTAAACTTGGAATTAGGATTGTCTGCTTGAGAGGTATAGTTTTAAAGAGTTCTTCCTAAACTGAAAAATAATACCTAATTAAAAATTTAAACTCAAACCATCTGCAACAGAGCCTTGACTTGAACTTTACAATTTTCCTGGAGAAATAAATACACTATTGTTATTCAAACTCCTTACCAAACAAACAATAACCGGAGAAAACAGCCACAACTAGAAACCAAGATATAATGGGGTCCTTGAAGGGAGGTTTACGCTGTTTGACAGAGAGGCTTTTACAAAGAAAATGAGATGGTAAAGTTAGACAGAATTTTCACTGCTTTTTTGGTTCCCTTCAAAGCAGACAGTCTACGAAGTGGCATGTAGTAAGTAGTAAATTGTCCCTAGGAAGAAGATTGAATTTATCCATGTAAAATTGAAAAGTAACTTAAAAGCTACTGGAGCATGCTGTGCCATAACAGCCTTTTACTAAATGTTGCATTAACAGGAATATAGAGTTGAGACACAGGGACAGCATGGATGGAAGACCTTGTTTTAACTAACAGACTTCCTTATAGATGTGTATCTTCTTTTGCAAAATGGCTGATTTTATCAGAATGCATAGTAATGAAGTGAGTTGGATTTAAGGCTTTGAATGTCTTGGCTGTACTCATTTTTTCCTCCTTGGGTTCTGTCCAGATCTAACATCCACTTCTACTTCCTTAGGATTTTTGGAATCAACCAGTAGGTCAACTAGTTGCCATTTCCTAACATATGAGGAAGATGGGTGGTTTTAAAGATGGAGGCCTGTTTATAGAACTACCATGTTTTACATAATGCTTTTTAGAAATTGTGTCAAGGTTCAAATCATCCTTTGATAGGTGGTGAGAAAATACTTTTAGTTGGGAAAGGAAGAGTCCTATCAGTTGTGAAGCTGACAGATGGTTCTGTTAGGACTTGTCCATAAATCTAGGTTATGACATAAGGAGAAAGCATTTATCACTGTTATTGCAGAAAATGACATACTTCTCAAATAGAAATGAATGTGGCTCCTCCACCAAACAGATACATTTTTAGTAAATTATCTAGCAATTTTTGCTTGTAAGGCTGAAACGATCAGAGCTAAACATCCTTTACTGTTTATATGACCAATAAACTTTATCACTATATTTGTTTTTTACTGTATTAATTGTGAACCTATGCACCACATTTGTATAGATTTATGATCTGATTTAGCACTATATATGTATTTGATTATGTTAAGGAATAACATTTTTATAATGGTTGGCCCTATTTTATTATTATATTTGCATTTCTGTTGTTTTTGTTTAAATTTATATTATGGTTGTATATCTGTTATGTTGTTTTTGGGAGCATGGCTTTCAGCAAGAATCCTTAATAGATAAAGGACTGAATTGAAATCTAGGTCAGGATAGGAACCTGCATATTTCCAGAGGACTCTAAGACTAGTAATCTTAGGAATCTATCATAAATGTCTTACGGCATACAAATGTCTTCCTGACTTTAGCATGATATGTCTTTGTAATTAGTGTCTCAAACTAAAGTTATACTAAGACATCACCTATACATTTCCTCAGGGGTGCTAGGAGGGTTTCTGTTATTTTCTTAGGACTGATTGTAATTTAATAGATTGCACTGACATTAGGGCTGGAAGGGACCTCGCAAGATCATCTGGTCCAGCCCCCTGCCCAAAGGGCAGGAAGTCAACTGGGGTCAGATGACCCTAGCAAGATAATCATTCAAATGCATCTTGAATGTGTCCAGAGTAGGTGCTTGCACCACTTCTGGGGAGAGTCTGTTCCAGGCTCTGGAGACTCGAGCGGTAAAGAAGTTTTTCTTATGTCTAGTCTAAAATGGTCTTCCAGCAGTTTGTGACCATTGGACCTTGTTTTCCCTTGGGGTGTCCTGGTGAACAGATATTCTCCCAGATCCTAATGTACACCTCTAATATACTTATAGGTTGCCACCAAGTTCCCCTTGAGCTTACACTTTTCCAATCTGGAGAGTCTCATGCCTCTTAGCGTCTCCTCATACGGCCTGCTGTCTTGACCTCTGACCGTGTGCGTAGCTGTCCTCTAGACCATCTTGAACTTCTCCACATCCTTTTTAAAGTATGGAGTCCAAAACTGGATGCAGTATTCCAGCTGTGGTGTCACCAAGGCTGAGTAAAGTGGAAGGATGACATCTTGGGTCTTGCTTCAGACGCATCAGTAGATACACACCAGGATTTTATTTGCTGTTCCAGCTGTGGCATTGTATTGGTGGCTCATATTCATCTTGTGGTCAATCATAATCCCCAAGTCTCTTTTGGTCCTGGTGCTAGTGAGTTGAGCACTGCCGAGCCTATAGGTATGATATGGGTGTTTTCTCCTGAGGTAGAGCACCTTGTATTTCTCTATGGGGAATGTCATCAGGTTTTGATCCTCCCACCTTGCAAGCCTATCCAGGTTGGCCTGAATCCCCAGCCTATCCTCCAGTGTCACCAGGCTTTCCCATAGTTTGGTGTCATCTGCAAATTTAGCCAGTCCACTTCTGACACCCAAATCCAGATCATTTATAAATATATTAAAGAGTACTGGTCTGAGTACTGAACCCTGAGGGACGCTACTGGTTACCATACAGCATCCTGACTCGGTTCCATTGACTATCAGTCTCTGGGTCTGACTACGGAACCAATTCCTCAGCCATCGGAAGATAAGATTGTTGAGGCTGCAGTTCGCCAATTTTGCCATGAAGACATAACGGGAGACCAAATCAAAGGCTTTTTTGAAATCCAACTAAATGACATCAACCTTCCCCACATCCAAGTGACATGCCACCTGGTCATAGAAGGAAATGAGATTGGTCAGGCACAACCTACCTGTAACAAAGTCGCATTGACTGTCTCTCAGAAAGGCGCCTTCTGTCAGCCTGTTGATGGATTCTTTGATAATTTTTTCCAAAATCTTCCCAGGGATTGAGATCAAACTATTGGCCAGTAGTTCCCTGGATCTTTCTTCCTTCCTTTCTTGAAGATAGGCACCACATTGGCCCTCTTTCAGTCTTCAGAAACCTCTCCTGAGAGCCAACAGTTCTCAGATATCTGTGCCAGTGGTTGAGCTATGATGTTGGCCAACTCTTCTATCCATCTTGGGTGCTTTCCATCAAGGACCACTGACTTATGGGTGTCCAGCCTCTCAAGGTGTTCCCTTAGAAGGTCTTCACTAAATGTTGGCTTATGGTTACCTGTACCCTCGTAGTCCTTTGTCTTGCCAGCCAGGTTGATCCTTTTGGGCTGGTGAGAAACGGATGAAAAGTAATCAATGAGGAGATTAGCTTTCTCCTGGGTGTCAGTTATCAGCTGCCCCATTTAATTCAGTGGGGGTCCAGTATTGCTCTTGTTTTTCTTTTGACTTCCTACCTATCTGAAGAAGTACTTTTTATTGGCCTTGATTCCCATAGCTAGCTTGAGCTCGGTTTCAGCCTTGGCTTTTCTGGTGTGGACCAGTGATGCATAATCCTCCTTAGAGGTATTTCCAGCCTTCCAACCCCTATAGGCTTCTCTTTTAAGATTAAGGAAGTCCATGAGCTCTCTATTTAGCCAAGTGGGTTTCCCGGCCCTTTTATTACCTTTCCTGTGGGCCAAAATGGGCTTCCCTTGTGCTTTTAGGATTGCATTCTTAAGGAGCGGCCACTCATCCTGGACTCCCTTCCCTGTCAGATCATGGTCTTTCAGGGCCTCAACAACTAACCTCCTGAGCTTGTGAAAGTCAGCTTTCCTAAAATCAAGAATATGTGGACTGCTAACTGATTTGCCAGTTTTGCAATGGATTATGAAGGTGATCAACTCGTGATCACTGTCACAGAGCTTCCCTTCAATCCTCAGGTTGCTCACTAGATTATCGCCTTTGGCCAGACCAGATCTAGCAGCACCTCGCCTCGTGTCAGCCCATGAACTTCTTGAGTCAGTCAGAGTTCGTCAATGCAGTTGAGGAAGCTACGTGACTGATCAGATTTGGCTGAATGCTCCTTCCATGAGATGTCAGGGTGTTTGAAATCACCCATGACAACCATGCACTGAGCGTATGCAGCTTCTGCTAGTCCCCTAGAGAATTCATGGTCAAGCTCTTCCTCCTGGTTAGGAGGTCTGTACTAGACTCCTACAGTAATATCCCCTTCACCATGTTCTCCCTGTATTCTAACCTAGAGGGTTTCAAGTCACCCTCCTTGAGTGTCAATGTCAGCTAGTATGGAAGCATACTGCTGCTTGACATAGAGAGCTACACCCCCACCTTGTTTATTCACCATTCTCCTGTCATTAGTGTACAGGTTGCTGAGCCTGCCATTGGAAACCCTAGGCTTCTTTGTACACTTAAGAGAGTCTAGTCCATGGGCTAGGTAGAAGTATGTTTGATTGTATTTCCTGACCTGCTGATTATGTGCTTGTCTCTTCCTGGGCTTGTTCCAGTGGTTGTTCGCTTGTCCCTCAGTGATCTTAGTTTAAAGCTCTGTTGAGCAGGTCAGCCAATTCAGTTGAAAAAATCTTTTCCATTAGGGTGAGATGGATGGAGGCCATCTCTTCCTAGCAGACAATTCCTTCTTCTTTGCTTCCTAACTGGTAGATTAGGCTGCAATGGACACTGGCTCAGGATAGATGGCAAATCCATTGTGCTTTGTGTGTATTAGGAGTCCGAGAGGAGTTTCCAGTTACGTCAAAATCAGGTATGAGAACTAGGGGTTAATAATCTTTAATAAGATCTTTAATAAGATAATCAATGTGGCTTTTTCCCATCATAGTATTTTTTACCATCTTTATTCTCAGGGCCTGAGGAAAGTAGGCATACAGAAGGTTTAGTTTACTTCTGAAACAAATGGACCACAAACTACTTTTGGGTACTTAATCCTTATACAGTACTTTTCTTGGATGCAATTCAGTTCCTCAGTTGGCTTGCAGTGTGGCTTGTGCAATGAAAGACTAGCTGCCCTTGGTTCTGAGTGTGTTTTGCAGGAGAAGCTGTCCCTAATATTTTTCTTGGTTAGAACCCTGAGGGCTTATGCTTTGGACTTCAGGCTACTTCTCCAAACAACGCTGATGGTTTTTTGCCATCTTAGTGTTTATATACACACTATATTTCTGAAGAATCACCTGTTAAAGAGAGGCGTGATCTTGATGATCCATAGATGGAGACCAGTTATATAGCATCTATCCAGTCTGGGCCATATCCTCATTTAGGTGGCATGTGTGCATCCAGACATTCTCCACCTACATGGAGTCTGGTATCTGAACTGATGACCAGCTACTTCATTAACTTTGCTGGCTGTTTATGTTAACCAAGAACTTCTAATACTTCATCTTGATCAACATCTTTATGTACTGACGTGCAGCAATTGCTGGCAGCAAGCAAAGCAAGAAGTATGTGCGGTATCCACACATGAGAGCAATTAGCTTAGCAGTTGAGTCAGATTTTATCTTAGGAAATATGCTAATGTTTGGAATAATACACTATCTTCTTCAGTCCCTCTTCTGAAATAAAGATGGTCTAGGATGATAACTTAAAGGCTGGATTTTTGTGAGGATTGTAATTGGCCCTTTAACTTGTTTGCTGAAAGCCATGTGTCCAGAGGCTTTTAGAGACTGCTGTTGGTCCCTATGTAAAATGATGACAGGTTGCCTAGAGACAATGGTAGACAAAGTATCCCTTTCACTTAAAAGAAGGCATGTTATTGCCTTTGGTAGAAGTTAGAAGTTAGTTAAGTGTCCAGAAAATGAGTATTTTCTGTTGAAAATGCTTCTTATAATAGAAGCTAAAGTATCTCTGCACTGATACTCTCTTATCCAAAGCCTCAGTGACTTTTATATTTCCACACAACTCAAAATACTCACGAATAAAATATTTGGAAGGATATTAATTTAGTTTTCAATTCTTTAAGTGGAGCCATGAACCTATATAAATTGCTTCAATGGCTAATTACCCTACCTATTAAAATTTGCACCTTATTCCTAACCTAATTTTGTCTGGCTTTAACTTCCAGCCTGCTCAAATAAGGAAATCCTATTATCAAAATTCTAGTCTACACTTTCTAGTCCACCTCTGTAGATGAGCCAGGCGAGAGGCTTTGTCATGAAAGGTTTTAACTATGTGCTGCTCATTTAGAAGCTGATTGTGAGTAATATCCTTCATCAATCGCTGGGCTAAACCCCTAATAGAAAGAAACAGTGGCTTCCATGGAGTACTGCTCCATGGAAAAGTACTGCTCCAAGAAAAGTATGGCTTCCATGGAGAGTCAGAGAGAAAGAGGGAGAGGCAGCGTGAATAAGAGAAACTATGTTGCTTGGGAGACAGAAAGGACAGTCTATAGGCGTATGCTCTGTTTATCTCCTTCAGGAAAATATTTATGTTTTTGGGACCTCTTGTGGGACTTCTGTAAGCTGGAAGGGGAGAAGAGGTCTGTAGCTCAAGGAATTGCCTTTGAATGACATCACCATGTTGCTAGGTCTGGGGTGAGTGGGTCTGACCGCACAAGCTGAGTGTATCTGTGTGTGCAATTAACATGTAGCCAGGGCTATCCCTAGAGGGGAGCAAATCAGAGTGACCACCCCAGGCCCCACGGTTTGGGGGGCCCTGCGGAGCCATATGAAACAGCGGTGACAGCTACTTGGTCAGCTCTGCAGTAACACATGCATGTAGATGCACCCACTAAGTAGTAAGCCAGAGCCATTGGTGGGGCAATTGACTCCTTGGTATCAAAAGAATTGCAGGAGCACCTTTCATCATAGCTGAAGCCCTGCAGGTAAAACAGCTGGTGGGAAACAGAATCCTTTGAGGCCTTCTTAATAATCTCAGTGGCTGTGTATACATGATATGCTGACTTCATAGTTGTTACTGCATAGTCATTTAGTACTTACATAACCAAGTACTAAGTGACTGTGCAGTAACCAGCATTTCTGCACAGCAGCACAGTAGCTCATTACTACTGTGCAGTAGCATCATGTCATGGTTCATACCCGGCAAGGCTGCTGCGTAGTAGTAACAAGCCACTGCACATCTTGTATAGATGTGGCCCCTATGGACCTTTTTTTTAGGCTGACTGAGAGTAGGAATTTCTTCTTCTGACCTTCTACAGGGGTAATGTATCTCTCAGTGAGATTCAGAAGCGCTACTGATTTCTTTATGCTTGCTTTGCAAGTTGTGGGGATAGAGGGTGGAACTGTGACAAATTCAGCCCTACTTCCATGTCATTCATTTTGACTTGGTTTCAGTAAAGAGAACTTCCTGGTGACCAGCTCAGTTGTCTTGGTAGACTCCCACCTATATAACAGATATGTCTCATGCCTTGAGAGTTCTTCAGTAGCCTGCCCAATTGTCTCAACATGGACCTGTGTCTAGGTCATGAACGATGCATGCCCCCAGTGGCTGGGGAGGCACAGCAGCGGCGGGAACACAGCAGTGTGGCAGCAATAAATGGTGATCACCCACAGGGGTCATGAGCTCTGACCAGGGGTCAGCGACCACCTGCAGATGCCTCTGACAGTGTCAACAGTGGCCAGTGGCAATTGCTGACTGCCTAAAGAAGCCACCAGTGGTGTCAGCAGTGGGGAGGCATGGCTAGTGGTGACTGCCCACAGGCATTGCTGACACTGTCAGTGTCACCTTTTTGTAAGGGGTGCACTGCCATGCTCAGGGGGTGCATGTGCACCCCCTGCACATCACCAGTGGCCTGGGGTTTAATGTAGCCTGTTTTACAGTATGAAAGTGAACCTCATCCTCATGCCAGCTTCCATGTGGATTTTATGTGGCATTATCACCTGTCTCATCATGTTCTTCACCTGCGTGCCAGCTGGGAGCTGGGTTTTGCTACAGCCTGCTAACTATCTCAGCCTAGAACTCATCTGCAGTCTGTTGGGGATCTGGTTTCCGTGTGGCATGATCAACAGTCTTTGTATAGACCTAGCCTACACACTAGGTGGGAGCACAATATCTGTGACCTGTTGTCCTTGACTATGGATGGACATTACACATAAACTGGTTTAAGTGATCAGAAACTGATTTAAACCTGTAACAGAACAGATGTTCAATGCACATAAGCCAGTATGAAAAAGGCTGAAACTAGGTTGAGATAAACCTGATTGAATATAGTATCAGATTTACCTGATTTGGGTCAAACCAGTTTATGCAATGTCTATCCCAGACCCCGTGCTGGTTTAAGTTAAAAAGGACTCCCCCAGCATCCTGGCATGCTCTCTGGACAGGGTGGGACTCTCTGCTCCATGGCAGAGCTGGCCCTTCCCCTCTGCTCCCTTGCCAGAGCTCTGACAGAGACTGAAGGTGTGTGCCTGGCTTCTCTCTGCTAAGCAGGGATTATTTTCCCCCACCCCTCTGCTTGCACAGACACCTCTCAGCATTAGCTAGCAGACCACATGCTGGATACAGTCCATACTGTGAGAGACAACAAAGGCAGACAGGCTTTTTGAAGCTAATCAACAGGTAGCTGGTAATGTCTTTCTTTGGAAAAGCTGTTTAAGAAGAGCTTGAACTAACGGAGAGAGGCTTTGTATTCTTAATCAGTTGATAAAAACTGAGTTGCAGTGATAAAGATTCCCTGCTGGGCTGCTCAGGAGGGAGGGAAACCCCTTTCTAATGAAAGCATTATGCTGGGGCCTGGCCATGCCCCCACTTAGCTTGGCACTGTAAAAGGGATGGGAGGGCTGCTCTAGCACCCCTTGGTTTCTAGTCTGAGCCACTGCAAGCATGTGCCTGTATTTCCTTAGTCCAGAGGGGCTCTCTGAATGATTACAAACCAGTTTAGCCTTGCTCGGTTAGACTAACCTGCAAAGATTAAATCAATTCAGGCTTAGGCTTTTTGAATGTCTGTCCCTATCCCTTATCTTCCATTTCTAAGTGGGAAAGAGAAGAAACATGTTGTCCTTCAAACCCTTTCAGAAAGAAAAAATATTTTTAAGTTTAGCAGTTTTCAGAAATAAAATGTCCAGGCCAATGAAAAAACTACAATATTTAGTTTAAGATCATTCTAGAAACCATAGTAATGCTCTGTGGGAGACCTGGAGTCTGCCATATATGCTAACTGGAGGTTGAAAATCCTGTGTGGCAGTATTATGTCCAGACTCAAAGCAAAGATCTGGCCGATCTCCAGTCAGATACTGAGAAAGCTAGCATGGTGGGGCTGAAAACTGGTGACTACTCTGCGGTGTTTGACAATACTAATCCTATTATTATAGCTAAGGTAGCCCAGCACTGCCAATTGCCTTCCTTTCTTTAGCTTATATTTTTGCCATACTCTTAACAGTTTGAGATTAAATTGTTCATGATAGGTGTCTTCCTCTCACTCATTCTTTTCTTTTCTTTTCCTTTGGGACATTTCAGCCAGAACAATCCAGTGGTTTCTGAAAAACAGGCTAGGGAAAATATTTTTTGTGGATGATCCTGGTGACCTTTTCTTTATACAGCTATAGGGCCAAATCGTATTTCATTTTATGCATCTAAGTGGCATAAATACAGCTACAGATTTGCAAGGTTTGGCACTTGCATGCAGTATGGGATTTTATTTCCACCAAAACAGATTACCTTATGCTCATGCCTACCAAAAGTAGAGCGGGGATGATATCCCTCCCACATTTTATCCCAGCAACCCAATGGTTACATCACGACCCTAAGGAGCAGACAGCCCGGTTCTAGGGCCACTGTCACTGCGGGGTGGGGGCTGAGCCTGCAATACCAGCTTCTTGGAAAAGTATTCCAACCACAGAGCCATTATCGAGTCCTCCTTCTGAGGCTGACCTACTGCACCTGGCATACACTATTGATTGAATAAACAGACTTGTGAAGGTTTCTGCCCAATTAGGAGGATAGTTCCAGGTTATAAACCAGTACGTGTTCTCTTCCAGGGCCGTATCTATCCCAGTGACTCACATACCCTCTGATTCATTTACCTTTTCTTGGCCCTTCATATCAATCTCTTGCCCATTAAACCAGCTTCAAAGGAAGAACTGGAAAGTACTGTACATAATAGCTAGACAGTAGCCTGGTAGTTAGAGCATTTTACTGGACAAGAAGGATCCCGTTCCCTCAGCAAGACACTTAACCACTAAGCTGTTGGGTTAAAAGGAGGGAGGACCCTCTTCCTGTGGCATCTAAGATCTACTAACTTTTTTTTGCATTTGTAATTTCAGGACTTACCCTGCCTTATACCTGTACCTGGGTAATTCTGTTTTGTTGCCAAGCTGGATCACAGTGCTGGCAATTGGAAACCATGTGTAATTGCCAAAAAGTGTAGCTATTCGGCTGCTTCTGTTCTATTTAGGCATGGTAAATGAATTTGGACTTGGCCAAAAGCATTGCTGAGGTAACACTTTGAACTAGGAACTTGAAATTAGGCAGATAAATGGTCTTTGTGTCAACTAGTTCTAAGCCCTCTTACCATATTCCAAAAGCATAGTAAATGTATTATGCCTTGTGTAATTTTTCTCCCAAACCCCATATATACACTTATAGGCACATAATGTATAGTTATGTATTTTTGTTTATATATATGTGTATTGTTTCTGCTACTTGGAAGAAACAAATTGCCATCTAGTGGTCACTGAAAAACTGATGTTTAGTTTTGCACCAGCCACCACTATAGAAAATATTTTTATGAAATATATTTGTTTTACACATAGAATATAAATAAATAGTAAGTAGTGCAACTGCAAATTATATGCAAAAAGAGAAGATGATATATATAACAATGCATATTCTTCATTTTCATAACATAGACCAGATCAGATTATAATTTGTCTAATGGATTCCAAGCCTTCACAAAGGTCCCCTCCCTGTCCTTGCATGATATGGAAGTAGTAAATATAGCAATTGATTATATGGAAACATAATACTAAATGTGTCCATAGGATTTTTAATTTTCTTTGTCCAGTTCAATTTAGCATCTGGAAGCAAGGAGGAGAACCAACAGCCAGGTCAGGTGGCTTTCTACATATCACAAAAAAGTTCTCCCCAGACGTCTGGTGATACAGTTCAGGATGGGGTAGATTTATTGGAGCTGCTGAAGTTAGGATCAGGAAAGTGGTGTTTGTCTGCTCCTAGGCTATAGATATTGATGGTTATCAGAGTAATGGGGGCAGCACGTAAAGACGGAGATGACTTTGCAAGTAGCAGGAGGTAGACCAGGATTCAGTAGATGAGGGACAAAGGCAGGTTGAGTTATATTTCATGCAGTTTTATGTATTCTGGAAAGCTAAGAGGAGGAGCCAGAGGTGCATGTGATTACCCGTTCTCCCCCCGCCTCCCCCAAAGAGGGGGTTTTGGAGAAGGAAGATGCAAGTGGGGAAGACAGAAATAAGGGTTGGGAAAAGCAGCTTTTGCCCAGGAACTTAGTGCATGTCATCAGTTCCACAGTATCTGTCATCTGCTTACTTTTACCTGCAATAAGTGAGAGCTAACCTGTGGTAATTCAGCTTCATTTCATTCAGAGCTGAGTTGCCCAGGCTTAGCTTTCACTAACTATCAGTTATGAGTGGGATGGCATTAGTTATTTAGTGGTAAGTACCTGGGCCCTTTTAACTTGCTGTGGTTTGCTTGTTTGCTTTATCTGTAAATATCCCTAGTGACTGCAAGTAAGGCCTTCTACATATTTGCTCGTCAGCTATGTTAAGGGATTTTAATAAATCATACATCTTTGATGAAATAGTGGCCTTTCTGAAGTCAGCAGTTCTCCCATTAACTTCAGTATGGCCAGGAAGTTCACTTCAGGTGCATCTACATGTGCTCCCCCCATGGTGCAGTTAGTATGTCTTTAGGAAGTAGTAAATAATGGCACAGTAACAGCCATTACTGCTCTGTCCTGGCAGGGCATGGTTATTTTTAGCAGCTACGTTACTGTGGTGACATGCTAAAGCAAGGTAGCTCATAGCTATGGCGACAGCATTGGCATGAAGGTTTGTGCCTGCCAATGCTACTTCACTGCAGCGATGAGCTACATCACCATAATGTGTTGCTAGGGCAATGCAGAGTCACATGTAGATGCTACCAGTATGAATCAAATGGGCTATTGACAATTAACACATAGGCTATTAGCAATTGTGTCATGTAACTTTTATATTGGTTTAACACATAAAGGGATCAACCAGGATGCCCAGTTTGCTAGGTGTTCCAAAAACTAAAATAAATGACATTTTTCACCCCCAAAATCTTGCTATTTAAACATGTATTATACTCTGACAGTGTATCATTCTCCGCCAACTCGTGAATTTGGTGGGGAATTTGGTTGTGGCAAGATTATATTTGAATCTAACATCCATGAGCAAAAAAGAATGCTGGCAGTCAATTTTACTCTTTTTCTTTCCCTACTGTATAAGTTTGCATTACATATGCACAAGGGATTTTCCGTCAGCATTTTTATGGTTGAGAACTAATATAGAGAAGTGAATAAATACTTGAGAAAAAGATTCTGTTCTTTTTGTAGTTGAATTGGCAAAAGAGAGGACCAAAGTTAAGAATGCCATTTGAGAAAGGAGTAGAGAGAGAATAAGAGAACACACTGGGCTGGAATCTATTAACCCTAGAATAGGGTATTCTTTATAAAAGCATACATCTAACACAGGGGGTATGTCTATATGTGCAATTAATGTGCCTGAATTTTTTGTGCAGAAAATTCAGGTTCATTAAAGTACTCCCCAGAGCATGTCTACACATGCACCCCCATCAGGAGCAAACTGAGCCTGACAAGAACAGGCCTGCTTCTGCCCTGCTTTCCCTACCTGCAGCAGCCAGGGGGAACTCCAGGCTCCCTCAGGTGTCAGCCCTGGGCTGGCAGGAGACATGGGAGTTTAGACCCAGGCTCTGAAGGTGGGGAAGCTGTCCTAGCTAGGTGGTCAGTTCTGTCCTAGCTGGGGGGTGGGGTGGAAAGGGGAGAAGGAGGAGGGGAAATCAGGCTGGCTCCAAGTTGAAGTGAACTGTCCTGGCTGGGTGGGTAAGTGCCTCCCAGCCACTTAGAGATCAGGCCTGGTCCTGATCTCCATGTGGCTGGCAGGCAGCATCCCACCAAGCCCAGGCAGCTCTTACAGCCCTCTGTGGTCCCCTACTACCTAGGCTGATTAGGAGTAATTTGCTCCTGGTCAATGTCTATACATGCGGTATAGTGCATTACTTAATGTGCCGTTTTTCTAGTACCTACACATTCTAGGAAATGGTGGGTTAGACTAATAAACAGTGCAGTAATTGCTTGCACATGTAGACAGTGACACTTTACTGCACATTAATTTAATGCATAGTAAGGTATCTTGTGTAGATGTACTCATTGTTTCTCTAACTGGGGTACATGTATATCTCAGGTTATGCAGTAGACTTCTAGAGGAAGGAATAGGAGAGCAAAAGAAAGAAAAAGAAAAATATATATAAAAGAAAAGAAAGAAAAATGATATATGAAGAACAACTCTATAATACCTTTCAGAAAAAAGGTGTCGTTGTAATGTCATAAGGTAGTACTGTTTTATTATTTATAGCACAGAATCATTAAGGTACACAGAGACAGACCAAACCTAAAAGGGGATATGCAACTCAAAAAAGTTTGAGAACCAGTGAATATCTTTAAATGAATGATCTAATTACTAGGTTTTTAATTCCCCATGGAAAAACATGGAAAAATTCAGATTTTTCTCGTTTAAGGGAGAAAAATGTGGGAATCCATGGTTTCTGCCCTTGCAGGCTGGCAGATTTCCAACCTGTAAGGGGCTGTTTGGGGCTGTGGGGAGCAGGAGGAAGGCGATCACAGGCAGGAGGGGCCACATGCACGTGCATGCACACATATGCACATGGCAACCAGGCAGCAAGATACAGAGAAGCTCCCCACAGGTAAGTCTATAGGTGGAGGGGCACAGGTGATGTGAGAGACAGGGGGCATAGGTGACATCGGGGCTGGGGGGGGCATAAGGGGTAGGGGTGAGGGGCATAGGTGACATGTCAGAGGGGCATGGGTCAGGCGCATGCCACCCCAGATTTTTGTGCACACAGTGGGCATGGGGCTGCAGCCTGTCTGGACCAACATGGGCAGGAGCCCCTTCTGTAGCCCAGGGGGCAGGACCCAGTGCAAGAGGGAAGAGCAGGGAAGCGAGACTCATTGCCACCACCACTACTGGGACCCCTGTGCCAGCCACACCACCAGTGGCACAAGAAGTAACAGACCAGGGGGTGAACTGCCCTCATATCCTCCTACCACTAGCTACTCTCATGCCAGGTTGCTGCTCTAACCTGCTGCAATGGCTTAGCCTTGACCACCACTTCCACTACCCTTAGGCCACAGCTCTACCCCAGAGGGGACATGGGGTGGGGGCCAGCGCAAGTGGTCTGAGGGGAGAGGTGGTGGCAGTCGAGCCAGGGTGGTGGAGTAGATCTGAGGCTCAGTGTGCGAGTGGCTGGCAGTAGGAGGAGGAGTGGGCAGCGTGACTCCTCCCTGGGTTTGTTACTTAACACACTGCCAGTGGTGCAGCTGGTGCAGGGGTTCTGGCGGCAGTGGCAATGAGTCTTGCCACCCCGCTTCAGTGAATCTGTAATTTTTAAACAGAAAACCAGGATCCTTGCTAATTACCCAAGGAGATCAACCTAATAAACTATGGGCACATCTACATGTTGCCCAACAGTGATGTAGCAATTTGCTATGTCACCATACAGTGTGCTACAGTGATGTGGTGATCATGTGGGTCTACACATAATCGGCAGCTACATTGCCATAGCAGTGTTCTCCCTTGTTTTAGTGTGCTGTTATGATGATGTAGTGGTGAAATCTAACCATGCACTGCACGTAGGTGCAGTATGGGCTGTTACCAAGAGGAAGTACTAAAGCACAGTGCTGTAGCAACGTCGCTGTACAGAGACATGTAGACACATCCCATGAGAAAGAGCTCTGTAAGCTGACACTGAAAACCCTAAGGTAAAATTCCAAGAGAAGTGTGCCTTACTTTTCCCTTAGAAAGGGAAAGCACAAAGGGCAATTGGGTCCTGCCCCCCTCTACGCGATGTCTACAATGCACAGTGGGAAACATTGAAGGACATAAAAAATTACTAATTGAGGTGTTTGTGATAAGACAACAGATCAGTGATTGTATTTTTTGTCCCCTTCAAAAGGTTTAGGCTCTGTTTATTTTAACTGGATTTTTGTGGATCTTCAGCCCTTCTGAAAGGCTACTTTTACTTGGGTACCTAACCATGGATGGAGATACCCCGTTTTCGGTCACCTTTCTCAAACTCCTAGAATTAGTGATTACTGAATGGATGCTCATTTTGAATACATTAGCAAATCTCAGAGTCTGGTGTTCATTTTGTTTCTTCTTTCATTCTCTCTTTTTGTTATCATTTGAATTCTCAGCTTACAAGTACAGCTGGGCCTATTTTCAACCTCCAAATCCAAACATCTTTGTGTACTGGGCAATACCAGGGAAATCATTCTATTCACCTCTGAGACCTTCTAAATTGTTGAATAATTTCACAAAGGAAATGTTAGAATTTGTCTGTTTAGGTTTTATACCACAGACATCACAGTAGTAATCTGAATAGTTAGATGATTTGTTATCCTGGACATCTGAGAATAAAAGGAATCAAGCTCTAGAAAATATACTATAGATGACTTAATGTGTCTTTTATAACTCTAACCATAAAAGGACATAATCCCATCAATGCTGTAACGTAGAATGACAGACGTTAAATTTCTTACTGAACCTAGACAGTACATTT
Source organism: Caiman crocodilus (assembly GCA_030014935.1). NCBI lineage: Eukaryota > Metazoa > Chordata > Crocodylia > Alligatoridae > Caiman > Caiman crocodilus. The sequence continues at coordinate 25,345,869 of JAGPOW010001338.1, forward strand.
TATAGGGAAGGAAATGTCTGTACAGTGTCCAGCCTCATGGGGCTTTGATCCATGATTGGCGTTCATAGCCACTGTTCTAAAGAAAAGAATAATAAATATTCTATTCCTTCCTTTCTGTTTTCTTCTTTTTCTTTTTGGTAGTGATTTCCATTAAAAGTATGAGAATGGAGGCTGAAAGGGACCTTGCAAGATCATCAGGTACAGCCCCTGGCCCAAGGCGCTGGAAGTCAGCTGGGGTCAAATGATCCCAGCAAGATAGGCATCCAAATGTTCCTTGGAAGTGTCTAGAGTAGATGTTTGCACCACCTCTGGAGGGAGTCTATTCCAGGCTCTAGGGACTTGGACAGTAAAGAAGTTTTTCCTTATGTCCAGTCTAAAACGATTAAGTTTGTGACGGTTGGACCTAGTCTTCCCTTTGGGTACCCTGGTGAACAGACATTCTCCCAGTTTCTGATGCACACCACTTATGCACATCCCTGAACCTGTTTTTCCAGGCTGAAGAGTCTTATGGCTCTCAGCTTCTCCTCATAAGGCCTGTGCTCTTGTCCTCTGATCATGCATGTGTCTCTCTTCTGGACACTTTCAAGCTTTTCCACATCCTTTCTGAATTGCGAAGCCCAGAATTGGATCCAGTATTTCAGCTGCGGACTCATCAAGGTTGTGTAAAGTAGGAGGATGACTTCCCAGGTCTTGCTTGAGATGCATTGGTAGATGCAAGCCAGAGTTTTATTTGCTTTGCAGGCTGCAGCATTGCATTGGTGGCTCATGTTTGTCTTGTGGTCAACCATGACCCCCAAGTCTCTTTCAGTTGTGGTCCTAATGAGTGTAGCACTGACGAGCCTGTAAGTCTGATGTGGGTTTTTTCTCCCAAGATGGAGCACCTTGCATTTCTCTGTGTTGTATGATATCAGGTTTTGATCCGCCCACCTTGTGAGCATGTCGAGGTTGGCCTGGATCGCCAGCCTATTCTCTAGTGTGACCACACTTCCCTATAGTTTGGTCATCAGTGAACTTAGCCAGTTTGCTTCTGAGGCCAGAGTCCAGATAATTTATAAGTACATTAAAGAGCACAGGTCTGAGAACAGAGCCCTGGGGGACGTCACTGGTCACCACACACCATTCAGTTCCATCAACTATCACTCTCTTTGTCCGACCACAAAGCCAGTTCCCCAGCCATCAGACCATAAGGTTGTTGAGGCTGTGGTTCCCCAATTTTACCATGAGGACATCACGGGACACCAGGTCAAAGGCTTTTTTGAAGTCCAAATATATGATATCCACCTCTTTTCCTTTGTTCAGGTGATGTGTCACCTGGTCATAGAAGGAAATGAGATTGGTCAGGCAAAATCTACCCACAAAGAAACTGTGTTGGTTATTTCTCAGACTGTTACCTTCTGTTAGCCTGTTAGTAATGGTTTCTTGGATGATTTTTTCCAAGATCCTGCCAGGGATTGAGGTCACACTGATTGGCCTGTAGTTTCTTGAAGATAGGCACTACATTGGCTCTCTTCCAATCTTCAGGTACCTCACCTGCGTGCCACGAGTGTTTGAATATCCTCGACAATGGCCGCACTGTGATGTCAGCCAGTTCCTTTAGCATTCTTGGGTGCATTCCATCTGGGCCAGCTGGTTGGTGAATGTCCAGCCTCTCAAGGTGTTCCCTCACAAGATTTATGCCAATGATGGGCGTATGCTCACCCTTACTCTGGTAATCCTGCATCTTGTCAGGCAGGGTGATCCCCTTGGGCTGGTGGAAGACCGAGGCAAAGTAGTTGTAGAGAAGATTGGCTTTTTCCCGGGTGTCATTTATCAGCTGCCACATTTGGTTTAGGAAGGGTCCAACGTGGCCTTTGTTGGGTTCTTTTCCCCAACTTTGCACAGATCTGAAGAAGGACTTCTTGCTGTCCTTGATTCCTGTAGCCAGTTGAGTTCAGTTTCAGCCTTGGCTTTCCTAGTTTATCCCTACAGGTGCAGGCCAGTGCTGAATACTTCTTACTGGTGTTTCCAGACTTCCACTCTTTATAAGCTTCACTTTTTAGGTACAGTGGGTCCATGACTTCCCTATTGAGCCAAGGGGGTTGCCCAGCCCTTTTGCTTTGATGTTCTAGTTTTTCTGTTTATTGGAAAAATAGTTGTAAAAATAAAGCTAAAAAAGAAATGATCAACAGGAAACTAGATAAAATTATGTTATATTAGGGTAGTAACAGATGTTGCCTTCCATTGCCTTTATGCCAGAGGTGTCTTTCACGGGATGTGATACATCCTGGCACAGTTGTTCTGCTTCTTTTGGTGATGTCTATTTCTACCCTTAATTTTAGTCTCAAATTTGATGGTGCATTGCAAAACACTACTCAGTCAGCAACACTATTCCATTAGCGAATAGAGAAATACTCATTTTGCTTTAAAATATATTTCTTGCTTAGCACATGAAAATAAAAAAGATTTCCAGAACATCTGTACTAGATTCCATCGTAACTCATGGTAGGTCACATTCCACTGACATCCCATGGAGCAATGTGACACCCACCTCATTGCCCCCTTGTGGGTGGTGGTTTAGCCTAGGCCTAGGCCAGAACTTGTCTCTGCTGCCTGACAGCCAAGCTGGCACTGGTGCCAGGCCATCACTGACAAATGTCAGCGAAACCTCGTTTCCAGGCTTGCCCATGTCCTCCTTCTGGGTAGCATAGATCTATCCACACAAAAAACGTTGCTTATTGCTGAATTTATCTTATTGCATACTGTCATGGGTACAGGTGAGCAAGTACTGAATGTGGGTCTGCTGCTATTTTGCTTCTGCTCACAGTTAACTTATCTTAAGAACTGATTCATTTGCACTGATTTCTGGCAATGGGCAAGTTCCCTAATGGAAGTAAAGAAATGTACTTAAACATGCCCAAAATGTACCACACCACACCTATGCATACTAATATGTAGCATTACTGCTTTCCAACTTGTCTGGGGAAACAATGCATGTATAAAAAGTAGATTGATAGAAGCACTTACACTGCCTGTGCTCAATGCAGGATGCAGGACCAGAAACCCATGAGTCCACCTCACAGACACAGAGCTCCAGAAATCTTGGATGCTTTCAATAGCTCTAGAATGGGCTCCCAAGGGAGGTGGTGCTCTCCCCTACCCTGGCGGTCTTCAAGAGGAGGTTAGATAGGCATCTAGCTGGGGTCATCTGAACCCAGAACTCTTCCCTGTATGCAGGGGGTTGGACTTGATGATCTATTGAGGTCCCTTCCAACCCTAACATCTATGAATCTATGAACCTACTCTTAGAGTAACCTCCTGCCCCCCGTTTAAAACAAAAACCCCTTTGGGATAGAGTGTCTGTGATGTTCCCTTTAGGAAACACTTCATACTCTTCAACGGGAAGAGAGGAACACCTCTTTCCCTGCCTTCCCAATCTGCAAAAGAAGCAGTCATTTGATTTTCTCTTCTAAACCCAGTAGATTCCCTAAAATCTGTACAGAAATTTGGAAGCCAAGAAATAAACAGGGTCATCCCCTCTTGAGATCTTAGTGAGTGGAGGCAGTCAGGTTGTCCCATTTACTGGGTCATGCCTCAGAAAGGACAATTTAGGATCACCAGATATTTGGTACTTTGTCAATACTCCGTCAGTTCTTTTTAATTCCCTAATTAGTTGGTGCCCTACCATCACCAGCCAATTGGAGACATTGCCTGTAGGACAGACAGCGGAGACACAACCTGCAGGGCCTGGACATTACACTGTTTACCAAGAAAGTATTGGAAGGTTTTAAAAGGCATTGGTTGTTTGCACCAGGATAAAAATACTCCCATTTTGGTTTTTTTCTGAAGTGACTTTTTGGATATGCAGTGAACTTGGAGGGTAAGGGGGTTAAGTTAATCAAACAGTTCTTCGGGGTGGGGGGAGCGGGTAGCGAGCAGCCAGGTGTAGAGCAGGGGCATGGTGAGCAGTGAAGTGGCGGCCGTGCAGCATCTGTATGACCCTGCTCTCACCTTGCCCCGGCCCTGTTCCCGTGAGCCAGTGGCAGGACGTGGCGGTGTTCTAACCCCATCTGCCTCTACATGCACCCTGGGACCTTTCAAAGTACCCCCAGGCTAGTACCCCCGGTTGACAACCCCTGAACTAGGTAGTTCAGTGGGGGGGGGGATATGGTCGGGGGTGGCTAGTGCTGGATTATGACATGCTGAGCCCCTAAGCTATGTCCAGTTTAAGAGGCTCCATACAATAAAAATGATCCATGAAATCCACAAAAATGGATTTTCATAACATTTTAAGATGAATTATTATTTCAGCACAAATTTATGAACTCAATATGAATAATAAGTGTGGAGCCGTATATATGTATATTTTTTCATATTACAGTGAAAATGTCAGGGTTTTTTTTCCTTATTTAGAGGCCCCTCATATTGGGAGGACCTAAGCTGTAGTTTAAGTAGTTTAAGCCTAAATCTGGCACTGGTTTGGGGGAGGCACTGAACTTCCAGGCTGGGGGGAGCAGACAAATGTTCCATGAGCCTAAGGCACCACGTGGGTCATAGACGCTTGAATTTTACAGCTTGAGTGGGCCGTGGGGCATTGCTAGACTCATGGGGTGTCAGCTGAAAGCTCCTGGTCAAGTCAAGGTTCTGGAGGTGAGCTGAACAGGTGAGTCCAAATGAAGCAGGAGCAGGTGGGCGACCATAATGTCCCCACCAGCCAGTTGGGGTGGCTTGGCTGTTCGGCTCTAATCAGGAGCCTTTGGCAGCTCATGAAGCCTGCAGGGCATGTTGGGATGTGTACAAGAGCCCCCTTACCTGCTGGGCTTGGGTTGTGCGGGCGGGCTCAGAGCCTCCCCTACAACTGCTCGTGTGTATTCTTCTTCCTCCTGACTTAACCTTGGATGCTTAGAGTAAAGGTAAAAAATTAGAGGACGTCTGCGGCGAGCTTCTTGAATGCCTGCACTTAGCCTTAGATTTGAGTTCATATGTTTCCAGGTGGCAGTCTCCGAGACAGATGCGTTGTTGGGTGAAGTTACTTTACACTTCTAATTTAGACTGGACTCTTTTCATACACCTCTTTTGAGTGATTGCTGCTAGTCACTTATCTGCAGTAGGATCTCTATGGATGAATGCTGGAAGAAGAAAGGGAGGTTAATCATTTGAGATTGTTCTTTGAGATGTTTTTGTTTACACTGATCCTATGAACTACCTTCCACCCCTGAACTTGACTTTTTGTATTAATGAAAGAGGTGAGTGACAACTAGGGTTCCTCCATTCTTTATACCCTCACTATTAAGAGCATGATGGTAGGTAAGGTACATTACTGACTACAACATTTTAGGGCTGTGTGCACAGAGTGCACTCAGTGACAGTGGAATCTGTACGGCGAACAAAGGCATCTACAAGTCCTCCAGTTACTATCAATAATCTTTCTTTCCAGATGCTGGTGCTTTTTCAAAGTTCTTTACAAGAGCCAGTGTGAAATATGACTGCTAAACTCCCTAAGCCAGTAACCTCCGGCTTAATTGCGAAAGACAGTATAATTTTTCACTTGACTGAGCCTGAATATGAAAATAATCTACTTCTGCCCTCTGGGAGGATTCTCACCTACATCCCAGCCAGTGTTGATTTCCTATCTACTGCAGGCTTCTAGCTCTCTGGAGCAGACCTGCTAAGGTCAGGTTCAGATGGACTATCAGGGCTGTAGAGAAAATCCCTTTAAAGAATTCCCTTTAAAGGCTAAGTCTCTTCCAAGCAATGCCAGGTGAATCACAAACCTCTTTGTCGGGTAAACTTACATCCTGACTGGCAGAACACCAGTATAACCTATATCTAGGCTTTTCACTGATGAACAGGAGTGCATCTTGAAGGCATAAAAATAGAGGATTTAGATATGGATGAGGGATGTCTCTGTATTTGAATATACTGAAGTGTGATACTATGTTATGTGGTATAATGCTAGGCTAAAGCATGCACAGCAAACAGCAAAATGTAGTGCATGTAATAGGTCAAATGTGGAAGTGAGTGGGGCTACTAGAGAACAGAGCATGAAGGAATAGTGCTTCCAAACACTTTATTTGGGCCCTGGCAATTGTGGTGAGTCACTGGTGTCTAGATATGCCTCAGATATCCTCTCTTTTGCTTTCTCTTTAGATCTTTGCTTCTCTTGTCCAAAGCTGGCTATGATTCAGGAAGGCTCTTCACCATGGAGTGCTTCCAGGAATGCAAGACCCTAATTTTACTTTGATTAAAGTCTTCAATAAAGAGCATTTCCTGAATATACAAAATTGAGGACAGAATAGAGTTCTAAAGTTCGCGATCATTTGAAAGAAGGTTTATCACCAGTTTAATGGATTCTTTTAAAAGATGGCCTTATGTTACTTTTTTACTTAGCCTAAAATCCTGGCAGAATAGAGTTAAATAAGCAATCTGTTATTGAGCAATGCTCAGCTTTTGTTTATATTAAGAGAGTAGAGTGAGGCTATCATTGTCTCAAAAGAAAATTGCGTTCCAAATCTTTGCTTGCTTTGGGCGTTGAACCAGGACCAAGCGTTTAATTTTAAGTTTATACACTGGAGATGGTGATCAATCAGAGGCAGGCAATTTTTTTGCCCACAGGCCACATAGGCAGTTCTGAGGATCTGTGGCAGGCTGGTCAGCACCTCTTCCCTCCCCCACCCTTCACAATAGCCTGGAGCCCACATGCCACTGCCAACAGCACACAGCCTCCAGCCTGCTCTTGCCCCAGCTCTGCAGTACTGGCAGGGACTCACATGCACAGATACAACCTGACCTGTCCTGGACTCGGCCCTACAGAGCAGAGCAGCTCCAGACCAGCCAGAAGCCATGCGGACAGTCCCAACCCACCCCACATCTGCTCTGGACTCAGCCCAGTGGAGCAGATGAGTCCTGGACCTGTGTGTGCAGCCCTGGCCCTCCCCACCCCTTCTCCGGACTCGCCTGCCTATGCTGAGCGCTGGCAGTAGCAGCAGCAGTTGGGCAGAAACTGCTGCTTGGTGCTGGGGAAAGCAGCTCCTCACCCTTGTCGCTTCTTGCTGCAGCTGCTGTGCCTGGGCTGCCCAGTGGGACAACAGTGACAGCACAGAGGAGCAGTAGGGCAGCCTGGGCACAGGCACCAGGCGGCTGCAGCAAGAAGTGCCCAACAACAGCGAGGGGGAGGGACCATTTTTCCCCTGTGCTGAGCAGCAACTTCTGCCCGGCTGCCGCCCATGCTGCCGCTGCTCAGCAGGTGCAGTGGGGCCAGGGTTGGAGCTCTGCGCACGGGTTCCAGCTGCTCCAGAACTGGTCCGCTCTACCAGGCTGAGTCCAGGGTAGATTGGGGGTAGGGAGGGCGCTGTGTGCACAGCTTCTGGCTGGTCTGGAGCTGGTCTGCTCTGCCAGGCCAAGTCTAGAGCGGGCGGGAGCAGGCCAGGGTCAAGGCTGTGTGCGTGGGCCTCTACCAGTACCATGGCAGCCAGGTTATGCCAGGAGTCAGGGCCAGACACAGGAGACAAAAAACCCAAAGACCTACTAAGAAAAAGGAGGGAAGCTTACAAGGTCAGGAACCAGTACCTCAATCATTTTCCAGACAGTATTGCAGGCTGGGCCTAGTCATTCAGGGCTGGAGTGGGTGGGGCCTGTTATCTGTGACCTGGGGGGACTGGCTGCCCTGGTTGCCCCATTAGGTTTAGTTGGGGCCAGAGCACTGATCCAGGCTCATTGCAACTGGTGCCTGTTTCGCTGCAGCCTCAGGGGATGAATTGTCCTGATACTCTGATTGGGACCAGCTGGGCTCAGAGCTCTGAACTGGCCTCATTACTGTGTCTCGCTAACGGGTTGCAAAATATTGACATTTTTATTGCAGTTATAAAGCACATAAAGTTTTCTTCCCCTGATGCTGGTACATCTATACCTGATTTTTTGCCTGGCCTCTCAAAATATACATACACATAAATGGCATGGGTTTCATTATCATCATATATTTACTCTTATTTTTATAAGGAGTTCAGGGGAGTTGCAACAGTTTTTTGTTTTTTGTTTTTACTTAGAACAATTATGTAATTCACTGGAAAAGCTGAGAAACACTGAGCCAAAGCACCTTGCTTAGAAAGATGCCAGAGTAAAATATGCATAAGGCCCTGACCTGGAAAGAATTAGGAGTCAAATTCACAAGCAGGACTTAGCTTTAGCATTACACTACCTAGCTTTTAGGTACCCAGATCCCAAGAGTAATTCACAACCTGAAGTCATGCACTTGGTCTTCCTATACACTGCATGGGTAGACTGAGTTCATAGTATCATAGTTTCATAGTGCCTAGGGTCAGAAGGGGCCTAGAGCAGGCCATCTAGTCTGACCCCCCGCCAATGGCAGGAATGAGTGCCAGGGTCACAGGACC
>JAGPOW010001338.1:25372568-25395287 GCA_030014935.1 Caiman crocodilus
CAGCCATCTTGCTGGCAGCCCTCTGCCCTCGGTAAGTCCCCCCCACCGCAGATTTTGTGGATTTTATGGGCAATGCTGAATTTCACAGAATTCATAAAATCGTGAATTCAGTAGATTCCTAAATCATATGAAAAATGTGAGTAGTCCAAGACCAGTATTTTATGACATACAGTTCAGCCTACATGTTTTTATATATATTATAAAACCAGCTCTGCAGTCAAAGAGCTGAAACATTCATATTAGGTAATCTATTACTGCATCAGAACTGACTACTATTTTAGATCAATGTGCATAAGAGCAGAAATACAACTGATTGGAGGAAATAATGAAAACAGCTCTGAGAATGTTTTAAAAAATGAGGTTGCTTGCATCTGTTAACATCTACTGATTTTATGAGTAGCCTAATTAGGGACATATTAGTATGGAGAGTAGAAAAGAAAGTAGTTATACTTATATATTAAAAAGCAATAGCTTTGAGAGTCACATATCAAGCACCAGCAGATACATGCAAGTCATCGGTGCATATGTCCTGACCGAATGCAGGTGACAAAACAAAAGAATTCTATTTTAAACTCAACTAAGTCCCCTTATCTGCTCCCAAAGATAAGATGATTCTTGGCACACAAGAAGCCATCTCTTCTGAGGTCCAAAGTTGGAACAACACTCTTGTAAGACAGCTCTGCCATCAACACAGTGGAAGAAACACACTGAAGAGCTCCTGACTCAGGATTCTAGTGTTGAAAATGAAACCACTAAAGTCATTTGACAACACACCCCATTAAGCCTTCCTAATTTATTAATAAGCTTTGAAAGCCATTAAGCAGATGAAAAACAACAAAGCTTGTGGTTCTTATGGAATACCAGGTAAAAGTTATAAAAGGTGGAAAAAAAACCTCTCTCACCAACTGCACCTGATTATTATGAAAATCTGGAAACATGAACAGATTCCCAGCAACTTGAAGGATGCCAGAATTATTAGCATACTCAAGAAAGGAGACATCAGATGGCAGTAATTATTGCGGTATTGTACTCCTTGTCCATAGCTGGGAAGATCTTTGCCTTCATTTTCCTCACTGAGAAGCTTCACCTGAGTCCCAATGTCTTTTCAGACTACTCAGGTAAAACAGATATGATCTCTGGTGCTAGACGGCTGCTGGGAAAGTGCCCTGAGCTACACCAAGATCTTCACCTGGCCTTCACTAACCTAAGGTCTCTGATTCAGTCAGAGAGACCTTGTAGAACACCCTGAAGAGATCTGGATGACTGACAAAATTTGTTACTACTATTAGACTTTGCCATGATGACAAGACATTAACTGTCTTAAGTAATGGCTTGGAAATGGACCCCTTTACTGGAGTCAACCAAGGTTGCATGGATTGCACCAACACCCAATTCCATTTATATCAAAGCTAATGAGATGTGAAGTACTGACAGACTTCCATCTGGAGTCAGCTTCCAGTATGACTAGAGACTTGGCAGAATTCAATTTTTATTTTAAATTCCAATGGGTAAAATCAATATTTACTTTTAAGCAATCAGTTTGATTTTTATCAGTTGACATTTTTAGGACTGTATGACATTATAGGTGACTTTTTTTATTGAGTTGGGCTCCTGCACTGATCATGCAGGTGTTGGGTCAGGCTCCACAGAAATTTGGCCCATGCTCCAGCTGGGACCTGGGCAGAGTGAATGGCTGGCAGCACCAAGCTCCCTGCTACTAACCCCCACACCTCAGCACAGCCTTACTGACATGGCCCCGAGCTCCTGCAGTGGTGTGTGCATGTGCATATAGTGTTCCCTACAGATTTTTTTTCTTGTTTATGTCTCTTTTATAAAAATTTCAATGATTACTAGCAGAAATATTTTTCTGTTGGTTTGAGAGGCAGGTGAAATCGAAATCTATCAATAAAAATCAAATCCTGCCAAACTTTTAACATCAACCATTTACATTCCAAATCCAAGTTAACTAACACCTCCATTACTGGTTTTCAATATATCATGCGTCATGTGTGCCCACTCAACTATAAGCGCTCCAGATCACTCTTGACTGCTTCTGTGAAGCACATGGAATGCTTGAACTCACTGTCAACTTCATGAAAACTAAAATACTTTACCAATCCACCCAAAACAACCAGCTGCTCCTCCATACATTACAGTTACAAGTGGAGGTACACCAATACATTGGGTCATATCGAATCAGCACTGACACAAGACAAACTGACGTTAAAATCAGCTATTGGCTTTTTTAGCTGACGTGGCTGAAAAATGTCACCAATAAATGTCACATGCATGCATATCTGCAGTATGCATGTGGCCAGCCCAGCAGCTTGCAGAGCAGCGTTCAGCTGGTAAGTCTGTTAGGTGGGGAAGGGGGAGGTGATCAAGGCCCCTGTGGTGAGGGGAGTGGGGGGCTGGGACGGAGTCATGAGCAGCTCATTTGAGGGCATAGGTGGGGTGGGGGGGGAAGAAGAGGCAGCTCCCATTGCTGCACGCACCCCTGGGGGACCTATGGAAGGCATGTAACCCCTGAATCTGAATGGTGCAAGGGCAGGCTGCCACTGTGAGCTGGACCGGGGGGGCTCTTCCTGGCAGGGGGGCTTGGTCAGGGCTCTGCTTTGGGTGGGTGGCAGTGGTGGCAATCCATGGATGCCCTGGAGATGTGTGCAGTGGCAGAAGCCACGCTACCCTGGGATGAACTGCTCGTGGCTCCATCCCGTGCCCAGCCCCGCTCCCTCCCTCACCACAGGGGCCTTGATCTACACCCCAACTTTCTTCTTCCCCTCCCTCTCACAACATACTTACCAGCTGAATGCTGATTTCGAAGCTGCTGGGTTGCATATCAGCAACTGGATTGTTATTGGCCCAAAAAGTCTTTAATTGGTGTACTCCTAATTACAGGGCAATCTCTGGAGAACATTGAACATTTTCCTTACTTGGGTAGCTACCTTTAACAAAAGGTAAACATATACAATGATATTCAACACCAGACAATCTGCCAGTGCTGCCTTTGGGCATTTCCAAAATTGTGTCTTTGATGATCATGACATCAGAACTCAAACCAAAAAACTCTCATCTACCAGGCTATTGTTATCCCTACCCTATTGTAGAGATGTGAAATTTGGACAACATATAGGAAACAACTGAAATCTTTGGAACATTATAATTAACGATGTCTTCAGAAAATCCTCCAAGTAACTGGAAGGACAGAAGAATAAATGCAAGTGGTTCAAGCACATACTACTGCTATTGAAGACATGATTGTGGCACCAGCTCCACTGGATAGGACACCTCATAAGGATGCCTGACAACTGGCTGCTAAAACAGGTCCTATATACCCAATTTACTGATGGTTATCACTTTTCAAAGTGGGCAAAAGAAGACTTCAAAAATAAGCTGAAGGCCTGTCTGAAGAAATGCAACATGAACATCAATACTAGGTGATTAAATCACTACATCATCCCCAGGGGCACTGTGAGATGCAAGGCTTTGAACATTTTGAGTAAACTCGCCTCATTATGGAGGTAGATAAACTAAAACACAGGGAATCACCAGGATCTACTCCTTCCTCCGTGTACTATTTGCCACATCTGCAGTTCAACATGAGGATTTTGGATCAGCCTTCTCAGTCAACTGCAGATGCAGCAAGGATATCCCCATCTACTAAAATACTGTCATCCTCATTGAAGGACTGCTAATGATCAGAAGATGCAATATGTGTTTGCATCTTCTGTTAATTTTAATCTTAAAAAAAGAAGAAAGTGCACAGGGAATACTTGACTGATGACTCGCCATTCATTTTCTGTAGCCTGAAATGGATAATTAACAATGTTGTACATTTAGGCCCCTGGCACACATTTATTTAATGGAACAATGGGAGCTGATCCCAGCAACTGAACAATTTGGGGTTCAGGAATCTGGTCCCAATAGTGCCATTACTACTTGTGGTACAAGGGGAACCCAGGCAGTTCCAGATGATTTTCAGTTCCAGCCCCAGGACTATACCAGTCTTAAGGCAGCTTTGGTTACCCTGCCACATGTTCAAATTTAAAGGTGTGATAGAAACCAGCCTCAAAAATGTTATGCATCTTATGAAATATTGTTGTGACTGCTTTCTTGTTTTATTGTGCTATTAATTCCTTAAATAGTAACCCTGCCACACATTCATGGCATAATTAACCATTTAATTGCATCTGAATTGCAATGTCTAACAGGGTTGTTAGCTGGAATACAATGCTCCTTCCTGAACAAGTCATTGTTTTCTTTTATGACTGTTCCCATAGTTGGTGAAATCACTGTTTTTATTGATGCTAAATAAAAGACAAAACTTCTCTCTCAAGACTAAAAATCTTTCACATGGCAATGAATTTAAATGGATAAGACTACTTGCCTCTACTGAATTTATATTAGATTCCGAACTCTGGTCTGCCTTTTCATAAACCTCTTGTTTGCTGGTAAATTCATCTGCACAAAAACAAAATTTAAAAGAAAATTTCACTATCTCTTCTTCAGAAAATTAGCAAAATATATTGGCTGCTATCTCTGCACTTTTCAAAAGCACTTTTAAATACAACGGGGGCTTATAAATTCAACTTTAGTAAAAATAACTCAAAATTGGGTTTGTCCTATTTTCTGCTGTATTATGTTGCCTAGGCTACACTTCCTTAGATAAAAAAAATTACTATATTAAATTTCATAATAAAGGTAATATAATTGCAAAAACCTGAGATGGCTCATACTATAAACACAGTCATTTGTTACTATTACAATTTTCCCACATCCACAAATCAGAAAGCTGGGAAGATGAGCAGATCAGGTGGTTAGCTGCAAGACAAACCAAGATATGGAAGCAAGCTTGTTGAAGCTAAGATACAGAGCCATTAAACAGATCAAATGCACAGTAGCATATAGAATCTACCTATCCAAAGGAAGCTAGACATCTACATTGATTCATAGAGGCAAGGATTTCTTAGGGAGGTATTTTTTTAGTGGATCAACTGCATAATTGGGATAAAGTTAAACAAGCTTTTAAATGCAAGATGTTCTTCATCAAGTCTGACTACTACAAACCAGTCACAGCAAAATTAAAAAAAAAAAAAATATATATATAGGACGGAGAACAAGCAACTGTCAGGGATATCACACAAACAATTAGCTGATTACTGGGAGATTACTGGGCTCTAAAACGGAAAGAGGGTCATTCTTACCTTTCATGTATGAAAAGAATTCAAGAGGCAGGTACTACACTACACTTGACCTGAGCCCACAGGAGGCTGACAAGTGATAATGTGCCATAAAACAGTATCAGTGTTAAGTCCTTACTTCTTATTGTCTGGCCTAAGTATGAATTTTTGTTCCCAAGTTCACCTTTTAAAGGTATTGAGTAGATTTTCTGTCAGTACAAGGATGGTAAGATCAGAGGGAGTTGTTACTCTGTGAGCAATGTGCTCCTAATGATGTATGTGTGTTTGCTCTTTATATATTTTTTCTGCAGGAGTTCATTCTGGTGAATCTGTTTATTTTTACCCACATAGTTGAAATGAGGGCATCCAATACACCAAATATCTTGCATTCAAAAGCCTGTATAGCTCTCTCTCAACTATGCAGTTGGTCCAATAAAAATATCACTCTAAGAAAACCCTGCCTTCCAATGGCTACAATATCACTCTAACACTACCAGAGATTCAAAGGCATTTTACTTCAGTTTTTCCTTTTAATGCCACGGTTAAATTAACAACACTGAACCATCCACGTTAGGGCAACATAATATCCCTTTCTTCTGCAGTGCAGGCATGTTAGAAAGTGTGTGTGGAGGGAGGGGGGAAGGAGATGGACAGCGAGAGTCCTCTCAGGGACAGCATGTTGTGCTTCTATGAAGGGTGCCTTTAAATTTACAACCCTAGGGCACTTTTACATGTGCTCTGAGAACTGGGGGGGCCGGAGTGAAGCTTTACATTAGAGCAACATAGAGTGGCTCATTCTGTGGGAAGCACTTTAATAAGAGCAGCTCATTCGACTAGCTTTATTTCAAGCGCCCCCGCCACTATTTTTAAGCATAGGGACACTGATACACGAGATGCAAGAGGTTGCTAGAGCACAATAATTGCCATACTCCAAACTCATTTGGAATTCTAGTGCGTTGGAGCAGCTTCCACGCTCATATATAGGTGCATCTAATTGCTAAGAGCCCTACTAGCAAGGTGTATGGATCTGGCCACATCCCTAGCCAACCGTCCAATTTTTGACTTCAGGATGCCAAAAGAAGGAAACTGGTTAATGTCAATATCAATTTGGCATGCCTTCTCCTAGCAGGGATGCCAGATTCACTCACTGAGAGTTTAAGAAATTAATCACAATGCATCATTCAGTAGTTATGTGCAGCCCGAACGCTGTTACTGTAGAACACAAGCAAGTGCTTAATGATGAAATTACTATATTTACTTGATTCCAAGATTATTTTTTCCCTATTCAGCATGGGGGAAAAAAGTCTCTGAACTTTCAATGGAGTACAAAGCTGGGGAAGGGAAAATGGCAGGGTAAGGCAGCTGCTTCAGATCTGGCTCCAGTCCTGACCTAGACAGAACCTCAGTCATTACCCACTCTTTGCCCCTGTCAAAGAGTGGGCAATGACTCTGGTTCCAGCCTTGGCTCCAGAGCTGCGAAAACATTGGGCAGGGACTGGAGGCACCATGTGCTCCATGGCCCAGGCCAAAGGGGATTGGAGCTTGAGCCAAAGCTTGGACTAAGGATAAGAAGAAAGAAGAGGGGGCAGACACCATGGAAAGGCAGTAGCTAGAGGGTGCAGGCAGAGCTAGGGGATGGGGAGTGGAGAAGGAGGTGAGGCAGTAAGTGGTGGGGCTCAAGCTGCTTAATTCCCCCACTGTCTGAGGGCTCCCTCCACCCTACCCCTCCTACTGCTTTCTCCACTGTGGTTGGAGAAACTCACAACTCTCCAGTAATTAGATGCAATATATAGAAAATTACAATATTTAAAAAAAAAATTCCATGTCTAGAATCTAACTACTGGGAGGGCTGTCTTTATTTCACAGTAATCTTGGATTCAGATAAACACAGCAAGATTCTCACATACATTCAGATTACATTAACATATATTTTCATTACCTATTTCTTCTCCACTGCTTGAAAGAGATGAGCGTTTCTTGCTGATTACTTTGGATACTTCTGCTGTATCTCCAGAATTAGTTTCCTAAATCATTTAAAAAAAACAAACAGTACAAATTAGAGGCTGCTGCCAGCTACTCACTTTTTTTAAATGTAATTTTCATTCTTATTGGTCCATAATCTCCAACTTTAGGTGCAGATGATTCTGTTTTAGAAATGGGGGGTGGACCAGATAAACTCTGGGTCCTTTTTAGCCCTATTTCTTATGATGTTACGATAAAAAATTTTAGCTGCAATTTTGCTATTTTGTATAAATAAGAACAGTGGACAAGTATGTAAACATCACACAGACGTATGATATTTAGAAGCCTTGTAATTTTGGAGGTGATGAAAACTGAGACTTGAACTGTTTGACCAAATCTTTTAAGCCATCAGCCTTTAAAGGTTTTTGTAATAAATTTAGTTGAGAGAGTTACTTCCCTCCCCAAAACTGTCACCACAAATATCAAAATTAAAATTAAGCAACAATATTCCCTCATGTAGTGTTTAGGTCTTGCCAATAAAAATGGATAAAAATACCTCAACAGACTCTGATTTGGTTTTGGAGCACTGACTCTGTTCATCTTTTTCCCAATCCTGAGTAACTGAACAGTCATCTGCAAAAGACAGTTGAAAAGCTTAACTAAAATGTTCTTTTCAGTTATTTCTCAGGGCCTGGTCTTGTTCTCTCACCAATGCTGCATCAGTGTAATTGACTTGCTATCACTGCAGCTGCACTTGATTTACAAAAATGTGAGCGGAAAACCATGGCACTTCTCGTCTCGGAAAGATCAAATACAAGAAAGCATAGAAGAGGTCTTCAAATTTTCTTTTTCCAGGTCTGAAAAGTGCAAACAATCAAAATTTGACACTTGTAACATAAACAAACTATGGATTACAACTGCACTCCAGCCAGATGATGCTATACTACTATTTTATTTTACTATTTTGCTATTTATTTACACTGTATTATTTATATTTATAATAAATCAATTTGACAAATTCAATATTCTCTGAGGAAAAGCAGTCATTGTTAATCCAAAATCATTCTCATCTATTTATTCTTCTAATGTAATCTTCATGGAACACAGTCCCTCTTACAACTAGTCATATATTAATTTCTTATTGTCAGAATATTCTCAGTGCCAAATTACACAGTAAGGTTGGTTGATTAATCTGACCAAGGAAGATGACCATTCTTGGATAGATAGTTCTATGAAGACACTGAAAACAAGCACTCTTATTGCATAGGTATGCCCAGAAACAGTTGGGGATGGGGAGGTGCTAGAGTGCAGTTCATTTCCTCTCTCATGACTAAGTCAAATCAAGGCCCACTCCTTCCTCTGCTAGAGCTCAAACTGAAACAAAACCCAATATTCTATTATTTGCCCCAGCTCTTCCCAATTCAGATGCTGTCAATTTTAGTCACCAATGGAAAGCCCCACTTAAAGCAGTAGGTAAGTGGGGAAAGCAAGTGGTGGCATCCCTTGGGCTCCACAAACAAGCTGGTACAGTAGCTTTGACAGCTGTGGCAAAAAATCCTGCAGGCCACATCCCACACATGCAGGTGGGTCACTTAGCCTGCAAGAAGCTGGCCTTCAGGCTGACTCTAATACCCCACCAACTGGTACTTATATTCTATGCCAGACTTTGTAAAAGGGGCTCATTGTAGATAAGAACTACATACCCTCCTGGGCAATATTCCTCCTCTCCACTCTGGTTCCACTGGTCAGATTAAGCGGGGGAAAAAATGTATCAGCATACCATGCCTTTCATTCACTCAAACACCAAAAAGAAATACCAATCACAATGGACTGTGCAGATCACCTTGCACACTCTGCTTTCTTATATGCTTTTCTTAGTGGTGGAATAATGTTAGCATTAACACTTCCCATGACCGGGCATCTGAGTTAGCAGGCCATGAAGATGAACGGGAGGCATATACATCACTCAGAGCTACTGTTTTTGACTTCATGTACACTCAAACAAAACATTACTACACTGATCACATTATTTTCACGGTTATTTTTCCAAGTCATCCAGAATAGTGACTGCTTAAATGAAAACTGAGCTATTGGAGAAAAAGATGGCACCCAATAATAAACAAATAAATAAAATAAAGTAAAATAAATGTTAGCCTGGTCCAGCATGGCCTAAACTGGGCTTTTTCTTCCATTCCCCTTCACATACCTATATCCATCTATAATTTTCTTCAGATATATGGGTGCTATAAATGAGGATCTGAAAAAATATTGGATGTCCAAAGTTTTTACCATTTCTGACTTTAGGTTGTATATAGCATTTAATGTTACGTTCCTCCCCATAACATTTCTACATGGTTAGATATGCACATGGCACTTTATAGATGAATAAAAAAAAAAAAAAAAAGAGGAAAAACAGTAGAATCCTACCCTGAGAAAAGAATAAGGGTCTCTAACTGGATAGCATTATTCCATAAGACAGAGCATTGACTGATGAAACAGATACTCCTACAAATTTATGAGAACTAAATCGTGATAGCATCTGCAATCTTCAAGGCTAATGACAAGGATGGAAAGTAAACCCAAGTATAATATGTAGCTTTGCCAAGCAATACCATTAAATTATCTCATTGGCCCATGGGCCACAGCATTAAAAACAATTTTTCATAAAACAATAGTCAGACCTCAAAGTTTATTAGAATAGATAGGTTTTCAATTATGCCAACTACCTGTTTCACCCTCTTGGTTTTTTCTCATTGCTGACATTCTGATTTCTTTTTCCTGACCAGGCATTTCTATCTGTAATTAAAAATAGAAATTATGTCAGACTTACCACAGAAGAGGCAATCTTAATCAAAGATGCAGTAGAACCTAGATAATTTGCAGGGTTAGGTTTCTTATACCTTGAGGAAGATGAGGGTTTGCAAATTAGATGGGTATATAAATAAAGCTACACAGGACTACTGAGGTGCTCCATCTGTTTGCTTCAACTTTTACTGCAAAGGGTGCCAGTTCTCTGAACAGCTCTGTGGCTGTACTCCACCTGGGTGGAAAAACAGTGCCTTCTGAAGTAAGAGCTCAGAAAACAGCTGAAAGATTTATTCTTAATTCAGCAAACAACTGCAAACTAACCCAGCTGTTAAAACATCCGGATACAAATGATCTGGGTTCTACTATACTGGCTCTTCATGAGTACCTATGTTTGTAGTAACCAATGTTGCATTTAGAAAGCTGGATCAAGAAACCTAGAATATTGAAGTCAATGGTTATCTATTTTCTGGTTATGTTTGTAAGGAGTGAATATAACAAGCATGCTTACCACTTGTGATTTTTTTTTAGTTTGGATTTTTATCATTTCCATCATGCCCATAGAATTTGAAGATTCCTGTACTGAAATATAAAAGAACAAATGCATAAGTTACCCGGTCACTAGGATATTCTAAATACTTTCAACGCAAACTGCTCAAAGTTATAATCGTTACAGTCCTGGAAAGGCTACTGTATCATGCCAGCAACTGGAGAGTTACAGAAGTGGATTCAACATTTAAAACTCAATTCTAATGAAAATTCTAGAAGTTGTTCCTCTGAGTTCTGCAATTCTGGAGAAGCCTGACACTGCAGTTACATGTAATGTGCTTGTTTTGCAACTACAAAAAGACTTTGAGGATATCAACAGAGTATGATTTGTGATCACAGATATCTGCATACAGGAACAAAAATAAAAGGTTACATGACAAACGATTTTTGTTCTTTTATTCTAAGAGCAGGAAATACCTTTGTCTAACAGCAAGTCTGGAAGAAGGTTAAGATTGAAGTCTGAGCATGAGAAAGCTTTCTTTGTATATACTTTTTTCTGGATTTCGTAAAAAAAAAGGCAAAAGGATGCAAACCTTATTTTAAGACAAAAATGTGCTTATTCAACTATGGTCACTCTAGTGTCAACTGTACACTAGTGTTACTTGTCTTTAGTGCAGTGTAGCAAATTCTAACATTTTTATTGTATATGTAAATGTAAAATTCAAAATAAGAAGTGACTTAAAAAAAGAAAAAATATTTAAGTAATTCTTTCTGCTGGTTTTTAAAAAAAGTGACATTTTGACACTGTTGGAAATTCTATATCATTTTTTCTCTAAAGCAAAATTGACATAAATATTGCTAGAACTGCTTTCTTACATTATCTGTACCTACCACTTTCTTTATCGGTGCTTTCCAAAAGCTTAGATATTTTTTCTTTGTAGGTGTGTTCAGCTGTTTGTGTACCAGAGTTTTCCACCTAATTTTGAAATAAAATGCAAAATAAGTTTTGTATTTATTTTTATTTACAAAAGTAAAAAAAGAATTGTTAATGGCTAGTCACATAACACAATAAGCAATAGAAAGAAGAAATAAAATCAACCCACAAATTCACACGTTTCTAAAGCTCTAATAACAATACTACCTAAAGAATCATCATGAAAGACTGCTTTAGGTCTACAGTTTAACTATAAGTATTTCAGGATGTTCACTGAGCATATTATCTTTAACGTAATAAAGGAACAGTTAATATACAGCCGTTTCAAAGCCCATAGCAATAACTTACATTAACTACTTTGTATGAAAGGGACAAATGTGCATGGGTAAAAATTAAAAGTTTCATTCTAGTAGAACCAGAAATGTAGTAAATAATCATGTTATATAATAGAGAATTCTTGCAAAAAAGTCAAAGTGGTAAACTGATAAACAAAATGTCAAATGACTCCAAAAGTTGAAACTAGGTAAATGTACATATGTTAACCTTCTTCCTTTAATTTACATTATCTGGGTTTGTTACTTTGTTATGTAACAAGCTTTGGCTGTTACAGAGAGTGTAGACAGTAACAGCATAAAAATCATATCTAAAAGGAAAACTACCATACAGTCCCTGCACACAGAAATTCTGTATTTGAATAAAAAGAATATAATATTATGATTGTACTACTGACCACCTGATAAGGAAGTGAAGGCAATTATGAAATGCTGAAGGAGATTAGAGAAGCCACTAAAATGGGACAAAAGCCATGGGACTTCAACTATCCTCACACAGATTGGGTAAGCAACTCATCAGAGCAAGATGTGGAGGTAAAATTTCTGGATGTGATAAATGACTGCTTCCTACAACAACTCAGCTTGGAACTCACAAGAGAAGAAGCAATTCTAGACCTAATCCCATGCAACACACAGGACCTCGCTCAAGAGGCGTCTGTTGGTGAGCCAGTCTGCAATAGCAACCATAATCAAATCACATTCAACATGCTAGTGAGAGGGAATAAGCCAAAAAAATCCACCACACCAACATGCAACTTTAGGAAGGAAAAGTACACAAAAGTGCCGAAGTTGGTAAGAAAAAAAATTAAAAGGAGCAGTCAAAAACATTAATGGCTTGTAGGCATCTTAGAATCTGTTTAAAAATACCATATTAAGAGACTCAGAAAAAGTGTATACAACAAATCAAAAAGGGTACCAAGTGGTCCAATAAAATCCCTACAAGGTTTAAGAGCAGAGTTAGGAAGGCCATTCAAGGCAAAAAAAGGCATCCTTCAAAAATAATGGAAGGTATGTATGACAGGGGCAGCCGCCTTC
The DNA here is from genome assembly GCA_030014935.1 of Caiman crocodilus. Lineage (NCBI taxonomy): Eukaryota > Metazoa > Chordata > Crocodylia > Alligatoridae > Caiman > Caiman crocodilus. Next base: position 25,385,306 of record JAGPOW010001338.1, read on the forward strand.
AGGGCGCCATGATCCCCTGAAGGTCCCTCGCACTGTGTCCAAGCCAGTCCAAAGACACCCTCTAATTCTCTCCTGCCACGACTTTGATGATTAATATATGAAGGGAGGTTACCTTCTACCTCCCTGGGCAAGGTGCATCGGGACCTCCGTCCCTGTGATCTCCTGGACTGTCTAATGGGCGCTCCCTAAGCACCCTAGCCTCAGGGCTATGCGCGAAAGACGTCGTCCTGTCCAAATCGAATACCTGCCCACTTCCCCAGGCCTTCTCTGTAAGCTCGCCCGCTCTCCCGGGCTTGCCTCTACTGTCTCCACCCACAGTGGGCCTTCTCTACTGTCTCTGCCCACGCTGGGCCTTCCTAGTGCTGCTGTCCCTTCCTGGGACTCTCAATGAGACCGCCCCTCCGTTGGGGGTCTTGATGCCCACTCTGGGCTTCCTAATAATGCCAGTGGCCCTTCGTCTGGGCTTCTCAATATTGCCCCTCGTCTGGGCTTCTCGGAGCATTACCCCGCTTGGGCTTCTCCATGTGGCGCTCCCCCTTCTGGGGCTCGCCGTGCCCTCTCGGGCTTCTTTGTGTGGCGCTCCCCCTTCTGGGGCTCACCGTGCCCTCTCTGGGCTTCTCAATGTGGCACTCCCCCCTCTGGAGCTCGCTGTGCCCTCACTGGGCTCCTTAAAATACTGCCCCCTGCCTGGGGCTGACTGTGCCCAACCTGGGCTCCTGAATAAATGCAGCCCCCTATTAGGGGCTCCCAGTGCCCGGACTTGGGCTTCTCCTTAAAATGACCCCCTTCCTGGGGCTTTCTGTGCCCACCTTGGGCTCCTTAATTAATGCGGCCCCCTGTCAGGGACTCCCAATGCCTGAACTTGGGCTTCTCAATAAAATGGCCGCCTTTCTAGGGCTCCTCAATACTGCCCCCTTCCTGGGGCTTGCCGAGTCCAACTTGGACCCCTTCTCAGTGCTGCCCCCTCTCTGGGGCTTGCTGTGCCCACTTGGGCTTCTCCAAATGCCCCTCTCGGGCTGGGGTTTATGCACCCCCGTACTGCTGCACCCTTTCTGGCACCTGTAAAAACACTGCACTCCCATGGGTGCCAAATCACACCCCTTCCTGGGCATTAGGGCCCCACACTACTGTGGGTTGCCCCTGAGGCCTCCTGCACCTCGACAGCCTCGCCCAAACCACCGGTCTAATTCAATGCTAACAAAACATAACACAAGCCTCCTGGCTATAACCAAACATAAGGCACCTGGCCATAACAATGCAAGCCTCCTGGCTACCACTCTGTATCCTGGCTCCAGCCTCTGGAGCTCTCGTCAGCTACACTCTCATTCTGCTTCCCCGGAGCTCCTGCTCCTCTGGCTGCTGGCAGAGAACTGCCAGCCCGACTCTGGCTCTGGGCTTTATATGAGCCAAGCCCTGCCCTCTCCAGTCAGCTGATGCTCATTGGTTGACCTGGCAACCTACAGCTGTACTGCTTAGTCACTGCTAGGTCTCCTTCCCTAGCAGTTCTTCCTCCTTTAGGAGCAGGGCAGCAAAGCGCCCTGCGACAGTATGCCTAAATAAGGAAAACATGAAAGAGCTCACAAATTCTGGCAGGTCAAGAGTAAAATCAAATTCAGGCAAGCCAAAAAAGACTGAGGGGCATCTAACAAAAGATCCTAAAGTAAGTAACATTTTTTAAATGCATTAGAAGCAGGGAAGGGAGCCTGTGCGAGAATCGGTGGAACTACCAGATGACCAAGGTGTTAAAAAATGCACGCAAACATAAGGACATAGCAGAGAAGCTAAATTAATTATTTGTGTTGGTTTTCCCCATGAAAGACACTGGAGAAATTTCCAAGACAGATCAATCCTTCCTAGCAGATAGGTCTGAGGAGCTGGACCACACTGAAGTGGCAAAAGAAGTTTTAGAACAAATTGATAAATTAAATACTGCTAAGTCACCAAAACCAGATGGCATTCAACTAAGAGCTCTGAAGGAACTCTAAGGTGAAATTAAAGAACTGTGGGCAATAGTGTGTAACCTACTGCTATACATGCCCTCTGTGCCAGAGGAATGGCGGGTTGTCAACGTAACACCCATCTTCTAAAAGGGCTCTAAAGGTGATCCTGGGAACTAGACCAGTGAATCTCACTTCCATCCCTGGCAAGTTGGTAGAATCTATAATAGAGAATAAAATCAGTCACATGTACAAATATGATTGATTGGGGGAAGAATATTAGCACAGGTCTTTTAAAATGAAGTCCTGCCGATCTGCTGTAGTTCTCTGAGGGTGTTAACAAGCATGTGGACAAAGTTAATATGTCTAGTTGACATATAATATCTCATATTTGGACTTTCCAAAACGTTTTGACAAGGTCTCTTACCAAAGGCTTAAAAAACAAAAATAAAACCAAAACAAACTGTATGGCTATGGGACTGGAGAGGAATTTCTTTCATGGATTGAGAGCTGATTAAAAAGATAGCAAGGAAAGGGTAGAAGTAAATGGTCACTTTTCATGATGGCCAGAAGTCAGAAGTGGGGTCCCACAGGGATCTGTGCCGGGCCTAGTTTTATTCAACATTTTCGTCAATGATCTGGAAGTGGGGGTGCACAGTGAAATTTCTCAAGTTTGCAAATGATAGCAAATTATTCCAGGTAGTCAAATCCCAAGCTGATCGACAGAAACTGCAGAAAGATCTCACCAAGCTAAGTGAGGTAAGCAAAAAATGGCAGGATATCAACTTCAACATCAAATAGTACAAGGTAATATACCTGGGGAAAGGTAACCTCAAATATATGTACTCAGTGCTGGGTTCTGAACTAGCTGTTGTGACTTAGAAAGCTATCTAAAATGACTCAAGTCTCTTTCCTAAAAACACCAGCTCTGTGTGCAGTGGCAACTAAAAAAAGTCAACAAAACGTTGGGCACCATTAAGAAGGGAAATTGAAAATAAAACACAGAACATCATCATGCTGTTATACAAAATCTAGGATGCACTCGCATATTGTGTGCAGCTCTCATCTTCAAACTCAAAAAGGATGCAGAATTGGAAAAGGTACAGAGAAAGGCAACCAAAATGATTAGGGGTATGGAACAGTTGCCATATCAGGACAACTAGAAAACCTAGAAAGTTTTAGTTTGGAAAGAAAAGGGTTGAGCACGGTATAACAGAAGTCTATAAAATCATCAAGAGGATAGACAGAGTGAACAGGGAACCGTTACTCACCAAGTCCCAGAATACTAAAACTATAAAATTAATACAAATACAGATTTAAAACTAACAAGAAAAAGTCATTTTTTATGCAGTGTATCGTTAACTCATGGAATTCCTTGCCATGGGAAGTGGTAAAGACAGATGGGACAGCCAGATTCAAACACAGACTAGAAAAATTCATGTTAGAGAGCAGTGTACTCTTATGGAAGGTAGAGTGTGCGTTCATCTAGTGCTCAATATCCATTGGATTGAGGAGAAAGACTCAGAAGACAAAAGCAAAACTCTAGGTCAATGAAGACATAAAAGCCAAGTTACTGTGAAGGACAGTTAGTCTGTAAAGTTGAAGAAGATTTTGCATGAACTTGCACAGTGTATTATATCTCCTTATACAGATGTTCTACATTCAGTAAAAATAAAATTTCCCTTCAACCAAGTGCTTAGTATAAAATTAAGAACAAGAAAACAGAGAAAATAAGTAAGATCTTACATCTTTAGAATCTTTCTCCAAAGCAGCATTATCTTGTAGCAGATCTGTTAAAAACAGAGAAATGAACCCATCATATGCAAATCAAAAAGCCCAATGGGTGTTTAGTGCCATCTCCTCAAGAGAACCCGAAGTTACTTTATCATCTATGTGCAACTTTGTGCATTAGAAGTAGCTGAACAATTTCCTCTTAAGATATTAAACAAAACATGATTTGTGCTTCTAAAGAGGTAGGGTAGTTTAGAATCATTTTATGGTTAAAGGTAAGTTAGATATTCATAGGTACAATTGAGGACCTTTAAATCTCCTTGCAGTTTACCTGAAAGGGAATCGAATCGGGGGAGGGAGGAGGCAGGGGCAGGGAAGAACGGTGAGCACAGTGGTCAGGTTTTTAGCCAATTTGTTTAAAATCAAAAAGCCTGATCATGGGATAAGAGTCCAGCATTAGGTTCAGTAAGACTTCAGCTCACATGATCCCAGAATATATTTCAAATACATTATTCACATTATATACTAAGGACAGAAAAACAGCCTAGCACTTGGAGCACATGACTAGGGGTTTGTACCTCACCACCACCACCAAGGATGTGGCAGGGCTTTGCTGGCCACAGTAGCAGTGACACAGTTGTGCTTGCCTGCCTCCACTGATCAACTGATTGAAGAAGGAGCTAGGCCAGAGCCAAAGCAATGCTGTGACAGGCTGCCCCTGTGGAAATAGCTGCTGTTGATTTAAGAGCCCTGGAAAGAGCCAGGGTTCTTGAAGTGGTGGCACGGGTAGCATCAGGGTCTCAGGAGGGCTCCCTGACAGCCTGCAGCTACCAAGAAGTCAGCCGCTCTCCCTCCATCAGCATAGCTACACATAATGCTACAAAACTGAGAAATTCCTTTATAAGAGGTACTATTTTGAATGGCTCTCACTTGTTCTGGCACTACAAGAAAACATGCAGTACTATGAATGTAATGCTTAAGACATGGTCTAGAAGTGAATACCCAGTTACACAACGGCTCAAAGTTAATTTTGTGCTTTCGTCACCCCTCCAAAACGTGTAAAAGAGAAAAAAACCCCCAACTATATACTGCTGGGTCTTCAACACCTTTGACTGTTCCATTATCCAATATAGGTATCTAAAAGAAGAGGTGTTGTTCCAACCTGTGGTTGCTGCGCCCTTTTGAAAATCCAGACCACAAAGCTGCAGTTTTTTACTTTCAGATTAAAAGTTTTCAACTAAAATCACTCCCAGCAATTAAAGTTTCCAACTCTGCATTTATAATTAAATAAAGCTAGAGTTCAGTTTCAACTAATTATCTGTGGTAGCACGGTTATTCTGTTTAAAAAAAAATTACAGATTCTGAAATCTATGTATACTCTTTCAATGTGGCAGCACTATGCTGCCAAACAGTGTCTTTCAATTGTTAAAAGACTGTCAATTGAACAGTTAGATCCTGGCCACTGAAACAATGTGTTTACATTCTCTTGACTCTTGTACTACTAAATTATTGCATCTGCTGTTCATACTTTGTGACAGAACACCAATTTGTCTTTTAAACTGCTGCCTTTTTTGCATGTTGAACTAGACTAAACACCGTAAAGGGATTTGGGGGTAGGGAAAAAACTTCTATGCAGAGCAACACAGAATTAGATTTTTGAATGCATGTCAAATCTAAATGATTTACAGGACAAAAGGATTCTTTTGTTAAACATTTTATAAAAGATTTCTTTGGCAATTAAATCCATTAGTTTTAATCTTTAAGTATTATATCTGGATGGCTGGGGTCTGGCTTGATTGCAGTTTTGGACTCACTGTGCTGAAGAAAACAGGCTTGCAGGGCATGATCAAGGTTTAAAACCTTTTTTTGGTAATTATGTGTTTATGCATTGTTTATTTATTTTATTTGCCATTATGAAGTTAGTTAGAAACTTTACATCTTTAAGAGTGACTTTGGATTTGATGCTCTTAGAAATAAATCTAAAATTATATCCCTATATTATGCACGAGGGGCACAATCTACAGATCCCATTATCTAGAACTTTAGAAGTACACCTAACCTTTAAGTGCTTCATAAATCATCCATTAGAATAGCAGTGACTCTCCCATCTCACTTGAGGAAAAAGCATAACTTTTGCTCAACACTACTCTGTATCGGTATGAAAATTATACAACAATATAAACCAATACCACGCAGTTAGTCCTTTGGAAGCGTCTCCAAAGAGTAGCAGGTTTGCAATGACAATGATATAGCCCTTATAGGAATTGGGATCAATAGTCCCACTCCATATCAACAATTTCATTTTTTTTGAACATTTTGCAAAAAACAAACAAAAAAAGAAAAGCAGGAAAAGTCAAAGTAATCAAACCATTCTTTTAAGGGTTTAGCAAAGAACATCGCATTACTTAACATACTGAAAGCAGAGATTAGTTATTATTAGTTACCATCCAGAAAAAGATTCCCCAATTCTAGTTAAAATTTCACAATATGAAAAAAATAAAAACTGATCAGATCTTCTGCCAAGAGCTTTTTTCTAAGTCCAATGGAAGCATATGTATTTTGCTCAGTATACAAGTTTTTCCTGCCACAATAAAGACAATTCAAACCCTCGTTCTGTATTTCTAAATATTGCAAAATTGCCTTGCAAGAACAGCTGCCTTTAACTTGGACTGTCTCCTATCATATGCCTTATGCTTTCATTTCCTTCTAGATACTCACTTCCTTTTACTATGTCTTTAACAATGACCTTCATCCCCTTCTCTGAAAAATCTAACCAAGTTTCCTTACAACTGACTTACTCAATTATTTGAAGTTTAGTATTACTGAGCTTTTGGGAAGGAATTAACTGAGCAGAGAAACACTGTGATTAAGAGAGATTTCCAGTGGGTTAGGGAGTCCTAAAAATAAGTCAACCTTTAGTGCCAGGGATGGTAATTTAACTTAGAAATGTTCTTCAAGCTATGATGGAAAGGTAAATTTCACCATCCTCTGATTAGCAGAAAGGATAAACGAAATCTTCCTGTGAAGCCAGTATTAGCAAGGCCCTGTAATTCAGCCAAGTTAGAAATATAGCTATTTATGACATCCCTGGAAACGACTTGCTACAATACTAGGAAAAATATTAAGTTTAAGGATGTAAGTACCAATCTATCAGAAAGTTTGTTTTTTATGCAATTGCCATTAAATATTATAATAATCCTTTGTTGACTTTAATGAGAACTTAAAACAGTTTTTAAATTGCAAGCTGATTGCAATCTTTTTTCATGAGATGAAAATTAGAAAAGGGAATGGAGACAAGGGATAGCTGCCTCAAGCTATTTCAGAGGCATCTGTGCCAACTCTGAAACAAATTTCAAGTGTACAACTATCTGCATTTTTGTGATGCAGTAAAATCTCTGTTATCTGGGATTTTACTAACTGCATTTCTAGTAACCAGAATTTCCAGCCAGCTGGACTTCGGGAAGCTTGCATACAGCCTCCACCACCCACCATGCTGTGTTGCCAGCCACCTGACCCCTGCTCTGTGGGCAGCCACCATCACACCCCCTACCCCACACCTGGGTGGAAACCCTATGCCCTCAGGTAGCCTTCCTTCTAGGATTTGAACCTTAATCCCAACAACCTTTGCTGGCTTGACAGCATCCTGACTCTACCCCCAGTATTCTGGTTCCTGTTCACTACAGCACAGATTTTGCACCCAACCTGCATGGACACAAATGGGAGTTAGGCACCTAAACACCCTCAAAAGTTTTGTTCTAAAGCAGCAGTCAAGGCAGAAGTTCAGAGATGCATGAGCTTTCACAGGCAACAATCTATTTTATTAGACACTATAATGGAACTGACAAAAAAAGAAAAGATTATATAAAGGGAAAAGCAACATGTCCCATCTTTATAGCAGGCTCTGTAGTGTCCTACAGACACTGATCACCTGCTTTCTGCAGAGGGAAGGACCTTCATTATTTACAAGCTCTGTTCACTGAAATATGCTATTTCTTCAGGTATTTATTATTTCTTCAGTAAATGCTGTTATTTGGGTTTTACTCTTTGCACCTTATGCATAATCTACATTAAAGCATTGGTGGGGATTTCTGTAAATCATGCTAGACGTGCCCCCCACAGGGGCTCCTTTAATGTTTTTCATTTCACCACTTGTGCCCCCTGTCCCTGAATGAAGAAGGGGGCACACTGCCCAGGTTGTTTGCTGCTGATAGCCAGGGAAGCGAAAACAGTGGCATAAAATTATGAAATAGAATTTTCACTTCCCAGGTGATCAGCAGTAAATGGTGGGCCACTCCACCAATCAAGGTGGGAAGAGGGGAGGGCAGAACAAGCAGCAAAATGAAAAACATAAAAGGACCTGCTGCAGGTGGGGAGGAGGGGGGCACTTCCAAAGCAGTTTACAGAGCTCCCTAAGCACTGGATGTGTGAAGAAACTAAAGGATAGTAGTTGAATCTTACAAAATAAAATTAAAAAAAATGCTGTCATCATAAAAATAACCTTTTTGACACCCTTTAGCAAGTGGCTCCTCATACGGGTCTTCTCTTGTTGTACCTTTAAACTCGTGTGCCTAAAACAGTCAGAAGAAACAAAAATACTTCAAGCTAACATAAAAGAAAACTTTACATACAAAGTAACAAGCTTTGCCTCATCCTCAGCAAAACTTTCATGTAAGATTTTAAAGCTTTCAATTCAATCAGCAGCCCAATCAAATACTGATATAGCATATGTGCAGTATTAGCTCCTAATACCATAGTCAAGACTTCATTGTTAAATCAAAATAGATTAATGCATCATGATGATCTCAAAAGAAATTCCAAAGCCCAATGCAGCTTCTAAGGCTTATTCTAAGTAAAGGTATCTGAAGTGATTGTATCATACACCTCAACTCTATCTTTAATCCATAATAAGATTTCAAGAGTAGTTATCAGAATGTGACTTGCTGCAGCATATAGAGAGTCCTTTTCTCTGCCTTTAAAGCTAAAGTGGATTCATTCAATTTTCCCTTAATCTTTTCTTACAACAGGTGATTCTGCAGATCAGAATAAAAAGATGGTGTTGCAGAGAAAATAAGCATCAACTGCCTGTGGCCAATATATCAAAATACTGAATGAATGTTAGGGACGGTACATTTTATACATGCAAAAATATTTTCACAAAACTATTTACCAAAATCAGCATATTTATAATACAGCTCCAATATTAGGAAAAAGAAAGATAAACTTGAACCATAACCAGTTGTGAGGGAGTTACGTTATTGAAACAGGTGATAGGTTTTGCAGCTGCAACATGGAAAGGACAAGAGTTCAGTCATGGAAAAAGCTGCAATTAAATACTTCCCTAGTGTCTCTCAAAAAATTTGGAAGATTCAAATGCTATTTTGTGAAACTAGTCATAAGAACCCCCCCACCAATCATGCCCAACTCTATACAAATAATATTCTCAATTTTTCAAAGTACCAGAAATACCTCTTCAGTTTTCACCTCAGTTTTGAATTCCAGTTCTTCAGACAAATTTGATACAGGTGTTTTATTGCCTAATGAAACACATGAAACAAATACATTTTAAATTACTGTTACATTACATTAATCTAGTCTTACTGTACAACTGCTGTTCCCTTAAGCACATTACAGAAATGTTATGCAACTGAGTAAGCTATTCCAGTGAATGATACATTTAGTAAATGGATTTTAAAATCCATTGCAGTAAATCCTTTAAAGTTAATTTACTCAGCTTTTCCTTAATCCTCTTCTCTTACAACATATAATTTTGCAAATCAGTATAACAATGTGTTGCAGGAAAAATGAGAATCAATTGCAGGTATCTATTAATTCAACATAATGAATATAAATGAAATGAAAATAAACTTTCCTCCGAAATATGGTTCTGCCTTCAACCCACTCTTATATTTTGATGAAGTATTTAGAATGTGGACCACACTGAGTTTTGCGTTATTAACAGTTAAGTTAGGTCTTTTGATTTTGAAACTTATAGGCAATATTTAAATATTGATACAACTACTGCAAACTATTTTTAATAGGCTTCATTAAGGACAGCTCCAAATAGGTTATTAAAATTGTACAAATCATATTAAGGAATGCAACAAATGGGAGCATAAAATTGGGTGTCAAAGTCCAAAACTCGGTCCCCCAAATGAATTACCTGATTTTCAGAGGCTGAGCACTCAAATAACTACCTCCAAAGTCAAATGATTATTTCACAAGGTCTTGAAATCTTTTAACATATATCTTTATATCTTCAAATATGATTTGCTGGTTACTCAGAACATCTGGAAATCTATATATAGATTTTTATA
>JAGPOW010001338.1:25395387-25425762 GCA_030014935.1 Caiman crocodilus
ATATCTTTAGGAAACTGCCTTCCCTCCCCACCTCAAGCAGTACTGGTGTCACCTGGAACTATGGGGGCAGGGGACCAAATAAAGTATGAAACTGAACTATCCAGTGTCCTCTAGTAAATTAGGGAAGGAAAGATTTGCAGCCAGTATTAGAAATGTGTGCTGTCACAGTCTATTGGGGTCAGGTTGGGGTGGGGCAGGGGGTTATTTAGGATTAGGAAAAAAACCCCCAAAAAACCTGTTTTGTTTTTTTTTAAAATCCTGGATTATCAATTTAGCATTTTTCCTGGTGATCAAAACCTACAAATCACACAATATTAAGGCACCCAACCCTATTTTAGGTACCATATTTCTACTGAAATCAGGGGTATTTAAGCATTCAATTACTTGCATGGATTTGACCTCAGTTCTTCTTTTAGTCCATTTCTTCTATTTATTAACGCTACTGAGAAAACAATAAAACTTCTTAAAAAGGTACCTGACCAGTTCTGTTCCGTTTTCTTTGCCATTAAGGAAGACAGAGCTAAATTCCATTTGACTGACTGCTTACACACATTTAAAAAGAAACAAACAAACAACAAAACCCCAACCCCGCAAAACAGCAAAAAAAAAAAAAGAAAGAAAAAAAAGGCGCTTTACCAGCAGAAGCAGTGTGTTAGTTCCAAACAGACTTTAGATCATAATGCCAGGAAAGTCCTGCTCAAGTGCCTGATCTACAGACAACAGGAAGTCCAACTAACACATTTCCTCTTCTGGACATGCACAGGGGTGCACAATGTTTAAAGCACCGTATTTTTTTTTAATGTCTGTAAGCAGCCTATGCATCTAAATGGCAAGTAGACAACTGGAGAGCTACAGTTTTTTCACACTAGATAGAGCTTGGGATTCTATTTGTGCTCTGGGGCAACAGAAATGCCCCACCTGTGTATGTATCAGAAGTGGTGGTGATGAATGCCTCCACATTTTAGTTAGTGCCCTAACTAATAGCTTATTAGTTAGGGCACTTGCCCAGACAGAGAGCCAAAGTCCTAAATCCCCTTCACCCAGATGGGATTAAAACCCATATCTCCTGCTTCCCAGTATCCTAATCACCAGATCAGAAACCAGATACTGCCCATGACCTTCTCCAGACCTCCTCTTTGGTCTGGCCTACCGATGCTTGGTATTTGATATTCACTGGATAAAGTAAAGTAAATATAGTGGGGAAGTTTCTATCCTATTAGGGACACAAAACTCACTCCCATCCACAGCAGCAGCACTGGACATGGAAGGCACCCATGCTTTAGTTTGTCTCTTCATCCTGTCTCCATATACATCTTTCTCTATTTATTTCCCAATGAGCCAGCTTCAGGAAGAGGGCAGAAGGGTCTGGGCAATACCTCCCCCTGTGGGCTGGTGGTTATGGCATTTACTGAGAAGCAGGAGATACAGATTATAACCCCCTGTGGGCAAGGGAACCTAAAACACAGGTCTCCTTTTCCCTGGACAAGGATCTTAACCATTATACCATTGGGCTCCAATGCAAAAGACCTCTTCCTCTTCCTCCTCATCCCCCCCAAAATCCCTCACTAGATGTGAAGTTTTTTGGCTACTAAAAATATCTGAATGTACCCAGTCTTAAGTGCATACTGGGTGATTCCATTTCAATGAGTAGCTGTCTGGACAGAGCATGGCCCTATTGAACATGCAGGCTCATGACCCAGAGATGAATTGCAAACTGTGCATGAATACTAAAAAAACCTGCAGTTGTGTGGCTTCAGTATGTGCTATGTAGGCCTACAAAGGGAAATAAGATTTAATCTACACTGTGTTCATAACAATCTCTATGAAAATCATTTTACAAACTTGGTGTTTTTAATTACTAACAAGTTACCGAACCCTTTCATAGCACTTCTTTTGCCACTGTGTGAGCGATGCAGCCAGGTAACCCAGCTAGGCAACAACAATGCACTGCCTCCTGCCTGCCCTGCCATTACCTCCAATCTCTCTGCAGGGCCCCTGCTGACCTACTGTGCAATCCCAGGGTTCTGATGAACAAAGTCTGAAAACCACCAACTTAGGAAAAGCAAAGTGGAGAAACCTTGATGGAGATGTGTGTTTGTTACCAGATTTTTAGGGACAAATTTGCAAGAGCTTTTTAAATTTTATTTTGCAAAACTCAACTCTAGAACATATTGTATACTAAATATTCCATACATTAAAATAATTTAGGCTGTATCTTAAAACAAACAATCAATTTGTTGTTTACCTCAAATATTAAATGTATTTGGGTCATGGTCCAATACTGTTATTGACAACAGGCACCACGTTATTCACAGTACTTCTAAAGTAGTGGTTCTCAACTATTTTTTAAGATTCAAAGCACTTTGTGTCAGACTCAAGACACCCTCCATATGTTTGTGAATTGAGGAGCACTCCATTTTAAGAACTAATTTATTACAGGAGTTAAACCTCCTTGCAGAGGGAGCAGGCGGGGGTGAGGGGTGAAATTGAGGAGCAAGTAGGTAGGGAGAGCCTGAGTCTACCTGTAACAGGTTAAGCTACTAAGGACTGCTGTGATGTCCCCTATAGACTACTTCATCCCTGCCAGGCTCTCTCTGTCCCGTCTTGCAAGGTCTCACCTACCATGTCTTGATGGAAACTTCATGAATAGGAGGCTGCCCTCAGAGACTGATGAGCCAAATGTGCTCCCTCTTCCTCAATGGCATCTCTCTTGCTGGCCTTATAGGCTTAAGTTATGATCTCCAGCCACCCCTGTGGTCATGCCCATGCCTCACAGATGCTGTATAGCATCACTCGGTTGGGATCCTTGTTCCTCAAAGCCACCAGGCCACCTCGGGCCTTCACTTTTGCTGGGGTCTCAGCCTTCCCAATTTCCACCCCTCTATTCCAGCTGGTCCCTTAGCCAAAGCCCAGTTGTGGATCTGGTTTCCAGGCTCCAGCCCCTTATCTTGCCCTCTGCACTCTTTATCTGTCTTGCTTGGGCTCCAGGCCCTCTGGCCCCAAGCTCTACCCTTTTCTGGGCTACTGCTACTCCTTTTCAGGCTCCAGTCTCCCCCTGGCTGATCTGTGCCTTCAGCCTAACTGCTGGCAGGGCTCAAGGTAATCAAGTACCACTCTGGCACTAATGGGACCTCCAAGCTATTCCTTCCTAGTCACCCAAATCACCAAAAATTTAAGCCTTCTGGCAGCAGAGCAAACATCCAGCCCAGCAACTACCTACCACACTTCTTCCAGGCCCTGAATCAGGTCCCTTGGGTTGCACTCTCCTAGGAAGCTCTATCACAAGGAAATCATCAGTAGCAGTGATTTCACTGCTACTATCCAAGTCTAACTCCTTCCTCTGGCTCTGACTTATATGCTACTAAATCCCTGCCTCTGTCTGCTCATGTGACTGCCTGGTCAGCTGTCCTACAAACACCCTGCCTTTAAAAAGAGGCCACGGCACTTTCCAGTAACAGGGCAAGGGGTCCCAGTAGTCCTTAGCTGCTCATCTCCTCGCACCTGAAGCCTGAGCCCTGCCTTTATCTGCTTTTCTCATGCTTCCTGCAGCACCCTTCAATAACTACTGTGGTACTTCATAATGCCGTGGCACCCTGGGTGAGAACTGCTGTCCTAAAGTGATGCTTACTAATCCTTATTTTCAAGGGAATTGTTACTAAACCTTGTAATCTTTATTGTGCATAGTTCATTTCTGTTATCATTTACCTTATGTTTCAACAAAGATAAATTTTAATAAGGTATGAAAATATATCTGAATGTGTATTAGATACATCTCAATGTATCCTTTTTTCTTCCCGAAGTTGTCCAAAGTTACTGCTATACCAACAGTGTAACTTATGCAAGTACTCCCTTTGGCATCAATTCACAATTAAAACATTAACAAATGGTATTTTCAAATATATATAAATTCCATTGCATATTTGAAAGCATCTTTTTTTAATATTTTAATTGTGAATTGATGCCAAAAGAAGTATTTAGGTAAGTTACTTTGTTGATAATATCTAAGATCATATATACACACATGTAACATTTTATTTGTTTAGCAAATGTAAGTCTGTGAAAGCCAATATTTTTAGCATAAAGATCATATACAAATTAAATGCATAAAAATAAGACTAATTTCAGAAACTGAAAAGTGATCTTAGTTTTTCTGGTTTTTGGTTTTTTTATGAATCAGAAAGAAAAAAACCCAAACTCACCTGAATTAAAGGTTGTATTTTTTTTTAAAGAAACTTCAAATCCAAGGTCATCATTTACTTTGACAGTGTTTCTTTTATCACCAGTCACAAATTGTTCATCCACATACAAAGGCAAGTCATTCTTTTTCCCCAGTTTTGCTGCTAAAGATAATTCATCATGGCTGGTATTTACAGTCAATGTGCTTCCAAATTCAGACAGTAATGAAAGTGTTTGTTCCCTATATGGTGGAGTCCTTATTTCTGAAAAGTCACTTTCTGACAGCAAATTAGTATTAACCTTGTAGTCTACATTATCCACTGCAGCTTCTGAAGACATACAAGAAAGTTCTGATGTAACATCTACACATGGCAAATCATCTTCAGTTCTTTCACTGTCTGTACTCACTTCTGCAGATGGACTAACACAGGCTGCGGTTTCTGTAATCTCCATGCAAAGGGTTTTACCTATATTCAGGAGTTTTACTGTATTCTCAGCAGTTCCTAGTACTTCAGTAACTACTGTACTTTTAGATGTTGTTGATTCTCCCATCACAGGACTGTCATGATTCTCCTTTTTCTCACTAGGGACACTTTCACCTTCTCCTTCGCTAGCCAGAGGCAGAGAACCATTACTTTTATCTGAGTCTGTAGATGATAGGATATAATCAATCTGGCCAGTACTCTTAAAAGTCACATTATTTTTGCCTTTTATTTCTGTGCTTGCAGCACCAAGCTGACTTTCTTCTATGACTGCAAAGGTAAAAAGACTGTCACATTCTTCCACTGCACTCAGAGTGATTACAGCATTTTCTTCAGTATTCTCTACACATGAAGCAGTGTTTGAATCCTCATTGTTGCTGGCAACAGCAATCATAGGAGTCCCACATTCCTCTACATTTTCAACAAAGATCACAGAACCTTCACTTTTTTCTCCTGGGTCTAAAGTAGCTAGTTCAAACTGTTCATCTGTTGTTGTACTGGTCTCAACAATTTTAGATTCCTCTGGTGCATTTGGAGATATAATGGTAGTCTCATGTTTTTGTTCTGCTCTTGCTACAATAAGAGGATTTTTAGGTTGTGTGGCTGTGCTGATCAGAACTATCTCACATTCTTCTGTCATACTAGTAGTGATCATGGCAGTTTCATACCTTTCTTCTGCTCCTGAAGCAGTGAATCCATCCACATCCTGTGTGACTGGACTGGACACATGCGATTTGAAACATTCTGCTGAACTTGTGGGGATCATTACTGTTTCATTTTTTGCTTCTCCATCTGAGGCAACATGTTCAACTCTATCTTCTGTGACTTCACTGGATACGAGAATCACTTGTTCTTCTACTATGCTTGTTGAAATCAAAGCACATTCATCTTTTTCTTCTTTACCACTACCAGTTGGGTGACTAGTATAATCATCTTCAGCACTGGATGCGCTGGGCATGGGGACTTCATACAGTTCCATATCGATAGAAACTACATTACTTTCATTCATTTCTTCTGTCCTTGCAGCAGTGCATTCTCTAGCTGCGCTGGGCATAGGAGCCTCAAATTCTTCTACTATACTTGTGGAAATCATAGTACACTCATCTTTTTCTTGCCTATAGCTAGCAGTGTGTAAACTCCCTTTAAAATCTATGGCTGTACTGGGCATTGGTGCTTCTGTTTCTTCAGTGTCTATTAGGGCCAAAGAGCTCTCATCATTTCCATCTGTTCTTGCAGCAGAAAGTGGGCCCTCCTCAACTTCTGCGACTGAACACTGTAAGGAAGCATCATCTTCTTCCACTGTACTTGTAGAATGGATGTCATCTTTAGATTTTTCTTCTTTGTCATTATAAATAGGTACAGAATTCTCATCTTCCTTTGCAACCAAGGTAGTCATGGGACCCTCAAAATCACTATTGCCTACACAAATCATTGCATTCTCCTCCTTTCCTTTAGCAGGAAACTGCTCCTTATCTTTCTCTGTCACTGCACTAGTCATGGGGCCTTCAGATTCTTCAGTATCCAAGACTACAGCTTCCTTACCTTTTTCTGTATCTGGAGTTGTGACATCTTCGTCTACTGTGCCTGCACTTGTTACACTACTCTCAACTATTCCTTTTACATTTTTGCAGGTCAAGCCACTATTAGTTTCTTTCTCTGCATCAGTCAAGCTGTCAACACCAACTTTATTTACATTTGTGGCAGCTACACCCGATTCAGCTTCTACCTGTTCTGCAACTATGCAGAGAATAGAGCTTTCCCCTTCTTCTGCACCGATACAAATAAGTGCACTTTCCTCTTCCATTCCTGTACATGTTGAAGCATGCTCAATTTCTTCGTTTCCCCTTCCCGTACTGGTCACAATATCTTCACCTTCTTCATCTTCTTCTTTTGAGCCTGTGCTAGTCACAAAGCCTTCATCATCACAAGAGCCTATACTGATCATAGTGATGTTAGGATCTTCTTTTGCTCCTGTGCTGTCCATGGCACTTTTACATTTTTCTGCATGCAAACAAACTGCAAAACCTTCACTGCTATCTCCTAGTCCTGTGCAGACTACTGCAATGTCAGCATCATCTTCTGCTGTTATGCCTGTGCTGGTCACTGCACTTTCACCATTTACAGTATCTTCACATTTGTTGGGCCTTGTTCCAATTTTGGTATTGTTATTTATGACCATTTCAACACATGCACCAGTTACAGTACTTTCTTCTTGGGCATCAGCATCAGGCACTGAGCAAATTATGAAATTATGACCTCTTTCTTCTGCACCTGTACAAGTCACAGCACCTTCAGTTTCTTTCATCTGGTCAACTTTAGCCATGTTGATTTGGAATCCACCTGAATTTTCACTGCCCCTGGATCCTTCACCTGCTTCTGTGCCTGCACTGGTTACAGCACCATCACTTTCTATTTCACCAATACAGGTAACAGAACCTTCAAACTTGCCTGTACTTACAGAAGTTGAAGCCTTGCGTTTTTCTTCAGAGCCTGCACTAGTTACAGCATCATCCTTTTCTTCTGCCCCAGCACTATTCACGTGGTCCTCAATTTCTACTCCACTTGCATTAATTGAGACTTTACCACTTTCTTCTGCATCAGTCATGGTGCACTCACCACTTTCTTCCTCTTTTGTACTGGTCAGAACACTTTCACTTTCTGCAAATCCTTCTGTGACACCACCACCATCTTCTTCAGCTGTGGCAACAGTACACTCACCCACATCTGCTTCTGAAGCAAAACTGACAGCTTCACTGCTTTTTACCCATACGCCTGTTGTAAAACCTTCATCTGCTTCTATGCTTGTGCAAATTACAGTAACCTCACTTTCTTTTTCTGAGCATGTAGTTGTGGCATCACCTTCTTTTTCAGAATGTACACTATGACCACCTTTACCCTGCTTTTCTCCTGTACTAGTAGCCATTATAGTATGTTCAATGGTCTTCTCTGTGCTGGTTCCTATTGCAGTGGCTTCAGTTGTCTCTAGCCTGTTACACGCCATACTGCGTTCACCATTTCCTGCACTGGTGCCTACTGCATTGCTTTCACTTTTACCTTCATCATCAACTATTAGCCCATCACCTTCTTCTGTTCCACTGGCTGTAATAGAATCTTTAAATGCATCTTCTGGATCTCTTGTAACATTGGCAGGCACTAACACAGAAGAAGATTCTATCACAGCACCCCCATCATGTTCCTCATTCTTTTTTACAACATCTATGGCAAGTTCTTTCTCTTCTTTTGCAGTGCAGCCTGAATGTAAGCTCTTTCTTTCTTTCTTTCCTGGATTCACTACAAGTTCTTTTGTTGTTATACCTTCATGATCGGCAGCTTTGTCAGTGAAACTTTCATCAGTTTTTAGATCAGTTATTTTACACTCATTTCTTCTGTGCATTCCATCTTGCTTAGTTACTTGAGCATAATTTTCCTGAATATCCATTAAACCACTTTTGTCCTCTCCTGATTGTTCACTAATTAGGGGAAGCTCTTCCTTTTTTTCTGTCTTGTCAGTCATAGTGACCTCACCTTCTTTCATGACAAAACTTAACACAGTACCACCACCTTTTCCCGTGTATTCTGTTGCTGCATTATCTAAAATGAAGGTGCCTCTATTTAAAGTAGGCCTATCTAAATTAGGAGATTCATTTTTACATGTGCTATCCAAGGAACCAGTAAAACTTGGTAAGTACTTATTTACTGATTTTGTATGGGAAGCATCTTCTGATCTGGAAGAGGTACTCACTAAAGAAACATTTTCTTCATTAGGACTGACCATGTTTTTTAAATTCTTTGGTTTTTTGACATTCTCTGAAGTTAGCTCTTTACCTGGAGCGTTAAGTAAAATTGTACCACTTTTTTCATAAACAACATTTATTTGATAAGCTCCCTGTTGAATGGGGCCTTGATCTTCAGACACCTGTTTGGACACTTTATCTAGGGTGTCATCTACTTTAGTAAAGATGCAGGTGTTTTCACATTCATTTGTTTCTTCAGAATTTTGATTAGCTATACCTGGAAGTTCTGATGCACAAGCTTCAAAGTCTACAGACTTTTTTCTTAACTCATTCTTTGAAATGTGAACAGACATATTTTCTTTTAAAACGTTTTCAAAGCCTTTGTCTTGTGAATTATTGCTTTTTTCTTCTATTTTAGAGGCCGCATGTACTTTTGTTTGTTCTGAATCAAGCTCCATTGGGACTTCACATTGCTCAGAATTTGAGTAATCATTAGTCCTACCTGACTGAGTGGCTGGAATAGGGATGGTTACAAATACGTCTGTTGCTTGTTCTTCTTCCCTTGTTGTGACTTCTTGCATTAAGAAGTTTCCTTTCTTGTTCTCACTTAAAAATCTCTTACTTGACTTTTTGTCCATACCCACTATGGTCCCTAGTATTCTTTCATGACTACTGTCAATTTCTTTAATGTCTTTGTCCTCCAGTTTAGAACTCTCTTCCTTCTTCATTTCTTTATTGCTATGCTTTAAGCTTTTGCTTTTGTGACCTTCCATCGAGACCTTTCTCTCTAATTTGGTGCAACTCAAGTCTCTATCACTTCTGGCTTTCTCTTTTACAGCTATTTTTTCAGCTGGTTGTAATTTAACTTTATGACTAGATTCTTTTTGTGAATTATAAATTGTGTGTGCACCACTTTCAAGTTCAGGCTGGATACTGCTTTCCTCAAAAACTTTATCTTCATTTTTGGATTTGTGTTGCTTCTCTCCATCATTCTCGTCTATATTCTTATCTTTGTCCGGTTTCTGACTGCTGTCTTGTTTTGTGAAACTCTCTTGCAAGTCTGTTTCAAGTGTTTTAGACTGTTTACTGTGACTTTTAGATTTAGATTTTAACAAAAACTTGTCTTCTACAAGACTCTTGGACCTCCGTCTTTCCCTATGAATATTATCTTCTTGTTTTAAATTACCGTCAGAGTTGGCCGATTCCACTTCATGTTTATCTTCCAAACAGCTTTCACTCCTTCTCTGTGATGCAGAAGCAGGTTGCCTTGAAGTACTTTGAGAATCCTTCTGTGGTCTAGAATCACTTGATGATCTTTTGGACTTGTATTCTAATTTTGATTTTTCTGTAGAAATGTGTCTGTCTTTTTTGTTATTTTCTTTACGCAAACTTTCATCATTCTTAAAGGTGTGTTCAGAAGCATTTTTTCCTTCTTTGCTAGCTGCTGACATTTTCCTTTCACTTCTGTGTTTACTTTTTCTTTCCGATTTATCATCTGAAGAAACCTTTGTTAGTTGATTATGTTTCTGCACACTATCCTCTCCTTTCAAGCTCTTCTCCAAAGAATAAAGATCAATATCATCGTTCACTTTATGTATGCTGTCTCCTTTATATTTATGTTTTACTGACAACTTATCTTCTGAAAGAGTTCTCTCCTTTTCATTTTTATCTCGGTTTGACTTTACCTCTTTCTTAGTAATACTTTTCAAATTTTGAGTTTCTGCATCATCTTTTTTAACATGTTTTTCGTTTTTAAATATGCATTTCTGCTTCTGAACTTCTTCGGCACTAGTATCTGTTCTATCCAGCTGCTTTTTAGGATCCCTTGTTTCATTTTCCTGCTGCATGCCTTCCATGTGAACAGAGGTAGATATTTTTCTCTTATGTTCTTTTTCCACTTTGGAATCATTTTTGATTTCCTCAGTAGAATGAACCGACTCTGAAAGTCTTCTGACAGGTTTAGGTGCTTCACTTTTACCATGATTATGTTTCATCTCCTTTGAGATTTTTTCACATACCTAAAACACAAAATCAAAGATATGAACGAAGAAAGAGAAGTGGAATTACTTAGAGATCTAAATTAAAAGGGTAAACCACTCAATTCAGTGTAAATGTGAAAGTTGTTTTCTTAAGGAATTCATGTAAGCTACTGAATGGAAAATTGAATTGAATACCATGTCAAAAACCTGAAATTTAAAATGCCTCTCACCAAGTAGTTAAGTATTTGAAACAATCATAACCAGTAGACTTGCCTGAAATAGTTCTTATTTGAACCAGAACATGCCTTTTAGAGAAACTATTCATCTTGACTTTAAGATTCAGGGATGCATAATAACTAGGTAAATTATACCAATGACAAGTTACTTCCAGTGTTAAAACATTACTTTGAATTTGTCAAACTTCAGATTCCAGCCATAAAATGTTGTCTGCTACACTGAGCAGTTTCTATCAAATGTCTGTTCCTCATATAATTAATTATTTATAGACTGTGCTGAAGTCACCCTTTAAATTTTCTCTTTGGTAGATTATATAGATTGAGCTCAGTAGGCATGTCCAGATGAGCATGGAGCCATCTGCAGTGCCAAATACCGCACATGTAGGCATTCCACGCCAAAAGGAAGTGGAGTGGCACATACGATGGCAGCATGTACCACCCAAAACTGGAGCTGGGCTGGCCAGAGCCATGTTCCAGCTGCCAGCCAGGCTTCTTGCTACAGGCATGCTGCAGCTGCAGCTCCCGCTCCCTGAAACCCCCAAGAACCTAGGTAAGGCTGCTGGGGCCAGCACAGTTGCTGGCCCCAGCTTCCCCTACCCCACCCCAGGGTAACCTGCTGTGCTGCTGCTACTTGTCCCCTGGGAAACACAAGTTACTGCTCATCTGGACACTCCAACTGAGTCTTTCAGCTGGTATTTTTTCTAACTGTGGTTCTTGTAAGCATAAATGAGTTATCTAGATTAGCTCTGCCAAAAAAATTTACAAAGCAGCACTGTTAAAACAAGATTAGAAAATAATATGAATGGAAAGAATGAACGAAAACTAATTAATGAATATTAATCTGATAATAGAAAAATGTACTGTTTATAAAGTAACATCAACCCTTTGTACAATTAAAAACAGAACAGAACATTCCCTCATTTCTCCATAGTTAAAAAACAGTTTTGAAATACATTTAAAAATACATGACATCTACCTCATTTGTCTTTTGTGTTTCTTTGGGATCATCTTCAGACTGTTTTTTCAAACTATTTTCCACATACCTTAAATAAAGAATCAAAGACAGACTGAAAAACATGGTAAAAATTCATACCAATGCATTAACAATTGCAAACTAATCAATTTTTGATTTAGACAATTTTGTATTGAAATATCAAGTAGCATTCTGTGCAACCCTTTAAAATGCATTTAACTACTTAAGTTTCTGTTTCCTCAACTACAAAGAGGGTCAGTATTTACCAACTACAAATATGTGGCGTTAACCTTAAAAGTATATTTAGTGCTGTGAGGAAAAAGCCTGATAACTATTAATATTATAATTAATAAAGATTGCAGGAATAATTGGGATAAGTAAAACTCATCGCATAGGGGAGAACAGATTTTCCTCCTTAACACAAACATAAAATGGACAACTGTCTACACAATGCATAGATCAGGGGCAGTGGCTGGAGGTTCGCTGTGGCATGGGGAGATATGCCCTTCATTTGTTGGCTGACACGTTGAGAGGCCATTTAAGTACTGGCTTGCAGGAGCAAAAACAAAGAAAAGAAAGAAGCAAGAAGGTTAACTCTCAGGCACCTTCCTTCCTGGCCCCCAGCATCCTGTTTCTGCCAGCTGCTGTGCTTGCACAATTTGCTGCTATCAGCCAGGCACTACTGTCACCAGCTGCTGGAATTACAGCTGCTCCAGGGTGCGGGGGAAGGTAGGGATGGAACATAAGCAACAGAAGGGCAAGACAAGACACCTCCCACACTTGCATTCTGGTGCCCTTCCCTTAGGCAGGGGCCCATGCTCCTTTCACCCATCCATTGTTATACTACCAATTTTTATTCTACAGAACATACCTTTAAAAATGTCAACTTAATCTTCTACAAATTTTGCTTGTTTTGTAAGCTGGATTTAAAAACACAACAAAAACAACTTAAGTTTTCAGACTAGCTGAACTTTGCTGGTACCCTTTATAAGGAGGGATAGATAACAAATTTCAGTTTGAACTGCACACTGTATTGTATTAATTGAGATTTCTGAAATATTAACCCAAAGCCATTATGCCTAGCTCAAAGTCTTTATTTCTCAAGGCATATTTTTGTCATGGACCATTTTATATTGGGAACGTTACGTGCATATTTTTAGCTTTTCAAAGTGAGGCCATGAAGTATTTTGGCTGTAATATTAATTAAAATGACAGAGTAACAATTCATTTTAGCTTGTTTTCTTGTTAAATTCACTCTTCTTAAGACTGCTCTGCTTCCAGGCACTGAGAAAGAGAGCATAAAGCCAAAAAAGAAACAGGAGGAAATTAGGGGGAAAAAAAATAGCGCTAGGGGAAAAACGAGTTCTCAGATGAACAAAAGGTTTTCAGAGCTGTTCGTAACATACAGTTTAATGATGTTGTAGACTAGTAAGACCTTAAGCTGAGGATGCGATCAAGACTATACAACTAGGAGTGTAAAACAGAAATATATTTCTCACGATAAATTAAGCATCACAGTTTTGTTTCTAAAAATTTTAGTTTATAAACTCAATTTTCCTGAAATATTGTTCACACATATTAAGGGTAAATTATTATTGGAATAGATAAGTGGTAACTGCAAAAATAAAGAGAAGGTTTTGTTTTGTTTTTTTTAAAAAAGTGAACGAGTTAATATGTATTAATCTATCTGCAAAAAGGAATACCTTGAATCTCTTTTTCTTTTCCTGCTCAGGGCTACCTTTTTCTCTAAAAACTTCTGTTCTTTAAGCACATCTTTAATGCTGGTGCCAGTTGCTTTTATTTCAACACCTCTGACTGATGACTCTTCTGAGTTCAAGCCACTTTTGCCTAAAATGACAATATACAAATACAGTGCTTGAAAAAGCATATCCTTTATGATTACTTTCAGTTTCTTACAATGCTATATACAAGTTTGGAAACTACTAAACTGGGCTTTTGTTGTTTCAGCTGTGCACACATTGTGTGCACATTTCACATTGTGGACAACATGAAACTGGAATTTTGCCTATTTTGCTTTAGGAAGTGTTCATTTGTAATAACAGGTGAACTTGACCCCTGAAGTAAATGGCAAAACTCCTATTGACTTCAATAGTCAAGATTTCACCTTATTTGTTTTAAAAACAAAGGCTGTTGTTGCTATTTTAACACCTTTAGCATCTTGACTCCCAGTTTTCAGTGATTTGGTTTTTTCTGCAGCTTTTTGTTTACGTTTCTCTTCAAGTCTCTCTCTGTTAATCTGCCTTCTTAAGAGTCTCTCTTCTTTTTCTCTGGCCTGAAGAAAAAAAAAAGAAAGGGGGGATTTTTTTTTTTTTTTTTTATCAACAGGCCAAATAGACAATGATGATCGTTATGAACAGCACAAAATGCTCTACAAAAGGCAATTGCTATAATTCTGCAGAAATCAGAAAGTTTCAGCTTGAAACCAAATAACCAATAAGCTTTTAAACATCACTGTACAAACAATTAAACCGCATACTACTTTGACAGATGTCACGAGTCTTGAAGGCATGTAGTCCATGAGTGTGTGGAATCTCGTCTCTGGCTCCATGCTCCAATTTCAAATTCTGCCCTTTCGCAAACTTTGCAACGTTTTCTTTTTTCCCCTCAGATAAGGCTCTTTGGGTAAATCTGGTATCTTTTACTAGACCAACTAAATAGTTTGAAACATTTTTCTTAGCAAGCTTTTGGATTTAAAAACCCTTTGTTAGGCCGAGTGTATCTGCAGTTGGTGTGTGCTCTTTCTGGATGGCACACACCAACTTCTTTCCTTCTCAACTTTTATACATAAGATTACCTGGGCAACTGCAGAATCCAATTTTGCCCAGTAGCTCTGTGAGGTATACACCTGGACATAAAATGCACAAGCCAGTATATCATGTGAAGGTTATGAAATAAGAAACCCAACATTTTTTCTAATAAATCCTTTACACAGCCCAGCATGTAGCCGTAAACTTCTCTCCCCCTTTCTGCTAGTACAAAGCAGCAGATTACTGCAAGAATAGTAGTAACTGCACTGTAGAAGACTATTACTCTGGACCAAGCAGGCTCAGGTTCTGCCATAAGCTACTCTGCAGGTACATACGGCCTTCATTCCTTCTCTAAGCTAGAGTTTTGCTCAGCTGCATAAGTCAATAGATATCCATCTATGACCAAAAGATTCTTTCCATGAAGAGATGACCAGTCACATAATACTAGAGAAGGTTTGAAGAAGCAAAGCTGCCACTATGAAGTGAACTGCCAAATGAAAAGCAGAATTTTTGTATTGCAAAAAACAAAAACAAAAAAATCCCCAAAACAAAACCTGAGAGAAATAGAACAATTCACGTAACTAAACTTACAATAGACTGGCGGCGTTGCTCTACAGTCCGCTCATCATCAGAATCACTGTAATACTTGGAATACAAAAAAGGCTTGTGAATATAAGCATGACGAACTGGCTTGGATTTTCCATCACTTGGTTCATTAGTCTGAGTTTTTGTCTTATTTTGGTTGTTCTTCTCTTCTTCATCTAAAAAGTAATAATAACCACCCCCCAGTAAAACATGAATGTAAATTGGTCAGTTAGAGAAAGGCATCAATATACACTTATTTATTTTTACAATGTATACATGTTCTGGTAAGTTTTACAAAAAAACTATCAGCAAAAAAAAAAAAGCGTTCAAAAATACAATTCATAATTTACAAAGAGTTCCTAGAACCTGAAAATGACACAAAACTTAGCTGCTGCCACTGTTCTGAGAAAAAAGTAAATAAATAACACAGAAGGCATTCAATTTTTTAAAACACTTTTAATTTTAGGGGTGTATTTAATACACTGTACTTACTTAAATCTAAGATGAGGCATCTCCCCCAAACAGCATGTAGGGGAAAAGCCCTTTATCTTGGATTCACATACAAATTGGGGAATAGTCGTGGGCAAGCAGCTACTGCAGCTCTGACTCTGGCCCAAATCCAGGCTCAGGGCCAAAGTCAGACCCAAAGCAATCTCCTGCTTCCCTCCTCACTTCTCCACCTCACTACCACTACCCTACTTGCTCTCTGCAGCTTCTGCCTCCTTCTGACCCCTTTTACCTCCTTTACTGTCAGGGGGACTCCCTCCTGGGAACAGAGTATAGGGCAACTCTGTACAGGTCAGCAGCACTGCTGCTGCACAGCCTCGCACAGGATGCACTTCCACGTGCTGTGCTCCATGACCCATCAGGGAACAGAGCCCAAGCAGGATCTGATAGCAAAGCAGCTGGGGTGGGGGGAGGAGAGACTGTGGGGGAGGGTGTAAAGTGGTAAGGAGGCAGGAAACAAAGGTGGGGGGAGGGGGTGTCACTTGACCAACCCTCCACCTGGCCACTGCTTTCTCTGCTGTAGTTGGACACATGTACACACACACCAACGAATTTAAGACAACCCTGAAATAATTAGATTCTATACCTGGAATACAAGAAATGTATATATTTTCTATATACAGAACTAAACATCATCTTAATTCCAGGTCATTTTATAATTGGGTAGACACGGTAGATAAAACCATAAATATTAGTCTGTTTCACTTGCATGTCACATAATAAGTTGCAAGATAAATGTTCTTGCCCATTCAAAAGTAAAAAGCAACCATCTTCCACATACCAAAAAAAAACTGAACGGAAATTTTTTGATTTAGAAAAATCACAGATGATTTCTTTTTTTCCCCCCCTTAAAGCATCCAAATGATTTGCATTTCCCTTTACATTAGTCAATGGCTGGAGAGTATTCTAGTTAGCACAAGCACATCAACTTTGTTTTGGGAGGGTTATTCAACACGAACATATAAACACCAGCGTTTAGGTTCTATTCAACGTATCTGCATCCCCAAAACATGAGGCTTGTCTTCACTTCATATTTCATCAGAACTGATAAAATGTTGAACATGATTTGTTCTATATTATACTAACACCAACCTCAAACAATGTCAAGTTAGTAACTCAATTCTTTCTGATCATTTTTAGTCATCAAATATTACAGGTCAAACCCACCACGTGCAGATTCAGTGTCAATACTATTCTAAAGCAATCTATCCTAACCATGAGAAAAATCCAGCTGCCTACAGACCAACCAACCTCCCTCCATACCCGGGCAAATCTCCTAAAACCTCACAACATACCAAAAAGTTAGAATTGCCCAAGATTAGGAAGGGACAGAAATTAAATGGAAAGAACAACGATTTCTTCTTCTGCAGTCCCTACACATGGACTCATCCAAGTCCTCTCCACTAAGGACATGTCAGTCAAAGATCCACCCAAACACAGCAGCTCAGCTTGAAAACCAGTTCTCTAGCCTAATGCACATAAGGACACAATGTGGCTAGCATGACATGCTACCAGTTTCGACTCCGCAGCCCAAATGATCAGATACCCACTTACAGCTTGATGGAGTGGGAACAGCCTTTGGCACAAGTCCAGAGAAAGGCTTGTAGCCTCTGGAGCCACAGTGATGCTTTACCAACTCCTCAATTCCAAAACAGCCTGCCCACAAGACACCTGAACTCAAGTTAGAACTAGAGTCAAAAAAAGGTAGGGGAAGAAAGGGAATAGAGAGCAGAAGGCATTTTTATGAAGCATTCCCATACCATCCTAAAATTCTTCACACAAATAGAGTGATTGCAAAATAACAAAACAATCATGAACTAATATTTCAATATGATGAAATATTATTATTGCTGATAAGATCTGTGAGGAGAGGAATCTTTGCTAACAAAAGATGCTTTTCCTCCCCTCAAAACTCTCATGCACATATATATTTTGAATTACATTTTAGAGAGATTAAGTCATACTATAATATTATTCATTTAAGGTGACAAGAGAATTTTTTTTTTAAAATAATGTTTACCATCAGATGTGATCTCTCCTTCTTCAGTGGTATCAGAAACTACTACTTCTTCTTCACTTTCTTCTTCAAAGGAAGAGAGGTCACTTGTATGGACAGAGCTCACAGTGATATCACTAAGTACCTCCATATCTGACTCTTCCATAGCATATTCTGAAAAATTAAAACAGCATATCAAATCTGCATCTCAAACCTGTTTTCATAAGGCAACTGCAATATTTTTTAACTGTCATAGAAATTCCCAGATTTAGAGATACACAACAGCAATTCCTTCAACCACAGTAATTTCATTAATTTAAGTGGAACAACTCAGGTTGGAGAAATAAACAAAATTAGGAGCTCTCCTGTAAATCTAATCTGTAGGCCAGGGGTTGGCAATACTTTTGCAGCAGAGGGTGCCGATTTAACTGAGCTTAGATTCAAGCAGGGATCCAAAAATCAGTCTATGCCTCCAAAGCTGCAGCTATCAACCCCCCTAACCCAGCTCCTATCCCTCCTGCCCACAATGCTACAATTACTGCTTCTCTCTGCTGCCTGGCCTTGTGTAAACAGAGTCCCACCACTGCTGAAATGCCAGAGAGGGCCCCTCTCTACAAAGCAGATCCAGCCTGCAGACTGTAGATTGCCAACCCCTTCTCTAAGAGGTGGTCTGTGGC
The DNA here is from genome assembly GCA_030014935.1 of Caiman crocodilus. Classification (NCBI taxonomy): domain Eukaryota; kingdom Metazoa; phylum Chordata; order Crocodylia; family Alligatoridae; genus Caiman; species Caiman crocodilus. The sequence goes on from JAGPOW010001338.1 coordinate 25,413,501, forward strand.
CTCAGGTAAAGCTTGTTATAACAAAGATAGTAGTAGCTCAAAACTTATAGTTAAATGACTACACTTGCCAGCATCATTAGCACCTCATCTTTTTCAAGTTCACCTTTGAAAAACTCCATCTCAAAAAACTATACTGCCAAAAATTTCTCAAAACCCCTGCCTACTAGTACATTTAAAAAACAAACAGTTTTCTCCTCCTGTACCTTCTTTTGTGCTTTCTGCTGCCTTGTGTTTATTGCTGTTCTTTTCTGGAACCAATTGTTTTACTGATTCTACCTCTTTCACATGTTTTTCTTCCTTTGATTTTAGGTTATCATCATTCTTCTTTGTGTAGTCAGACTTCTTGTCAGCCTTTTCTTTTTTGTCCTTCTTTCTTTCCCCTTTCTCAGTGCTGTCTTGTTTCTTGTCACCTTTTTCTGTTAGTTTGCTCTTCTGGTCTTCACTTTCTTGTAGAATTTCTTTGCTTGCATGAACCAAGATGTTAGCATCTTTCATTACATTTTTGACCTCCTCACTTTGACACGGGAGCTCAATTAAATCTTCACACTTAGCAACTGTTTCAATTCCTTCTCCTCCAGGATCACAAATAGCTCGCTCTCTGTCTGGCAAGTCCTCTGAATTTCGCTCTCTTTCTGTGCTACTGTCAATACTCTGTTGAGACTGGAGTCTTTTTGAAGACCTGTCATTATTCTTGGAATTTGTATTGTCTGTTGAAGCTCTGGCAGCACTTGCTTCCTGGTTAAGAGAAGTAATCGTTTCCAAAATGGACATGGCATCACTAACTACACTAGCACTGGGAGCAGCAGCAGAAACACCTTAAAAAAAAAGAGTGAGAAAGGAAAAAGAAAACATTTTAGCTTGCCAAGATTTCTTTAGCTTTTGCTAAAAGAAAACAGGTATTGTTATATTGACTGATTGTTTTTGAGGGAGAAGTGTTTTCCAAATAAATCTATAATCTCAGGAGTTTGCTGGAGGAGGAGGAGGAGGAGAAGACTTTACCTTTCATGAGAAACTAAATTATTGGGAGTTTTGCTTTATTTTGAACAGTGTTTATTCTTTTTTTTACCCAATAACAAGATGCCAGTCTACTAAATCAATTGAGATTTGATAGGTTTGCAATTTGCAACATTTTGCTGCTGCCACTGCCAAGATAAGCAGACGTAGTCCACCCACAAAGGGCCTGATTCCATTCCTTTGAAATTCAGTGTAGCCTCAGAATTTGGAAGAAATGTTCCACTGATGATTACAGGAAAAATGCTAGGTATTGTTTCCTCTAATAATTTTTAAAATTATCTTGTCACGCTATTAAAACAGATTAACTGTAATTGTAGTGAATATTATATTGTGCAGAACGACAAACAAGGAAGACTCAATGCAACAGATGGGCATGTTTTGTACCATGACTACCTTCTTAGACCATGTCCATATGAGTGTAGACATTTGTTTTCCAGAGATAAGCAGCAGCACACCTTGTATCGCAACTACTTGTCCCTGGGGAATACCTGTGTCACATGCCCTCTGGTACACAGCAGGTTACTCCGAGTAGAGTAGAGGAGGTTGGGGCCAGCACAGTTGCAGCCTTACCTGGGGTCCTGGGGGAGCTGCAGCCATGGTGATCATGCTGTTTGGACCCTGGCAGTCAGCTGAAACATGGCTCTGGCTAGCCAGGCTCCGATTCTGGGTGGCACACACTGTTTCCGAGTGCACTGCCCCCTGTACACTTCTGACCCCAGGATCTCCCTGTGTCAACCCCCCAACAATTGCAGCGTGTGGCAGTGCAGACAGGTCTGCAGCACCACATACCACATGGCCGTGCTTGTCTGGATATGGTGTTATAGCAGTGACTCTGAAAGTGGGCAAGGAGGAATTAAATGAATTAGTGCTTACCCACTGCCATAGTTGATTTAAGCCACCTGATTAACTTACCAGATTTAAAGGAAGTACAGCCCACAGAAAAAAAAATGCTGGTATTTAAAATAAGTGTGCTGACTGGGAGAATCTGTACCCAAAATCAAGTTTGTGGAGAAGACTCAGTTGCACAGTTCACTGAGAAATTTTGTTAGCTAAAAAACATGAGCAACCAAAAAATCTGCAAACTAGCAACCATTTAAGCAATGTAGTTTTGCTAAACATATCAGAACCCAAATGCTTCTTTGTACTGCTCAAATCTTGAGAGTAATGCAAATACTTGAGTCTTTCTATGCATAATTACATTAGAACATCTACAAGTTTTGAATATAACTTACATAAACAAGTAGTCTAAAAGAAAGGTAAGAGTTTTTCTTCCACAGAGTTATTGTTGGTCCTCCAGAGCAAGTTATAGGCTGCATTCAGATGTGCAGGGGCATGTACTTGCAGCAGCCCAAATAGTAGTGGCACAAATTTGTGCCACAGCACCCATTCCCGCATATGTGCTTTGGTGAGGAAAAAAAACTGTCCTGCATTGGGCAAACTGCCTTTTGCTCAATCCACCTAGCTCCCATCATGCTAGAGCAACTGGAGCAAAAATGAAATAGTAGAGACACTCTGGCCACCAGCCAGAGTGCCTCCCTGAAGGGCTGAAACTCCTTTTGTTCCAGAGCAATAGTGTGTACCACATCACTTTTTTTCTTTCAGTATTTTTTTTGTTTTGTTTTTGCTACTGGAAAATCCCAGTGGCAAATCTGCAGTAATATGGCACATTTTAACATTATGGCATGCAGTTTTCAGTACTGCAAAGAGATTTGCAGGGCCACAAATCACATGTACCTGTATGTCTGGATGCAGCCACAGTGTTGGAGTTTTGGACCACCACTTATGGTAAATTCATTTCCTGGACTTTTTTTTTTTTTCCAGAACGAGTGACGCTGTTAAAAATTAACTTCTTTTTCCTCTTTTCTTCCCCCCCTCCACACAAGACAACAGTAAACAATTATCACGAATTACTCTTTAGAGATTCTACCGATGCCAAAATTTACTGTTTAGTGCTAAAAGTAGTAGTCAGGGTTGTTTTTGCCAGGCAGTGCAGGTAGCAAACAGACAATATAATCTGAAGGCAAAATACCTTGTACAATGATAGAAGTGTCTGCTTTTTCTTCGCTTGGAGATGTACTGGGACCAGCCTCCTCCTTGTGATTTAAAGTGGCTAAAAACTCATGGACAGCTTTTTCCACCTGAGGTCTGAATGTATGATTGATCTTTGGATCCACAACCTGAGAAATAATTCTGTCAATTCCAGATTCCAACATTCCAGACCTGAAACAAAGTTACATTAATACTTAATTATAAGGTGAATGGTTTCCAATAGTTAAATTAATAGTTGCACTCACCTAAAGCATGTTATAACAGAGCTTCTAAAAAAAGCATTAAAAAGTATTTGTAAGAGTTGCTTCAAAAACATTACTAGCTAACTATTTTAATCTTATTAGTGTTTAAAATGTACTACCAAAACACACAGGAAGAAACAATTCCACCAGCTTGGAAAAGCTTGCTGCACATCAAAAGGTATAAATAAAAATATCCCAACTAAAACAAATCCAGTAACTCAAATATATCAATAGCTTTTCCATCATGCTACTAATAAAGTAGCACCTTCAAGATAATGCAATAAAATTGGTGTTTAGTGTCTATGTATTTCATAGCGTGTGATGGTATAATAAGCACAATATCAACGGTCATCTCAACAATTCCAATGATGTAACAATTACAAAGTAGAAGGGTTTAAATAAAAAATTAACTGTATTAAAGAGTGAACACTGAAATTGTTACAGCGTCAAATGGTTTGCCTTTAATATACCACCAAGCTGTAGACTGTCCTGGTGACATCTCACTTGAGATTTAGTCTCCACTGAGTATGAACTCATCATCAGTTGTTGATTCCCACAACTAAACTCTGGGAAAACTGAATATGGGAAAATGAGAATATATATACTTAAGGATTATGAATAATGAACCTTTCAGGTTCCTCATGGGTCACAGAAATGGATAGGACAGGATGTGTAATCTAGCGTTTCCCAACTCGTGCACCACAGCACAAAAGCATGTCATCAGAAATGAACAGGTGTGCTGAGGAATTTTGCCATAGCAATGAGCTACAATAAGTATGAGGATTGGGAATGCCTTAACAGGTGTGCGATGGAAAATTTGTATTAATATAAGTGTGCCTTGGGCTAGAAAAAGTTGGGTAACACTGCCCTAATCCATACAAGCTAGCTTGGAGCAATGACTATTTATCCTTGTCTTAACACATAGACAGAAAAACCAGGTGACCAAGTCAATAGTATGATATAGGCACTGGAAATGCTCATTCCAAGTTATTTTGTCATAACTTTACCAATAATTTAAAAAAAAAAAAAAAAAAAAAATCAAGTAGGCAAATCAGTGTGGATTTTGCTTTGGGAACACCTTTGAACCCTTCACTCCCTTTGATTTGTTCATTTCTGACAATGCTGACCCTTAACTTATAAGATTTAAATGGCAAAAGAGAAAGTAGGCTAGGAGCTCTGTGTGACGCAACTGAAGCTCTCACACTCTAAAGGAGCCCAATGGCACTTAAGTATCCAAAGTGGCGATACAGAACCAGGGACCATTACCACTAACTCTTGATGATGACAGGTTGGCAAATCAGTAATTCTTCATATGGTTTCAGTGCACCTTCTTGAGCTCCTTTACAAAATCCTAAGGAGATACAAACCACCAGAACTCAAATTTCTCTCAGGTCTGATCAGTAATGGAAGTAACTCTGTGTCCTGCGACTTACTTGAGAACCTGCTGCCTGATGTTGTTCCTCAGCTGGTTCTTGTTCAGGTGAGGACTCCAAGTATGAGTTGCCAGGTGGTTGGACACAAAGTTGTCCACGCGCTGTCTCAGGTTCTGGTAGGCAGGCTGCAGGGGACAGCATGCAAACACACACACACACACACACACACACACACACACACGTGTGTCAGGGGACAGAGACATGACAGTCAGGCCCACCTCATCACCCCCAGCTGCTCTAACCCCCTCCCTTCACACAGCCTCTGTCCCAGCGCAGCTCTGCTGAAAGCCTTGGCTGCAGGGCTGCCAGCCAAGGCAAAACCACCTATGAGCTCCCTCCCACCGGGCCCGCAGCGCCCTTGTCTGCCCGCAGGCCCCCGGCCCGGTCCGGCCCACACCTTGGTGTCCACATCGGCCAGGCAGTCGCGGCGGAACTGGTCGAACAGCCCCTGACTCTTGAGGTGACTGACGATGCGCGACACGAGCTCGGGTTCCGCCGCGCCGGCCCCCGAGGCCGCCCCGGCGCCGGGCAGCGGCGGCTGCTGCTCGGGGGGTGGGGGCGGAGGTGGCGGCGGCGGCGGGGGCTGCGGGGTGCTGGCCATGGGGAGGCGGCGCGGCGCGGCCTGCACGGAGCGCGGCGGCCGGCGGGCCGGGCCGGGCCGGGTCCCGAGGCAGCGGCTGGAACCCAAGCAGCGGCCGCCGCGGCTCTGACCCCGGAAGTGAAAGGGAATGGAGGGAGGGAGCGCGAGGCAACGACACGGGAAGCGATGCCATGGGCGCGCGCGGGGATTGGCTGGCGTGGGGGAGCGGCGCTGCGGGCCCTTTAAGAGCGCGATGGGGGGAGGGGGAAGAGCCGTTGGAGGGCCGCTGCACCCCCCCTCCCCCCCGCTCCGTTTCGGGCCTGAGAGAGAAGCCGCAGGGCCTCGCCCCGGTGTTGTCCCCCCGGGTAAAGGGCAGGTCGCCCTCCGGCAGCCCCAGCAGCCTCCCGACGAAGCGGAGCCGCGCTGTTGCGCTCTTCCCGGCAGTGCCCGCCGAAGCCCCACCCCTTCCTGCCCTCAGCACCATAGTGCCGGGGCAGAGCGAGGCGTGGAGGCGGAGTTAGCTCTAGCCCCGCCCCGGGGCGTGAGTAGGGACCGCACCCCCCCCTTCCTGGCAGTTTCCGCTGCGGGAGCGCATGCGCAGGTTGCTCGGACGGGGGCGGGTCTTGGTCCAAAGTTGCACCTTCGCCGCGTGTAGTCGCGTGGTGTGCTGGATGTGCGGAGGTCCTCACTTGTGTGATCATCAGTAGTAAAGTATTTAAAACGTACAATACTTTTTGAGGCAGCTGATTGCTGCAGCATGTGCAAAACCCAACTCACTCTCAGGGAGCCTAAAATGATTTTTGAGGGAAGTTTTTTTTATATAGTATATTTCGAGTTCTAGATCAAAAGAGCCAAATCAATCGATAGGAGCTGGAACAGGTTCAGCTAATTTGGCTCCAAAACCCGTATCTGTTGAACAGGAAGAACTCACTTGTTCTAAGCGCCATGAATGGGGCTAGAACCTGGGAGCATCCTCCATTCCCAGCTGCAAACCCTGGGATTCAGATACTCCCAGTCCTCTTGGCAGGCACTCTGTGTGCAGGCTCAAGCCCAGGGGTCTTGGGGTTTGGATGCCCCCAGAGTTAACTTATGTTAAGAACTGTAGAAAAAAAATGACAAAGCCATAAGTGTGCCCAAGCAAGGGGATAACGTGAGGGGGATGGGGGTGAGGAGAGGAACACAACTAGGTTATATAATGACAAAGTTAGCCATCTAAACCTAGCGGGTGTTGCGGCTGGGGTGGGGGTATGGGAGGGAGATGGTCACGACACAGAGAAAAAAGATAGGTAAAAAGGACCTACTAAACAGAAGTCTGCTATGGTAGAGGGGGTAGGTTGAACAAAGGAAGTTAACTCAGTCTACAGTCCTATTGCGGGGGTCCTTGTCAGGTAGAGTGGAGTGGTCTGTGGTTTGAGAAATAGCTCTCAGAGTCCATAAGGTGCAGAGGGGGGTTCAGATGGTCCCCTCTGGGTCTTGTCTGGTGGTGGTCAGTCTGGTGAGGTTGGTGTACTGGCACTGGCCTGTGATGTGCTTGATGTAGACGTTGCAGGACCAGCGGATGGTGTCAGACCAGCAGATGACATCAGCTTGGTGTAATGATGAGAGACGCAGCAGGCACGCAGGACATTCTTGTTGCTGGGGTCCCAGGCTCTGAGTGCTCCCACAATGAGCACATCCACCATCAAGTCATAGCCATGGTTCCTCAAGAAGGTGGCCAGTGGGACATACTTCTGCTTGCAAGCCTGGGTGTTGGTGCAGGCTTGGCACCAGTTCTCAAAGGGGATAGTTATGTCCACGATAATGATCTTGGCCTCCTTGTTGGTGATGATGAGGTCGGGGTGCATCTGGCTCTTGCAGCCCAGGATGACATAGTTCAAGGAGATCTCTCCTGCTGTGGCTGGGATGGCCTTCATCAGCTGGTCCCAGACTGTTGTGGCAGAGCTGCCAGACTCTGGCACACAACTTGCAGGTGAACAGCACTTGTGGGAGGGTCTCCATCTTGTAGCCACACTGTTGGCACCTCTTGTCCCAGCAGCCATAGAAGACAACCTCATACAGAGGCAGATGCAGTGGAGGAAGTGCCAGTCTGCAAAGCTACCGCTGGGCATGAAGTGGTTGTTGGAGTCTGACCTCGAGGTGACGTCGAAGACCTTGCCCTGGTTCAGGTTTGGCCTTCAGGTTGCCCGCATACTTGTTGTGGATGGTGTCCTTCAGGAACTATTCCAGGAAGGTCCTCATGTGGGGCATCATGGTAACACAGTTGGCATGTGGGGCTGTCATCAGCAAGACTCCCAGCTCTCCTCAATCCAGGTCCAGGCACAGCTGATGCATTTCCCAAGGCAGCACATGGCATTGTGGGCTCAGCTCTTCAACAAGAAGCCCCCACTGTCTCTGATGAACTCACCCTATAGTGAGCCGATGAGGAAGGTGGTTAGGTCAAGCCTGGTGGGTTGCATTGTGATCCTCTTGTGGGCAGTCTTCTTGGGGGTGCTGGTGGCAATGGTACTTACCGTTGGGTCTAAGCAGGTCAGGAGGCAGTACATGTGGGTGATGACTGCGGTGTCACACAGGCACACATCCTCCATCCCAGACTTTTTAGTCCAGGGCTTCTGATGCTCCCTATGCTGAACCTTAGCTGGCAAGAAGCTAAGAAAGCTATTCACACTTTCTTATGACTGTTTGCTTCAAAATAAATGCTTCAACTTTGATGACCCAGTTTTCACTCACTCACCGGTGAGTTATAGTGAGCAATAGAAAGTAAATAGGAATGAGACTTACTTGTATGTTTTTTGCATATTTATTCCCATACTTGTTTGCATATTTTTCAGTGTATGGCAGTTTTTCAGCAAATAAAATAATTCTGAGCTTCCAAAACAATAATTTCATATTTAAGATCTGGCAGACCTGGTGGGGAAGGAGAAGGGCATATGGGGCTAGTGGGCACTGTGACTGTGGCTGTGGCTGAATGCTTTCACATCAGTGGGGCCCATGAAATTAATGGCATTTTCCTGTTAAAACAGGACCCTCGAGCCTTTTGCTTGTTGCTGTGGCTGTCTGCCATTTACTGCCTCAGATCAGAGGTACATCTTGCCCAGTCTCCAGATCTGGCTGCGGCAAAAGGGCCAAGGGCCTGAGGAAGCTACCAGCTGCTCTGAGACAACATCCAGGACATCACCAAGTCAGCTATCTATGGTGGTGTGAAATGCACTTCCAGGCTGATCTATGAGAAGACCCATAAGGTGCTGAAGGTCTTCCTGGAGAACATGATCTGCAACACTCACCTACACCAAGCACAGCAAGCCCTTGACCATGAAGTGTCAGGGTCACACCTTGTACAGACTTAGCGGCTAAACTCTCAGTACCAAAACACTAAGTGTCACATAGTGGCTGATGGTGCTAAAAGGGAGAGTGCACAGGCTATAACAATGGTTTTCCCCTACTGTTTCTCTCCCACTTGCAACCTCCAGCATTGACTGTCTAGGACATTCTTGAATCAGAGGCCCAATCTCAGTAGCTATTGATGCACTCTTCAAGAATTTGTCCAATCCTTTTTTGGAAAAAATGAAGTTAACTGACTTGCATAATAGTAACTGGGAAAAAAAACAAAACAGCAGGAGTTACATAATTCTGGCACCTTTTTCTAATTCTTATAACCCAAGTTAATAGGAACACAAATATAGAATGCATTAATTTGTGTTTTAGAGTGAGGAAGATCAGGTTAATTCAGTTGAAATCTCATTTGGCCTTGTTCACTTGCCAAGTTTTCTTGGCCTGAACCCATTTACCATGGTTCAGCAAGATCACTTTTGTTGAAATATAGATTGGATAATAGAAACAAAATAAAAAAAGAAGTGAAAAAAGAAAATGGATGGTAAAAAAAAAAAAAGTTTCTTGTCATAGTTAAAGCTATAGTTCTCTGAAAAAGCCAATATATAATGGCTAGATATAGATAGCAGTACAACATAACAGTAAAAAGACAGTGACAGATAATACTGTAGACTCCTTTCCACCTTGGCTAAAGTCACTACCTTAACAAGCAAAGCAAGGATGAAAGTATGCTTACGTATCGAATGACAAAACCATGAGTTACTCATTTTTAACAAAAGAAAAAGAACTTAGCTGTAATTGTGCAATTACACAAAATTTGGGGTGTAATGAATGGAGATCCTGTTTTGGTACAAATGTTGAAAACTGCTATCTGCAGCAGCAGGAATGATCAAAAATCTTTTGATCGTAAGAACAGGGGTCACAAGACTGCTACAGCAGATTTTAAAAAGCAGGCCAAAAATTCAAGTCTTGGCTGCAGTTTCTCCATGCAATAAGAACTTAGAGGCTATTTAAAATGGAATATTGGGAATGTGGGGAGAGGGCAGTTTTTCAAAGCTATTTAGACATCTATCTACATTTCAAAAACTTCAACATTTTTCAATAGTGGCACTTCTTATAGTCTTCTGTCTACATTTTTGCTGCTTAATATTTTTTCGTTTTAATCTGAACTAACTTGTTAGGTCTTCAGAGTTTCTATTAGGGGTATGCGAAGTGGGCTGTATTTGATTTGGATTCAGATTCGGCCAATTTCGGGGGACAGTGGATTAGCTGATTTGGATTGCTGTCCCGATTCGATTTGGCTGAATTTCAATCTGAAGATTCGATTCTGTTTTGGAGAATCAGTGATTCAGCCGTAGACACAGCTTTATATGTTTTTTCTACATACCTCAAGGTACCAGGCGCGGGTTGTGAACACTGAGATTGTGGGGCAGATGGAGCATCCCACAGGAGCACAGGGGGTTCCCCACATACTCAGTGGTGGACTGCCTCTCCCACGTCCCCCTAGCTTGGCAATTGAATGCAGGGAGACCCCAGATGCCCCCCCCTCCAGATCTAGGAGGAACCAGCTGCCAAGCTGGGGAGTGCATGGGGGTCCCCCACCTGCTTTGCAGTGGACCTGGAAGTGGACAGAAGTGCTTCTGATCCACTTCTGGGTCTGCCGCCAAACATGCTGGGGACCCCGCCAGTGGTCCTGTGGGATGCTCCATCTGCCCAATCACCTCAGTGTTCACAAGCCACCTGGTACCTTGAGGTATGTAGAAAAAAAAATATAAAGCTGTGTCTATGGTTGAATTGTCGAATCTCTGAGTCTCTCCAAATTGAATCAGAAGCCTCTCAATGGGTCTCCTCATTTGATTTGGATTCTGAAATTCAGCCGCTGAATTGAGCTGAATCTCTTCCAAATGAAATCAGTGACCGAAGATTTGCACAGCCCCAGTTTCTATATGCCTGTTGAATTGCAGCAGTTGAAAGATTGTCAGGGAAGGGACAGACAGTAAACTTAAGCTATGTGACAGATGATCTAATAGCATGTAGAAATGAAAGTAAAGATAGTAAATGAACTACATTTTGGGCTTAATGTAATCAGGAAGTTATGAAGAATAGTTCAGTAAACTTAAACTTTATTAGTAAACTTCATAATGCACATAGTGAATTAGCACACCATACAGAATACCAAACGAAGTAGTGAAACTTGCTTTTGTTATTTCTCTGTTGTCAAAATGTAGCAAGTCCAAGTGTTGCTAGTCTATGGTCTGTGAAATTGCTGTGCAAAAACTATGCTGTTCATAATTAATTTTTCATTTTATGTCTGGTCCTTGTGTCTTTATCTTTATTAAGACAACAAAAATTAGAAAAATGTCTGTATCTTGAGTAATAACTACAATAAAGAACTGTTTGCAACTTGGATTTGCAGTTTTAGGGGTAGACTGTTGGTTGGTGAAAATGTTATAGATCCGAGGTATTATGACAGCCATACAGCAATGTTATTATTGTGCCGTGCTTTAGGACTTCTTTATGGAAGTCCTAAAACAGGATGCACTATGAGTGGACACTGCACCATACGCATGCATGGCTCATGGGTAAATTTCACTGCTATGTCACTGTAGTGGTGCGCTATGCCCTGGGAACGTGCTGCTATGGCAACATAGCTTGTTATCATATGTAGACAGATGTGATTGCTACATTGCCGTAGCCCATCTGTGACAGGTCGTCACTTGGGCCCGCCCTTAATAAGGCCCAGGTACCTGTCTCCCGGTAAACCACCCGCCTATTCTTGCCCACAATGACTTGATCTTAATTGGTTCATTAATAGATCTTCCGTAAGCGGGAGGCTGCCCATTTGTGCCCCGATGCCAGGGGGTGCTTTCTCCGTCTCCTTCCATTCCCATACTGCAGCCCAAGCCTTGCAGATGGCATCTCGGTCTTATACTAACCGCCTGGCCCACACTGGGCCCCAGAATCATCCTACACAGACCCTGACTATATTCGATACTCTCAGGCGGCCTCACCCCCTTCAACCAGGCTACCTAGCACCCCAAAGCTATCTTCTCTTCTCAGATGTGGTCCTCCCCAGGACCTTCGGCCATTTGCTCTGGCCCACCTCCAGGCTAGTCAGAACCCCGGGCCTCCAGCTCTTGAGCATTCCTCGCGGTGGGCCCCCCTGGCTCTTTTGAACCCTCTCTGGGTCCTGGCCCCAGCCTGGGCCAGTCAAAGGTACTCTCATCTTGGCCGGGTCTCTAGCCCCTCTAGCCCCTCTCCGGGCCCTTCAAACACACGGCCTTCACTCCACCTTCACCTGGGGTTCCTAGCCCCTCACTTTCTAGGTCTCTGGGTCTACCCTCTGGGCCCTCCAAACAAACACACTAAACAGAGTAACCCACCCAGCAGTGGGGGCAAGGGGTTAAGGCACCCCGACTCGCCTTCCACTGGGGTGGTAACTGGCCTGGCATTTCCTGGGGGCTCCCGTGCCACTTAGAGCCCCACCAGGCCACCCACTCCTGGCTGGGTGCAGTTTCAGGACCAGGACCAGGACCAGGACCAGGACCAGGACCAGGACCAGGACCAGGACCAGGACCAGGACCAGGACCAGGACCAGGACCCTCCTGCCATCCCCT
>JAGPOW010001338.1:25427088-25441844 GCA_030014935.1 Caiman crocodilus
ACCACTTCTTCCATATTCATCCTACCTCATCCATTCATATCTTGGGATGTGCAACATCTGGTGTTTGTTTGCCTTATGTCTCACACTGTAAATTCTTCAGTGCTAAGAACATACATCTACATTTTTATAAAGCACCTTGTAACTTTATAACATTACGTGCATAATCACGTAGGTCATGTCCATATGTGCGTGGACGTTTGGTTCTCCGGGGACAACTAGCAGCAGAGCACCTTGTACCTCTGATGGTTGTCCCTGGGGAATGCCTGTGCCATGCACACCCTGGCACGCAGCAGATTACCCCAGGTGGGCTGGGGAGGCTGGTGCCAGCCCTGTGCTGGCCCCAGCAGTCTTACCTGGGGTCCTGGGGGCCTCCCGAAGCTCCAGCAGTGATGATCCTGCCATGCAGAGCCTGGCTGGCAGCTGGAGTGTGGCTCTCGCTAGCCAGGTTCCAGTTTTAGGTGGTGCACACTGCAATTACATGTAAAGCTCCACCTTTTTTTCCACAGGTTTTTTTGATCTATGGATATCCAGGGGTCACCCCCTGTTCTGCTCTATTGCAGTGCAGAGAACAACTGAATGTGCAGTATGTGAAGCTGCAGACATGTCTGTGGTGCCACATACTGCATGGCTGTCCTCATCTGGATGCAGCCTTAACGTGAGAAATTGCCGCCTTTTTTTAACTGGATTTTTCTTCAAAAGCTGCAGTTCAGTTTGTTTTGGAACTTGCCAGGTGCTACACAGGGTAGGGATGGCGTGCTTGCCTGCCTCAGTTTTTAGGTCAATTAGAGAAAGGTGACATCTAACTTCAGCAAATGATGTACTCCAAAAAATCCACATTGCAAGAAATTAAAAAAAAAAAATCTCCTTTGTTGACCAGGACCTTTCTAGCAGGGGCAAATTGTCACGATTGATGGCAACACCAGCCAACACACTCTGGTCCATCCTTCCTTCTGGTTTTTAGTAGGGAAATGAGACCAATATTGTTATTTTTTTTACATTGACCTTAGCCAATAAGGAGCTTCAGCTGGACATGAAAGGCATGGCCAAGGTAGCCAGAAAATAGTTTAAGTAGGTCCTGGACTTTTAATTAGGGAGAGATCAAATAGTTCAAAATTCAGAGCTCTGTGTTTTAAAGGTCTAATTCTGAAATGACTGCCTTGATGGGTAGAGATCCTTGGCAGATTGCTAAGGGCTGAGGTTGTGATTGCATAATCATTTATTTATAAAGGAAAAGTATTTGTGTATGTTTTTAATAAATCATGCTTGGAACGCTCCTGGCTTCAGGACTCTAACAGTCTCGCTCCCCGTGTTCTTGCCGGTGTCTCTTGGTTCAAGCACCGAATCTTTTATTTTTGTCTTGCCTGGCACTAGCAAATAGACCCTGTGTAAAAGATGAAGCTTTTTTATTTTCCCTAAAGGGAGGACAAATGCAATTTGAGTCAGTGGGAGACTGGAGCTTTTCTAAGTGTTTCTCAAAAGCAAACCCTTGGCAAGCTAAATACTTGGCACAGATCAAAATGGTGACTGGACAACAGGTTTCAAAGCACTGAAAGGAAAGCTTTTATTCCAGCTAGCATGCAATGACCTTGGTGCTGACACCTCTAATGCTTTTCAGAGACTTTAAAAGTGATTCCTAGAACAAAACTAAAATTACTGGGAGATCCTGGTTCTCACACAGAAATTAAACAGAGCTGCCCTTGTCACTGACAATTTGCTTCAGCGGAAGCTACTCACTATAGCTCTTCAAAGTGGCAAGTCAAGCATAGTTTCTTCCTTCATATTTTTTTCTCTTTTTATTCAGCTAAAAAGGAATGCTTTTTGGATATTTCTAGTGGGAGAACTAACAGTTTAAACTTAATTTTGTTAAGAGATAATCAACAAAATTCAGTCACACCCGTCTCTGCATAGATGCAGGGTGCTGACAGACATGGAGAAAACCCCCCAAATGGTGCTTTTCTGGAAGAGAAGCCATATCAGTTTGACCTGGCTCACCCAGCATCTGTATAGATTGTGCACTTCAGTGGGGCTTTTTGGTGCTTTTATACAGATGCGCTGGGCAAACCAGATCAAACTGGTCCCTCTTCTGGGCATGTGCTTTGCTGCAGGGACACAGTGAGCTGAAAATGAAGCACAATTTTTATTTTTTTCCACGTTTCTCAGTGGCCACAAACTCTTTATTTGCCATTTCTAAGGAGGAAGAATAACTTAAACATTCTCTGAGTTAAGTTTTGCTCAGATCTGACTTTTCCATTTTAAGGGCTCTCTCAGCACTTAAGGCAACTATACACATGCCCAATGCCTGGTCTGACACATTCTAATTATAATGGTCCAGCAGCCTTATCTAATTAAAACACCCTTTCCCCCCACCTCATCCTGGAGCACGTGTAGAGATGCCCTTAGTGCCCTTAGGGTTCACTTTGCTGTCAATACTCAATTCCCATTATGTAGCTGTTAGCTCTCCCTCTCAAGGGCAACAATTGAATACCAGGCAGTGCCAGGAGTAGTTTTTTAGCGTTCCATGCCCTAGTCTTCTGATTAATGAACAGATGATATTCAAAGGGACTAAAAACACTTTGGAGGACTAAAAGTAATTGTCTTAGTTAATAACTGACTTCAACCCACAACAATTTTATAATATAGCTAAAATTGACCAATTCCCAAACTCCATAGACGTGTAGCTCCTCGGCACTCCTATGTACATTCATGGGCTAGTCCATGATCCCAATCCCAATCCCATGTATTTTTTATAACTATAAGATCCTGTTTACTGTAGGAGCAGCTAGCAGAAAATACCACTTTTTAAATTTAGATGCTAAGTGTTAGAATGAGCCACTGTATTTTCTGGAAGCCTTTTAATTTTGATTCTTCTTTTTAGACTAGCAATATATTTGGTTTTGCTATTTGTGCAGAGCAGGAGAGAGATAACTTAATGGAAGCTTGTTCTCACAGGCTGTGTCTACACATGCACTTCATGCACTTTATTGTGGAGTAAACTAATTAGCTGCGGAGTAAAGCATCACCATCTGCATGTGTGACAGCAACCTAATTGATGCCGATGTAAAATAGTATTGACAGTATTATCTTACACTGGGGTAATTTATTGCAGTTAAGCACACATGTAGATGCTGGCTGCAGGTGTAAATTGCACCTGTGGTGAGTCCAGCCAGCCTGGGGCCTGACTTTTGCTTGCTGCCTAACCACATGGCCCTGCACTTTCAGCACCCTCATGCCTCAGCCAGTCCTTCTGTTACCCGGAGCCTAGGGCTGACCCTTGCCACTCCTGCCCCATGCTCCCTGCTAGCCGGGGCCTGATCCACCCTGGCTTGAATTGCTGCTGTTTTGGAGACTGTAACAGGGGGCCTACTTGGGGCCGTTCTCAGAGGGGCCTACCCACCTGTTCCTGGGCCAACCGCCTACCTTCTCGCTCACCATGCCTTGTTGGTATATTTAATTAATAGATATTAATTAAGCAGGAGGCTGCCCATTTCCTGCCCCGATGCCAGGGGTGCACTATCTGCAGCTTCTTTCCTCCCCTACACAGCAGCCCAAGCCTCACAGATGGCATCTAGATGTTCTCATCATCATCGGCCCCACAGTGGGCCCCAGAATCACCCTATTGAACCCACTGGAATTCCTTCCCTCAGGCGGCCTCTTCCACTTTCATAGCTATGGAGCACCATAGCTCCCTGAACTGATCCTCCTTTGGGCGCGATCCCCCCACTGGGACCTTCAGCTCTCTAGCCCTGGCCCACTTCCAGGCCAGTTGAAACCCCAGGCCCTCAACTCTTGGGCCTTCCTTGTGGTGGGCCCCCAGCCCTTCGACCCTTCCGGTCCTGGCCCCAGCATGGGCCAGTCAGGGGAAATTCAGACAGACCTAAGTCTATGGCCCTTATTGCTTCTCTCTGAGGGCCCACTATCCAGGCCTTCCAAACAAGGGGTAATCCACCTGGTTGTGAGGGCTAGTGGTTAAAGTCACCCTAACCTGCCTTTCACTGAAGTGGTAACTGGCCTGGCATTTCCTGGGGACTCCCATGCCACTGGGAGCCCCACCAGGCTACCACTCCTGGCAGGGTGCAGTTTTAGGTCATGCCGAGGACCAAGAGCCTCCTACCCATCCCCTACAGCTCCTCCCTTACCTCTGAATGATATCAGCAACCCTCCTGCCTGGCAATGTTGTTGCCTGCACTCCAGCATCAGAACTGCCCTGTTTATATGGGCAGCCCTGAATCTAAAGTAGCTGCCTTAATCAGGCACCTGCTGGCTGCTGCCTTCTGGCCCTTAAAGTGGCAAGCACAAACAGTGCCCTGCCACACGCATGCATGTAGATGCTGAGCCCAGGAGTAGTTTATTTGAGCTCAAACTGCTCCAGAGTTTATTGCTTTGCATTAATTGTACGTGTAGATGCATCCACAAAGGACACAAAAGATGATATACTTTTTCACTCTTGCAGACATGCATTCTTATTGGGGCTATAAAAAGGTGCTCCTAAACATATGAAAGCAACAGGAGTAGATTCACAAAAGGTAACTATGATGTCCATGTTCTTAATTGAATCCTAGTAAAATGAAGTTACTGGCTCATAGCTTCTATTTTAGGCTGTGTTCTACCTAAAGCAAACTTCAAATTTACCATAGCCCCTTAAAATTGCCAAGGGCAAAGTTTTCCCCCTAAATTACAAAACATCCAAACTTATTGAATGTCCACATCTTCTTACTGCTATTATTCCTGCAATAGAGGCATAATTCCATAGTGAAATTGGATAGAATTACTGATACTAGGAAAAATACACTTTTCATGTAAAATGTGAATTTAAAAAAATGTTTAGAATATTTTAATGGATTTTTTTGACGAAACCAAAACCTCTTATTTGAGTTTTTTTCTGACTCCCTTCCTTCCCTTTCCCTTTTGTGTATACCCGTCTGTACATGTACATGCATATTGGGTACAAAGAACAAAACCAAAAACTTCAGATTCAACAGGAAATGCAAAACTTTTACCAAAAAGATTGATTTTTTTTCATTTCGATCAGCTATACTGTACTTCCTTCACAATACAGCTGGATAATTAAGAAAGTTGCAGCAGCATCAGCATCTAGAGGAGGATTTGTAGAAACTATTAGCATAAAAGATTTTGTAAAAAATCAAACAAGACGCTGGACATTGGTTAGTTAGATGCTACATATATGTATTTAGTGCAAATTTGATGACTTGATCTCTTAAAACAGGTTTGAGATTGTATTTGTTGACTGGATTGTTGATTAGATTTTAGAGCTAAGAAATCTGGTTGTGGAAGCAGCATGAAACTACTTTAAAGAAAAATATAAATATTATTGGGAGATAGTATCTCCAGCAAAAGAAAAAAATGGTAGGAAAGAGATACAGGTCTGCATGGGTGAACCAGAATCTCAAGCCAGCAATTATGAATAACGAGAAGCTCTAGAAGCAATGGAAAATTGGACTATTCTGTAAAGAGAAGAATCTCTGGTCAATGAATGCAGGAATATAGAAAGGCAGGCCAATGGCTTGGGTGAGTGTGACCTTCTAAGGAATATTAAAATCAGTAGCAAAAGCTTCTTTGGTCACATACATAAAAGGGTCTGGAATGGAGGAAGTGATGCCAGTATACACTAAAGACGAGGTAAACATGAAGGGCAACCCTAGCCATAGCCCAAGACCTAAGCAAATACGTTGCCTCAGTCTTCAGTTAGGATACAGAATAACTGAATATTGGTGGCATACCACATGGCAATAGGAACATGAATGTAAGAATGACCATATCTGAGATGGAAGCAAAATTTTTACCAATTATCATAAAATACGGTGACCCAATTAATTTCCAAACTAAACTACAACAGTTATTGGTCCATCAACTTGCAGCTCTTTCAGCACAGATCTTTATGGAGTCTGTCAGCTTGGGGCTACTACCCTCTGACTGGGAAGTAACAGATTGTAGTGCCAGTTTTCAAAGAAAAAGACAAAGTATGATCCAGCCAGTTATGGACCTGTTGGCTTAACTTCAACAGTAGAAAGCAGATGAGGAAGAAAATAATAGTTTAAAGAGTTAGAAAGAAATGGAGAAAAATTCTATATGAGTACATAACAAGGCACCCCTGCCCCTCTTACTAGGAGGACTTGATTAAATATAAAGACAGGGATAGCTAATAAGGTAATAAGGTAATTAGCTACACCTGGCCCTAGGGGAGAGGGACAGAAGGGCCAACTACATGACCAGAGGGAGGCTGGGCTGGGCAGCCCCAGTCTGCGGCAGAGAAAGGAGCCTGGGAGAGAGGAATGGCTGGGGACAGAGCTAGGCCCTTGCAAGCTGCCTTAGGGGAGATGCAGGTGAGAGGGCTCTGATGAAAGGCAGGGCCTGTGGACAACACTTCTCTGAGGAGGACCGTCTGTTGTGAAGTGGTTGTCTCATGTTTTGTTTTTTATTTTGGACTTGTGAGTGGGGGACCAGTTGTGATTATGGGGGCAGGAAGAGGCCATGGACAGGATGCTTGAGTACGCTCCCCTGCAACAGGTACCAGAAGTCACCCCAAGGCAGAGGGGCAGCAGCTACTGAAGTAAGAGTACACCCCAGGAAAGGAGGGGATGTTGTCAAGGAAAGGTTGATTGCTGGAGGCTGAGATCTTGAACAGTGGGCCTAGGTGAAGGTTACAGTTGGAGAGAACAAGGGGCCAAGGTGGTATCAGTCAAAACCCCAACAAGTCCTTAAAGGGGAGGTACCAGAAAGGGAGCAAAGGCCTAAAGTTGGATTAAGCTGACCAGGCAGACCATGTTCCTCAAAGTTATGCCTGGCTCCAAGGACTGCCTCCCACAACAACCAACATGGCGGCACCAAAGTTGTGGCAAGAAAGAGAGTGGAGGCAAGGGTGGACCAGATAAGGACTGGCTATTGGGGTGGAGCATAAGGGGGTTTCGTGTCAAGGCGGCTATCTTCCATACCCGTGGTCTTACAAAGGACAAGTGTATTAAACAATTTATTTGACAAGACAACAAATTCCTTGGATAGGGTAGTGCTATTGACCTAATTTATCCAGATCTAAGCAAAGCTTTTGATATTGTGCCTCATGAGAAAATATTGGACAAACTGGAGAGAAGTGTAAGGTGTTGACACTGGAGCTGGACAGCAACACTCGATACCCTAAACAGGGCCAGCTGAGCTTCAGGCTGATGACTGATTCTAGGGCTGCTTTATGGAGATCTTGTGGCACCTAGCCCCTCTTGTGCAACAAGCTGGTTTCAGTCTCTGAGCGGTTCTCACCCATGTGACTTCCCTGGTGCCTGTTTTTGTATGCCTGCCTGTGTACCCACTGGATCTTCAGAAACCTGGTTTGACCTTGGCTCATTTCCTGACATCTGCTTTGGGTAACCCCTCTGGCTCAGCATGTGAACCCTGGTTTGGCCTTCACTCTTCCCCTAACTATGGATGCTAATAATGTCCTTCAGCTCTAACCACTAGGCATAACACCTCTATGGACCAGTGTTATACAGAAGTGCTCTGTGGACAAGATGCATAAGGGGTTGGTGGAAAGGGAGACTACAACAGGTTAAGTTGACAGGTGAGTTATCTCACTGGACAGTGGTTACCAATCCTCAGGAATGCATTTTAGGAGCTTTACATTAACTTCTCAATTGAATGAGAAGTGCTCTCAAACTTTGAGAACAACATATGAGATGAGGTTATTGCCAATACAGAAGATGGCCAGATTATTATAAACAAAGATTAGATAATCTTGTGGAATGGAGCATTTGAAGTGGAATGAGGTTTAATAGTATGAGGTTTAAAGTCATGCACTTAAGACCCAGTAAGGACTTCAGCTATAAGATGGGGTGCACAGATTGGAGGTGTCTGAGTAAAAAGGGAATTTGCATGTATTGCTTGATCATAGGATGAACATTGACTATGAGTGTGACAGTTGTCAAAAAGAGCTAAGTCAATGTTGGGGTATATTAGGCTGTGTATACACAGTAGGGGCAAGGAGGTATTAATAGGATTGTACAAGGCATTGGTAAGGCCATATTTAGAAGACTGTGTGCAGTTCTGGTCACCAGTATTCAACAAAAGTTAATTTGAACTGAAATGAGTTCAGAGGAAAGCTGCTAAGATGGTTAAAGGAATGGAGAACTTTTCTGATGAACAACTTGTTTCCTTTGGGAAAATGGAGATTAGGATGGGATCTGATCATCTTTGCAAGTACTTTGGTGGGATGAATGCTGAGGAAGGAACAGCTTTTTAGTCTGGAAAACAACACTGGCAAAAAATCAAATGCTTATAAGAAGACTTCAGATACATTTAGACTGGAAATTTGATTTCTTACTAAATTAAATTATGGAATGGTCTTCCAGGCAAAAAGTAGAGCAAAGAACCTGAATTGCTTTAAGATTTATCTTGGTCAGTTTGTGAAAAGGATAATTTGATAGGATAGGGAGGTCTGACACAGTAATCAGTATGTGTGGTGTGGAGTCAGGTGCTTGCAGTCCCAGACTGGGAGATAGAGGTAGAATGGAAGGTGTTGGTAACCCTATGCCTCAGAGCTTTTGCTGCTCACCAATAAGGGCCAAAAAGAAGGTTATTTTTTCTTACTAGTGGCTTTTGATTTTTTTTTCTTTGAGGCACTGGGATACTGGTTACAGTGAAGGCCATGGGGTATTGACTAGAATATAGTAATGCTCCTGCTGCTAGTTAGAAAACTCAGAGGTTCCTGTCTAGAGGGCCTTTTTTTTCCACTTGAGGGAGGAAGCCTATGAGGAATAAAGGACATTTGCTGTGGGGTCTTTGGAACTTCTCAGTAAGACTGATTTTTAGAACAGACTATATTATTCGACTCTATGAGGCAGGGATGATCTTTGAGGTCAGGAAGGAATTTATTCTCTTAGGTCAGACTGGCATGAACTGTGTGGTTTTGTGACTTCCTTTATTGTATGGTATGGTCCTCTTCCTGGCATCTTCCAAGCATAAATAAACCAAATACTTTGATGGCTGAAGTGGTAGGGCATTTGCAATGCCTTTCTGCTCTGCCTTTATCGATGGCATATGTTTTTGGGGTTTCAAGTTGTGAGGAAGGGTCTGAAGTAGCAATTTTGGGGGCTCCTTGGATTAACAACTGTCTTTGATACAGGGAACTGGACTTGATGGCCCAGGAGGTCCACTCCCTTCCAGTTTCTGGAGAAAAACAAATCTGCCTGCTTCTGTCAACTCTCAAGTAGGCCCAGTAGACTCCAAGTATTTTTCTGAGACCTGTTGGTTGTTACCCAGGTTGTAATCTCAGAACAGGGGTGGATCCATGGGGGTGCACTGGTTCACTTGCACTCCCTCTCACCCCCTTTGATTTTTGTCCCACTCAAAGTTTAAAACCAACTGCTTGGCAGTGGCAGCAGCATTTCTAGTCAGGTCGTGCTGAGGGACTCACTTCATTGCTCATTGAAATCTACCTGATCCCTTCTAAAGTCTTAATTCCATGGGTGTTAATGACTTTGTCTTCTTTTTAATGGTTGTGATTTTCCATTAATCAAGCTGTCCTTTGTTCTGCAAGTCTGCTCTGTTAGCTGCTCCTAGTAATGAAGCTTCTATTTCACAGCCCTGCAGATTATTTTTTTTAACAGATTTCAATGTTGTTATATTAGGTTTTGCTTCAGTCTTAAACTGAATTCAGTGCTAGGCCCCTAGCATATTAGTAAATCTTCTAGTTTATTTTTAACTGGAGAAAAATTTGTTTTATATGTGATGATGCATGTTACCATCTGCATCCCCTTTTCAAAATTCTGGATCTGCCCATGCCTCAGCAGCACTGCTTCTACAGGAATTCAGTTCTTTGCAGGGGCCGGGGAATGCAGGATTATCTAGTTTGTCTGGAAGGAGAATGAAAAGTTGGTGAGAATTTAACTGTTGCAGTTCCATAGATTCAAACATCCTGACTCAGGTTGAAGAGACATTTTCGGTAGGTTTTTTGTGTGTGATTTGTCCTATGATCTCAGCCTCTGGCATTCACATTTTCATGCCTCAGACTTCAACCAGGAAGTCTGGAAACGTTCTTAACATGGAAGCAGTGTATCATTAAATAAACCCCAAGAAATTATGCACAGAAGTTCAAAATTATGCCCAGAAAATTGCAAAATTATGCAAAATTAATTACATTTTTCTTTATAAATTAAACTAAACATAACATTATTTGAACCTTCTTTAGAAATATATACAAGTATATATTTTGTGGGCGGGGTGTAGGGTGTAGTTGGGGTGGATGTTGGGTGTGTGTGGGGGGGCTTGTGAAGGGGTGGAGAATGTGGGTATACGTGGCCTTTGTAGAAGAGTGTGTGGGGTTTGTGGGGGATGTGTGGGCACCTCCGCCATGGGCTCCCGAGCCACACGCCCCCTGTGAACAGCCCCTGCCACCACACATCCCTCTCCACATGTCCTCCCACATGGCCCCCACACACACACAGTCCCTGCTGCCACCAGCACTCCCCCACCCCTGGGGACGGCCCCTGCTTCCATACACCCCCTCTGCACAGCCACCACTTCCAGCAGTCCTTTGAGGTGCTCCTGGCACATGGCTCTGGCAAATCCTGGGGGCTACACATTCGACATTCGAAGTTTCGAGATTCGAGATTCAAAACTATAGGGCAGATGTTTGTCCTGCAAACCCTGTGTAAGTTGGTTGCAGGGGACACTAGGTGGTGCCCTTACCCTGATGGAAGGGGCCATGCCCTTCTTACTCTTGAAGATGGCAATGGAATTGACTTGAAATGTGCTCGGTTTTCTCAAACTGGTCTGGGGCAAACAGGTAGGGAAGCTGTTGTTCTGTCTCCCAAGTTCCAGCGCTCAATACTCTCCCACATGTGCTGATTAGCATTGTGAGGCAGTATAGGCCGAAATTCTACTTGTCCCCAGTTCTATATCTCTTATGATCAAAGTATGCAGTACCAGAGCTCAACTTCCTTTATGCCAAGGTAGAATAAACAACTGGCTAAATCTGAACTAGGCAAGTTTTATCTGATTATTATAGATAGA
Organism: Caiman crocodilus; assembly: GCA_030014935.1. Lineage (NCBI taxonomy): Eukaryota > Metazoa > Chordata > Crocodylia > Alligatoridae > Caiman > Caiman crocodilus. The sequence continues at coordinate 25,438,105 of JAGPOW010001338.1, forward strand.
ATAACACTTTCCTTATACAGGACTCTCCATAAAACCCATTATTGCCCAGGCCATCTGTCCTTGAAGTAAATTGTGTTAGTGAAAGTCAGACATGGAACTGGCTAGCTTCTGAGGAAATAATACCTTTCTCAATAGCTATTACTCCATACAACAGATGCATCCCACTGGAACAGTGAAACTAACCCCCAAGAAATCAAGGCAGTCCATAAAGCACAGAAGAATCAAAGCATCTAGATCAAACGTGTAGTGTCCATTCTCATATGAGAAGAATGGTTGTATATTTCCCATCATGACTTCCCATACTAAATGCAACACATCCAACAAACAACCCTATAAATTACACAAGCTTCTTCTATAAAAGGAGCATCACAGGATTCGGTTTCATTGTTAATTCCTGCCCCTATCTCTAAAGACAAGCATAACAGTGAAGGCAACAAGTACCCAGGTGGATTTGGCCATGAGTCAAAATATGGAGTTTCCTTTATTGGCAGTGTAGAGCAATATTTCAGGAGGGAGCTCATGAGACTAGATGGTTCTGGAGTCGATCTAGAGCAAATGGAGCTTCTCCAGTGTTGGTGTCCTTGAGAATACCCAACATCCAAGGAAGTCTTCAGGATTGTCCAGCTGTCTGCCCATCCACACGAATATAGCAAACCTGGATGGTCTAATTCATGTGGTTCACATGACCAAAACATTGCTCCATTTCCTAGAATTAGAGAACTGAAGATACTGACTATCAAACTGGCTGTTTAAAAAAACCCCATTCAGCAGAATTTAAAACTTTGATGGCAGTGAAGCTTCTATTCTTTTTTTGTAGTTGCTGGTTTCAGCTAAAATTCTGAGCAGTTTTGTGATTTATAGCCTGATGAAAAGACTTTGAACAAGAAAAGAGGATCACAAATAAGATGCACACAAGCTAGCCATAGCTAAACTTCCATATAGCAAACCTTTCTGTATTGGCCTACAATAAAACAATTCAAGCATGGAAGGAAAGATACTTAAACTTTTCAGACTCAATAAAAGCCATCAATATGGAAAGTTCTCAGGAATGGTTGATTTCACAGACAGACTTAGAATGTGCCCTGACTTACCCTTGTGCAATTCTATTAATTTGGTGGTGTGTGGCATGTAAATCAGAATGGAACTCATATATATATATATATATCTCATACAGGTCATATATCATACATATATATATATATATCACACACATACAGGGTGTTTATAAGGTCCTCACGCAACTTTAAACTTCAATAACTTTGGATATACACATGATAGAAGTAAACTGTAAATGGTGATTGGAAGCATAATTCATTAAGTTTTTTAGCATAGTGTAAACTATGTATAGGGTAAGGATAACAAATGCAATTTATGAAATCACTTAGCAGCAACTGAAAAATGTTTTCTATGAGTTGGAAAATCAGATTGAATGATGTATCACAAAAGATGCAGTTAAATTGAAATCTATAAATTTGAGCGTTAAAACAATGGGTTATGCTTTCAAACACCATTTGCAGTTTGCTTCTATCATGCGTACATCCAAAGTTATTGAAGTTTAAAGTTGCACAAGGACTTTATAAACACCCTATATACTTGTATGTACACCCCTATGGCAGAGCACTGTGTGTGCTCAACCCTTGAAAAGATTGCGACAGGGCACAGGGTGTACCTGCCACTTTAAGGCCCTGGAGCTGGCAGCCTCCAGGTGCCTGATGAGGGCAGCCATTTTGTGGCAAGGGCTGTCTCTATATAAACACAGGCAGTTTGGCTACTGGAGGCCAGGCAGCAACATTGCTAGGTTGGAGATCTGCTGAAAAAAACACCCAGAGGTGAGGGGGAGCTGTAAGGGGATGGCAGGAAGCTCCTGGTCCTGGGCATGACCTGAAACTGCACCCTGCTGGAAGTGGGTGGCCTGGTGGGGCTCTCTGTGGTGCAGGAGCCCCCAGGAAATGCCAGGCCAGTTACTACCCTGTGAAAGGTGAGTCAGGGTGCCATAACCCCTTTGCCCCCACTGCCAGGTGGGGTACCCTACTGGTTAGTGTTTGGAGGGCCCAGAAGGTGAACCCACTGTGTGAGAGAGAATGTGGGGCTTGAGACCCAGCCCGAACAAGAGAGTACCCTTGACTTGCCCAGGCTGGGGCCAGGACCAGGGTGGTCAGAAGGGCCAAGGGCCCACTGTGAGGGACACCCAAGAGCTGGGGTCCTGACCACACCCGAGAGGGGAAGGAGGCACTGCAGTTGTCCTCAGGGGACAGGGATAGCAGCGTGGTTATGGTTTTGGGGGGCTAGGTAACCTGGGTGATGGTGGCAAGGTCACCTGACCAGAGGGATCGCAGGAGGGTCTGGTACAGAAGATTCTGGGGCCCAGCGTGGGGCCAGTGATTAGAGTAAGACCGAGATGCCATCTGTGAGGCATGGGATGTGGTATGGGGATGGAAGGAGCCACAGATATTGCCTCCTGGCATCGGGGCACGAGTGGGCAGCCTCCTGCTTATCAACATCAGTTTTGGAACCTCAAGATCAGTCGTGATGGGCAAGAACAGGCAGGCGGTTGGCCCACCGAGACAGGCGAGTGGGCCGCAGAGTGTGGAGAGTGGTCCTGGGGATGTCCACCTGTCACAAGCCCCTCCCAAGAAGGGGGAGTTTTTTGTTTGTTTTTTTTTGTTTTTTTTTAGGATTAGGTAAAAAATATTTCCAGATCCTCCTGAGTTGTATACCATAGGCTATTTCTCAGCTCTTAGCCCACTAGTGAACCCTCTTCCAAGTTGGGTTACTGAGATAAAATAGAAACAGTTATGAGGAAAATTATTTAAAAGAAATAGTTGGGGCCCATTTAGAATAAATCCTATCCCCAACTATTTCTTTTAAATAATTTTCCTCATAACTGTTTCTATTTTATCTCAGTAACCAGTTAAGATTTTACTAGAGGGAGGAAAGAAGACCTAAGAAACTACAGGCAAATCAGTTTGACCTCAATCCCTGGGAAGATTTGGGAAAAAATAATAGGCTAACAGAAGGCAACATTCTGAGGGATAGCCAGCACGGGTTTGTTGCGGGTAGGTCTTGCTACACCAATCTCACTTCCTACCGACGTCGGACCCAGAGAGTTGTAGTTGACAGAACTCAACATGGCACAGGCTGACCATGATAGGCTAGCAAGAGGGGTGGATGAAAGCCTGATGCCATTCAATACAAAGAAATACAAGGTGTTCCACCTCAGGAATAAAAACCCGCAAACACTTATAGACTTGACAATGCTATACTTGGTAGCACCATGACTGAAAGAGACTTATGGATCATGATTGACCACAAGATGAATATTAGCCACCAATGTGATACCATAGCTGATGAAGGGAACAAAATTCTGGCTTGCATCTACCGATGCATCACAAGCAAGACCCAGGATGATATCCTCTCGCTGTACGTGGCCTTGATGAGGCCGCACCTGAAGTACTGCATCCAATTCTGGTCTCCACAATTTAGGAAGGACAATTTAGGCCAAGGGTGAGGGTAGACCTGGTGGAAGGGCTTCTGGAAGGGCTGGATGTCTTTAAGTCGGCAGGTCTGGATGACCTGCACCCAAGGGTGTTGAGGGAGCCGGCGAGGGTGATTGCTGAGCCCTTGGCTCAATTATACAAGTGCTCTTGGAGCTCTGGACAAGTGCCAGAGGACTGGAAGGTGGCCAATGTGGTTCCCATCTTTAAGAAGGGGAAGAAGGAGGACCTGGAGAACTACAGGCC
>JAGPOW010001338.1:25441944-25474351 GCA_030014935.1 Caiman crocodilus
TAGGTTGGACATTAGGAGGCACTACTTCACAGTTAGGGTGACTAGGACGTGGAACCGGCTTCCTAGGGAAGTGGTTCTTGCTCCTACCTTGGGCATCTTGAAGAGTAGATTGGATAGGTACTTGGCTGGGGTCCTGTGACCCTGGCACTTGTTCCTGCCATTGGCGGAGGGTCAGACAAGATGGCCTGCTCTAGGCCCCTTCTGACCCTAGATACTATGACATGGAGAAGCTTGAAAGAGTCCAGAGGAGAGCCAGGTGCATGATCGGAGGGCAAGAGAACAGGTCTTATGAAGAGAAGCTATGAGACTTTTCACCTTGGAGAAGCATGGGCTCAGAGTTGACTTGGTGGCAGCCTATAAGTGCATAAGGGGTGTACATCAGGATCTGGGGGAACACTTGTTCACCAGAGCACCCCAGGATGACAAGGTCCAACAGCCAAAAACTCCAATGAGATAGTTTTAGGCTGGACATAAGGAAAAATTTCTTTACTGTCTGAGCCCCGAAGGCCTGGAACAAACTTCCTCCAGAGATGGTGAAAGCACCTACTGTGGACAGTTTCAAGAAACATTTGGACATTTATCTTGCTAGGATCCATTGACCTAGCTGATTTCCTGCCCCCTGGGCAGGGGACTAGACTTTAGAGCTGGAGGAGACCTCATAAGCTCATAATGTCTATGAAATATATGAAGTTGCTAGTAAAATAATGTCTTGGCAAAGAGAGAGAGAACAATCTCAGATCAGTTTTTTATTTTCAGGTTCAACTTGGGTCAAGATTTTTATCAAAACTTAAATAAAATATAATGAACACATTATGGGAGGGAATTGATGAAGTTTGCCTTCCTTGCATAGCAAGCTGTTCTTTTTTAATTTTAGGGTATTGTTTCATGTGACACTTAACACATGCCTCAAGTCCAAAAACGTTGAGAACCACTGTAGTAACTGTTAGCAGAAGTAGAAGAGTTCAGTGTCCCTTCTTTGAGGAGATGTACACTTTGTACTGTAATATATCCCACCAATATATTGTCTGATTATCTGTCTTCTTGTCCAGGGTGATGGCCCACCACTTAGTTTCCGTGACAGGCAATGTAAATGTACATGGGTAAGTCTTTCTGGAAAACTGTTGCACAAAATATTACTCTCATTGACATTTGCAAACCTTCAGAAGTTCAACATAGCAATTACTAATGATCTTTGAGATTCTTCTGCTGAAGAGCTGTTATGAAGAAAGAGATTTATGTAACCAGGCACAGATCCTGAACTGGTGCTTCAGCAGTTGTCTGCCAGGAAAGGAGCTTGTGAAAAGTGGCTGTATGCTCTTTCATACTAGGAAAGGTGTACTGTTCAGTAAGTTTCTTGGGAATGAAGCATGGCTTCTATTATAGAGGGTATGGCAAAAGTCACATTTGTTCCATCTTAAAACTAGGGAAAAAGATCATTTAACTTTTCTCAGTTTGAATTCTTCCAGAAGTCAAAGGAGTTTGTTGGCAAAGCCATTAGTAACTTTCACTTTCCTGCCAGATTCATTGAAGTTGGCACCAGTGTTTTTGGGGCTCCATTTGCCAACAGCCTATATAATGCTGAGCTTGAGATTTATGTATAACTGGCTCAGAAATTGATGTGCTAAAGCAAACATTAACTTAATGGGTGATAAGTTACATTGAGAATGGGTGGATGAAAACTACTAAGTCACTGGATAAAAAAGGAAAAATAGGTGTAATGACAGAATGAATAATACATATCTATTCAAAATGCAGACTTTTCTGAAAGGTTGGGAGCACAAGTCAGTGTTTTGGGCATCAAGGTTGCCCAGTGCACGGGTCAGTATTTGGACGGTACAAAACTGCTATAATATTTTTCGTAAGAATGATTCTTTCCAGTATAATTGGAGTAGGGCACTCTTGCTTCTGCTCAATTTGTGTTATATGCCTGAGTTTGGCTAGCAGTGCAGGGATAAAAATCAGTTTCCCTTCCTTTTCTACATCACAGTATACCCATATAAATCAGATCCCATTTTCAGACTGATGGTTTTCACTTTTTTGTGACTGCAATTTGAATTTGTATGTGTGCACACATGTGCACAGACACATATGGAGGGTTGTCAATTGTCCATCAATTTACAAACAGTCAGTAAAAAATCAGCCTAAAATGCCTGTCCTTGAAGTCCATTTAAAAAACCTGACCTGCCCATGAAAACAATTGAGTTGTGCCTGTTTTGTGAAGCTGCCTTTTGAAAAGAAGCTGGACAGCTGAAGCTTGATTGAAGGGAGGACACAACACAGCACTGCTAGTTTGGCTGCTTACAGTTGTTAAGAAAAACAAAAACTGGCACTTTAAACTCAGCATGCTGCTTCACTGAGCCCAGCGCATGCCCAGAAGAGACATTTCATTAATTGCACCCGGCTTGCCCAATATCTATATAGATCAGATGCTTCAGCAGGGGTTTTTGGCACTTTTATCTAATAGTTGATGCAATTGCATATTAGATAACAATGTCAACCCCCCCCCCCCTTGCCACTGGAGTAACTGATCTATACAGTTGCTACACAGCTAGTCAAACTTACATGCTGCTTTTCTGGTAAAGCACTTTTTTCACATCTGTTGGGGTAAAGCTGCAGAGTGGACTGCGGGGGGCAGCCGGGTACAGGGTGCAGTTGAGGGCATCAGCATCTGGGAGAAGAGGACCAATGAGATGGGAACAACATGGTGTAAAACCATTTTTGCCCTCAGACACATTTGCCAATCTAAGAACATTTTCAATTTACTGCAAACTTTTTACTTTTTACAAACAAACTTTTTTTTTTTTATTATGCTTTCTGTTAAACCCTTCCATTTGAACCTGGTCCTTCTATTTAGGGCCTAGCAGTGGGACAGGGCCTGGCAGAAGAGTTCAATTTACATTATGTAAAACAAATACCAGTAAAAACATGTGTCAGTAAAAAAAGTTTGGTTGTCAATAAAAAGTTCATAGATTGTTAAAAAAATTTTTAAAAAATCTTAGAGTGGCAACTCTGCTTATGTGGCATCTACCTTTGTCCATTTCCATTTGAACTGTGAGTGCAAGTGTAGGTATTTACAGGGGTGTAGGTTGTAGCTGTGTTGTTCTAAGGACATAGGCAGATAAGGTTCTTTGGCTGAATCTGATATCTTTTATTAGACCAACTTAAATAGTTGGAACATTTTTTCTTAGCAAGCTTTTGGGTTTAAAATCCCTTTGTCAGGCTGAGGAAGCATCTGCAGTTGTTGTGTGCTCTTCCTGGATAGAATGAATAGTAAAGAGTCCAGAGGCTGGTATGCATGCAAGACAGGCAGTCAGTGAAGATGTCAGTTGAGGAGTCAGTGGGTAAGAGACAGGCTGGGAGGAGGGGCAGCCTGATTCAGGAAAGGGGGATGAACGTAGCAGGAAAATAGTGGAGAGGTAGCTGGATATTTAAGGTTTTGGCTACTTAACTCCAGGAACAAATTAGTAAGAGGTACAATCAATTAGACAATACAAAAAGTAGGAACCGATATTTTGAATATAAATTGTTTACACAAAAAGGAAGGCAAGGTTGTAGGCTGTCTGAAAATGGAATTTCTTAGGTTCTAGATTCTCATGTCACTCTTGTGCCTTGTCTAGACTGGGATTTTAAAGTTGTGCTGTTAACTAACATGCACTAAATAACCTGTTTTAAAAGGCTAATGTAAACACAGTGCACTGCCAAGCTAAGCTGGTCAAGATAAGGCACAGAGAGCAGCAAAATGCTGACACATTCCAGATGCAAAAGTGACCCTGCTCTGGGTTCATCCCAAGAGTCTTTTCTTGATCATTCAGTCTCTAGCAGGCTGAAGAGTGGGCCAAAGCAATCTCATTGCAGACTTCCAGCTCTGAAGTGCGCCAGCAGACTCAAGTGGGCACAACATGGCTGGGGTTTGCTTAGCCATATCCTTCATAAGGCAAGATAGGATTATCTGTACCACATTACTATTTAAGGATATTTAAAGGCAACACAACTTGCCTACATGAGATTTATTTTAGTGACTATAGTGTGCATCTACACATCAACCCATGACATCTTACAGCATCATAGTGATCACATGGGCCTGCACATGATTGCCAACTCCATCGCTGTAGCAGAGTACTCCCTAGGTATCATGTGCTGTTATGCCAGCATAGCAGCAAAACCTAACCCTGCACCGTGCTCATGGCACAGTAACCATCTATACTGCGTGGGGCTTTAGTACTTCCAAAAAGACATATTAAAGCATGATGATGTGTAGATATGCCCCTATAGTACTATTTTATTTTAAATATTAATATAGACAGGGTCTTATAGGCCACAAGGAAGTGGAGCTTCTATATAAAGTTCTTTGGGGAAGGGACTGTTTTTTTTCGGTCCTGTGCTAGGTTCTGTGAAGTTATCATAAATTCCTGTGCATGACTAGAATATAAATAATTAAAAATAAGTTTCAGATTTGCAGAAAACTCCAAAGTTCTCTCTTCCTCCCTCAAAAAACAGATTTTTCTGAAAAATGTCCATTCTGGAATGTAACCTACAGATCTTCGTTTTTATATGCTTTCATGACTAGTAGATCACATTATACACTAAGGACATGTTACATGGATAGTACTTAAATACAACAATAATGGCTTATATTATCATGCTTTATTAATTGTAAAAATACAGCTAGTAATTTGTGCCCCTTTCCTCCTTCCACCATGTTGGTATGCACAGGAATCGGCGGTACAGAATTTCAATGTATGGTCTCATATTTCTAGAAATGGCAATCATAGGAGCAGAAGAATAAATATGCTGCCCTGGGACAACTCTCACATCACATACTTAATTCATGCCAACCATGCCTCTTATAGAATTTTTACAGATAGCTTAGAGTATTTTTAAGTTTTTGCAGGCCAAAGTAAAGGGTAAAGTAGTAAAGACTTCTCACTAACGAGCATGAAGTAAAGATTTAATGCCCAAACTCCACATATGGCTGAATAATGTATTGCTTTTTTTTCTTTTATATGCATATCTCTGTGTCGGAGAATAGATGACTTTGAACATTTATTAACACCCCATCCGGTGGTGGTGTCTGGTAGTTTGGATACTGGGACAAGCAGCTGGAAGTCAAGAGTTCAATGCCATAGCAGAAGCGCTTACGGTGCAGTCATATCAGATTCCAATGAATCTGCAAATTCTGCTATGTCCTTGTGACAAGGTGTTAAAGAAAGGAAGGAATGTCTTTTGCTAAAGATCTCAGTTCTGCTTGCTTGACCTAAAAATTAAGAGCAAGGGTGAAATCCTGACCCCCCCCCCTTTGCAAAATTGCAATATTTCCATAGCCTTCAATGGGGCCTAGATTTTTATGGCAATTTCCTTTAAATTTTTTATTCACATTGCTATTTTCCATTTAGTCAGCAGGTGGCAATATCTTCTTTTCATCTGTACTTCTCCAGAAAAGTTTCATGGAAAACGTAAGCTATTCTTTTATTCAAATAGATGTTTGTATTATACAATACGTATTCAATCAGGGAGCTAGCTGAGATCTCGTCCAGAACTCTTCTGTAATGTTTAAATGCATACTTAGTTATCAATGTAATTTTCAAGCAGATTATATTTGTTTTTTATAACAACCACAATTCTTCCTCCTTCTCTCTACTCTGTCATATGCAGAAAGAAATGTATAAAGATCCAAAACAAGAATAGTAAATCCCATTGTGTTAATTTTATTCTTTAGTTTTAAGTCTGTGGTTTGTCTGAATCTGTCAATATTCAAAGCTTCATAAACTTACACAGGCAAACCAAGACCTAAAACAGTCTTCAGCTATTTTAAAATGAATCTTGTAAAGAAGTTAATGAACAATACTCATTACAATTCTCAAGAAGCAATGAAGGCATTTCCAGGCCTGATGTTTGTTGGTTTGACTTAGTTGGAAAAACAATCATATGTTTTTTACAGAGAAAATGACCAACAGTGTAGCCAAGGTCAGTAAGACCTTGTATCTGCTGCAGAAGTGGCAGTTCTGCCATGTGGATCCTTCTAAGGGCAGTTCCTTCCCATCATGCACATTCTCTGTCCCATTTTGGGACTTCCTTTGCATACCAGACATATGCCAAATCTGCTCTAAAATGCAGATGACTGCATGTTGATTTGTGTACATATGTTCCAGAATAAATTTGAATTCTCTTTTAAGATCAGGGGTGAAACAGGGCAAAAAAGGAGAAATTTCTTATCCCTTCCATTGCAAATTATTTGACTTTTAGTCTTATATCAGTAGTTAGATACAAGTTTGTTACAAGTAGTTTGAGGAGCATAGTAAGTTGAAGTATTTTACCCCATCGCAGAAACAAGAAATTGATATTACTGGCCTTTTTACTGTTGTTTGTTCATAAGTATTAATGCCTAGAATCTATTATTAAACACTGTCAGTATTCAGAAGACTTGAAGAAATTTGATGAAGATGAATTGGAAATTAAATTACAGCCAAGTTAAGCAATTACAGTTACAGCACTTAGTCCACTGGAACAAACAAACCTCGACAGGTTATGTATGGTATCTGGTTGAAAAGGAAGTTTACTGAGCAAATGCAGTTGTTATAAGGAAGCTTTTGCAGTTGGGGCAAAGTATACAAGAAAAATGCAGGCCATTTGAAGTTTCAAATAGAATTTAAGCTCATTGAGAAGAATTGTTTTTAAAAATAGCATCTACTCTGTTTATGACCTTCCTCATCTTTCTGTCCCTGTATGTAGCTACACAGTGCTATTATGAGCTCTGAATGCCTCATCCACTGATGGTTTCAGAACTGTAATTTGAGTTTACTGCCTGTTGGCATCTGAAGGTTCCCACACTGAGGATGAGTCATGCAGATTTAGAATAAAATAATGCATCACTATTTCACAATGGGGTTGTTTGGAAGGCTGTAGATAGCATGGGCACAGAGCTACCCTTGAATCTTCTGAACTATGGTGGGAGCTGCCATGTCATTTACATATTGTCCCCTAGGTAATAGTTTCAGGTGCTCAGATACCATGGTGATGATTGCTGTGAAGACAGATAAGTAGGAATGGCTGCTGAACTGAAAATAGTGGACTAGTCATGCCTAGAAACTGCTTTTCCGTGGCAGCACTTAAACAGCAACTAATTTAATATACTCTTAAACTGCAGTGGTTCCTAGTGGCCTTAACCTGGTCAAGGCCTCGTTATGTCTGGCATAATGAACAAAGAGTAAATGAAAGTCCCTGTCCCAAAGCACTTCCAAGTGTAGCACTTATATAATGCTGTTTGCTTTTAAGCACTAACCCTCAACAATTCTACAAGCTGTTATCTCATTTTACAGATGGGGACTCTGAGCTGAGGTTGAAACTTGCCCGAGGCCCCAGCAGAAATCGATGTCATAGCTGGGATTAGTAACTGGGAACAGCTAAACAGGAAACTTTGACCATCCCCAAAAAATTGAGATTCTTTCCTATTTTTGGTTTAATCAAATTCTACATCTTTCAAAGCTTTTTTGATGAGGGAGGGAGAATGTTTTATCCTAGAATAACTTTTCAGTCAAGGCATTGACTGGGGAAATGGAAGACTCAATTCCCAATTTTTGGTCTTGCGTAGGCCAAACAGTTGAATTTGGGTCTCTCACAGTCCATGCCTTGACCACTTTGCTACTACCTAATCTTGGAATGGACTGGTCTCTTTCTAATTTTGAGCAGAAAATCCTGTACTTGAAAAGCTGTTTCTAACATGTTCTGCAAAACTTGTGCATTCCTATGAAAAAGTTTCATATCTGCTCTGCTCAGCAGTTCCTAGTTCCCAGTGATGCTGAGAACATTAGATGACACATCCTCTTTGTTTTGAAAATGATATCATTAGGATCTAGAACTTGGTGTATCTGGCAGCCCAAATTTCTATGAGTTCTTGTTATCCAAAATGCAAATGAAATCCAAACTTCTGAGACATCAGAACATGTGGCATTCAGTGGAATTAATAGTGCTTTACACCCATTTCTTGTTCCATTTCTAGTTCACATAGCAGGACTTAAGTCTGCAATGATTGGCTGGAAACACAAGAATTTTAAAATCTTTTATACCATTCAAAAAAAATTGCCAGTAATTAAGAGCATGACAACATGCAACCAAAGGTATCTTTTACATATTTTTCTGTTTGGAATTCTTGCTGTAGACTTGCCTGGCTCCATAGAGCCCCTGCCAGCTGGGACCCCATTCTCCTACCACCCTGCTCTGGGCCCTGCCAGCACTGGCCCTGGGGCACCGTTGTGGACCCTGTGCTCCTGCTGGCGCCCCACGCTCTCATTGCTGGCAAGGAAGAAGCTGGTGCTGAGTGCAGGGTAAAGTGGCTCCTCGTCTGCCCCATGGCCAGCGTTCCCTGCTGCAGGTGATTGCAGCCCACATGGGGCTGTCTGGAGCAGGTACAGGCAGCCTCATGTGGGCTGCAAACAGCTAGAGCATGGGACATCAGCCATGGGTTGAGCAAGGGGGCCACTTTTCCCATGTTCAGCACCAGCTTGTAACCTGCCCCTGGTGCTAGCCTGGGCCCTGTGCCGGCTCTGGGCTTGCCTATCAGTGGCAGCAGCTGTGGTCCCTCCACTTGCCAGGCCAGGCAGTGTTGGCTGCTGCTGCCTGCCTGGAGCTCATGCGCAAGGCAGCCCTGAGGTGGTAGTGGCAAACGCTGCCCAGCGTAGCGAGTGGGGAGGGGGGCGGCGCAGCTGCTACCGCCATGCACAGCCTCAATGGGTAAGCCCAGAGCCGGTGCAGGGTCCAAGCTGGCAGTGGGGCCAGGTCACAAGGTGGTGCTGAGTGGGGGGGGGGGAGAAGTGGCCCCTCCCTGCCCCATGTCCAATGCCCCATGCTGCAGTGGCTCGCAGCCTGTGTGGGGCTGCCTGTGCCTGCTCTGGATTCCCACGTGCACTGTGAGCAGCTACAGTGCAGGGTGCCAGCCACGGGGCAGGTGAGGGGCTGCTTCCTCTTCCTCCCTCCCCCCCGTGCTTCTTCTCTGCCCAGGGTCCCCCCTGCCCTTCTCCCCTACCCCTTACTTGCAGTTCCTGTGTGTGGCAGCCACGGGCTCCCAGTCTAGAAGTTCTGGCTGGGGGGGTGGGGCCGGGCAGGAGCCCAGAATGGGAGCTCCTTGTTGTGGGAGTCCACTTTGCTTCCCCTCGGTCCTACTGCCTTTGGTTCCTATCTTTTTTTTTTTTTTTTTTTTTTTTACAGGAACCAAGGACAGATAAATATTAATTTCCTACATTTTTTTTTTTTTAGGGGCACATCAGAAGGTTCAAGGGTAGCTCTGTGCCCATGCTATCTACAGCCTTCAGACAACCCCATTGTGAAATGATGTATTATTTTATTCTACATCTGCATGACTCATCCCCAGTGTGGGAACCTTCAGAAGCCATTGGAGGTGGTTCAAGCACCTACACTGAACACCTTCAAGAGTAAATTGGATGTTTATCTTGCTGGGATCCTATGACCCCAGCTGACTTCTTGCCCTTCGGGTGGGGGGCTGGACTCGATGATCTTCTGAGGTCTCTTCCAGCCGTAATGTCTATGAACTGGTGAATGTGGTCTAGCTTAAAGCCTGATGGAATGTCACAGACACTTTAAAAAGTGCTTATTTAAAGCACTTTAGTCTAATAGCATATGCATTGAGGGTTAACTTGGAGCATGATCTGCCATTTTTAAAGCCCTCTATGAGCTGTGAATGTCTGTTCTATTATGGCTATAGAATACTTTCTGCACAATAGCTATAACTTCTGTACCTAGACTGTGGTTTCTTGTAGAAGCCCCTTCATGGAAGAAGTTTTTGGTTGGGGCTCTAGGATTCTAGAGTTAAGCTGGGATAAGACAGTTTAGGAGCATGGGCATAGTTGCTCTGTGGTTTGCTACCTACCCTCTCTGGAGGCTGTTGAAGAAACCTTGGGAAAAGAAACCCTCAAGTTTCTGGAGAATTTTTCCAAACTGCATGGCTTCCAGTGATTGGATTCATTAACTGTTGGAACCTTATCATAAGAGCTGTACTAGTAAGTAATGTCATAACACAGAAATGTTCTCTTCATGTGGCTGTAACAGAAATGTGAAGTTAAAAAAACCCCCCAGTGAATAAAAAGTGGCCTACTCTATCCATAGTTTAAAAAATGAGTTTAAAGAATTATTGTGCTAAAATATGCATATGACTCATCAATATGTACCAATATTCTTGGTGATGCATTTTGTTTTGTTCTTAGTGCTGGGTCAAAATATTTGTATTGAATGGTTGAATGATACGTTGATTAAGCTGTTGAGAATGCACACAGCATTTATAATCAAGCTTATGACTCATGGAAATGAAAAATCAAGTTTTGTTTTGTTTGTATGTTTTGTGTTGTATGAGTCTGTATATTGTTTTTTGGTTTTGCTTTTTTGTTTTGTTTTTAAGGAAAGTTCTAGCTGCTGTTTAGGAGGTGATATTTTAACATATGCCCAAGAATTCCTGGAACAAGAACATTCAATGCTACATGTATCTAACTATGATCCTTCTCGGTGAGGACAGTCTTTCAGTTCTCTTACTTTTGATTAAGCTTGCAAGTTGGAAGTGTCTGGTACTAAACATTAATGATGTTTATTGTGTTGTCATCCAAATTTATGAATCTGAAGGTTTGCATCTTCTTTTACAGCTAACTGTACCCAGTAGTGTCCTCAGCTAACTCACATTCTTTACTGCCCAAACCCAGATTACAAATGAAATTTTAAAATTTCAAAAGCATCTAATGTAAATCATTTCTAAAGGAATTATCATCATTATGCTTAAGAAGTACAAGCATTTTAAAAAAGGAAGAACTGGTAGGTCTATAGTCTAGTGTATTTTAAGGGCATGACCTTGAAAAGTAGGGGGAGCAGTTGAAAACCCCTGGTGAAGAGATTAATCTTTGCCTGTGACCTGAAAAAGATGCTCTCCCTGGGATGAGAAGTAGACTCCAGAACCCTTGCTCTGGTGCTAACTATATCCTCAGTTGTCTCAAGTGTTTGCCTGATGTATTTTAACCATAACCTCAGGTAGACAAAAATCAGTGTCACCCCATGAAATTACAGTGATTTGTGCCACCTGAGAATATGAGCCAAGGTACTTGATGCCTGTAGCTCTTGTGGTGAATTGTAGAAGGTGAGCTTATCTTTGCATAGATTGTTTCTATGTAATCAAAAGCTCTGAAATTAGTACTAGCAATCTGAAGCTAATCCAATAGGTAATGGGGGTGTCTACATGTGCATTTACTGTGCAGTAAGCGGTTTTTTATGCCAGCATCTGTATATAGATGTTACAGTGCAGTAATGCTGTGTGTGGACTGACTTGGGACTAATTTTAGTCCCAAATCAGTCCACACACACACAGGGTTACTGCACAGTAAAGAGTCCTCATGTGCCTTACCATGTAGTAACTACTTGGGCATTAAATTTGCTATCTGCATCATGCTGGTAGCAAATTTATGACCACATCAGCGTAAATTACCATAGTTACTGTAGAGTACAGGCACACGTGTGTAGACATGCGCCCATACTGTGCAATAATTTTTAGTTACCATGCAGTAATCTAAGTTACTGCCCAGTAACTGCATGTATAGAAGCACCCAAAATTGCCTTCCTGAAGTGATAATATTGTGTAACAGTCATAGTAGTCTTCTGTATGACAACTATAAGTTTAGGCTATTAATAACAAAGTCATGTCCTTATGGAAAAATCCTACAGAAAGAAATGCTTTTTACAGGTTTTGCCCTATCTTCTACAATTAATAGAGAATAATATGTCTGCTATAGAATTTGATGAAATGGTGCACAAATCTTTAGGTAGAAAAACTTCTTTCTTTAAATGCTATAGGGTTTTTGAATAACTTCAATAAAATCCTATTGCTTTCATCCACATAAAATGAAATTGTCAGCCAGAAAGGCTGAAATCATAAAATTTTGCATCTGAGTCACAATGATTAAAGTATTGATTTAAAATATATACTTTTAAAAATAATTTGACATTTGTAGCAAATACTTTGAGATTTGGCTTTATTCATTAGTCCAGATCTGAATGCTCACTGTAAAGTAAACAGTACTTAGAACAGTTTTATTTTCTAAAGAAATCATCAATGAAAACAATACATTGGTGTTTCTTAGGGCTTGTCCACGTACAGCAGGAGCGAGCAAAGTCTGACCCATAGGCTGGATCAGGCCCACATCAGACTCCATTTCCCAGCAGCCCCTGCCCAAGTCACTGCGGCTAGTTTCCATGGAGACCTGAGTAGTGGCAGGGCCATGACAGTGCTGGGCCAGGGTTTCCATGCTGTTCAGGCTCACCATGGTGACGAGGCATGCATCCAAGTGGGGAGCTGCTCCCAGGGCTGGCATCTTGCAGCAGTGACACTGTCGACTGGAACCATAGCAGAGCTATGATCCGCTGCCTGTATGCCCTGGGCAGAGGTGTGCTGGCACTGGATTGCAGCTCTGCCCTGGCTTTGCACCATGCTGTCACCACTGCAAGATGACAGCCCTGGCCATAGAGACCCTCCCTACCCAGCCATGCATCCTGCCAGTGCTGCTGGGGCTGGTCTCCACGGGAATCCTTATATATATATATATCCACTTTTACTCCAAATGAAAGTGGTTTTAATATAATTTAATGATGTGGATTAAACTAAATCTAATTAAAGACATTTTAATTCTAAATGATATCTTATTTATGCAGGGATTTAATATGTTTCAACTAATTCACTTTAAAAGTTAATTCATGTTAACTTTCCTGAGTGTCCTCTTGCGGACAAGTCCTAAATTGACTCAAGTGCAGTCCAGCAAAATATATGTATGTGTTTACTTATAGATGGAAAGACTTTGCTTAAAGAATGGAAGGTCAGGGTTGAATACCTTTCTCTGATAAAGCACCAGAGAGAGACTGTGTGCAACACAGAGCAAGCTTCTCTAACTTGAGGCCAAAGCGCTCAGCTGGGAATCTTATTTTACATTAAACAGACACTAAATAAAGTTCTGGAAGGGGGAATCAGAATCCAAAACTCTCCCCTCCCAGCTGAGGGCTGTAACCCCTACAACCACACAGTTAGGTGCTCTCTCACTTATACATAATGAATCTTGCATTCTTTTTTTTTCACAAGAGAAAAACTTCAAGAGGATTAAATAGAGGGATCCCCCTAGCCTGATTTCAAGTTGGTGGTTAGGGTACTCCTCTACCTTAACTACCTGGAAGTGGGAGAGATGAATTTGAACCCCCTTGGGCAGAAGAGGGCCCAGAACCCAGGTCTTCCCTTCTGTGGTTGGGTACCTATCATGGAGCACTAAGGTGCCCTGCTCCTAAAGAGGAGAAACTGCCAGGGAAAGAGCCCTAGCAGGGAATAAAGAGCCCAGCTGTGGGTTGCCAGGGCAACCAGGAGGTCAGCTGACTGAAAGGGGCAGGGCCTGGCTCCTATATAAAGCACAGACATGAGGCCAGAGGCAGTTCCCTGCCAGCAGCCAGAGAGGCAGGAGCTCTCTAAGCCAGGATGCAGGAGGAAGCCTGACCATAGGTACAGCTTACAGCAGCTCTAAGATGCTTGAACAATGTTGTTATAGCCAGGCAGCTTGTGTTTAGGTTACAGCCAAGAGGCTTGAGTTTCTGTTCTGTTTTATTGTTACACTGGTGGTTTGGGTGAGGCTATTAGGGATTGGGGGAGGCCTCATAGGGAACCCACAGCAGCATGGGGACCCCAGTGCCAGGAAGGGCACAGCATATAGAGTACATAGACCCCAGCCCCAGAGAGGAGCATTTGAGAGGCCCCAGTATGGGCATGGTGAGCCCCAGAGAAGGGGCACTATTGAGAAGCCCTAGGGCAAGCGTGGTGAGCCACAGAGGAGGGGGTAACACTTGAGAAGGCCCAAAGAGTGGGGCAGCAGTACGGAGAAGGCCTCGGAGAGGATCGGCTTTACTGAGGAGACTTAGAGAAGGGGACAGCCTCACCGAGGAGCCCAGTGTGGGCACAGAGAGCCCCGAAGAGGGGGCAGCATTGCTGAAAGCCCCAGAGAAGGCACAGTGACTGAGACATCCCAGTGTGGATGCGGAGGCCCCAGAGAGGGGGCAGCATGGTTGATCACTGGAAGGAAGGCCCAGAGAGGATAAAGAGGGGTCCGATTGTGATAAGGCTGAGACAATGGTTATTCCATCGGCGAGGTGTGGACTGTGGTGTTGGGGAGGAAATGGAGCTGCAGACAGTGCTCTCTGGCAGCAGGGCAGTACAAAGGCAGCCTCCCGCTAATTAACATCAATTAATTAACAGCAAGACATGGCAGGCGAGAAGGCTGGTGGTTGCCCCAGGAGCAGGTGTGAGTGCCATGTTTTAGCCCAGCCCCAAGCAACCACCTGTTTACAGTACCATAATTGCATTATATAAAAGGTGGGTGTTATCACCACTTCCTGATGGTAGCAATGTTCTAAAGAGAAAAAAAAAAATGGAACTCTGCTCTTTCGTTAAAGAATGGATACAGGTGTCTACTGTTAGGAGATTCCAGGCTGTTGACTCAGAGTGGTGGAGAGATGCCTAAGTTCATGCGGGGCTAGATTTCAGACACCTCTATTCTCTGTGTCTCCTATTGGCTAGTTATAGGCAGTTTCCTACTCGGTGTACCATCACAGGGCCAAAGGACCTGCCTATTGGGAACAGGTCCCACCCTTTGACAATCCAGTAGGACCAGGCGAGGTGGTCTTGAAAAGGTAGTTCATAGAAAAGTAACATCATGTTAGGAAGTTACGTTTAGGAACTGCTTATGCTAGTTGTGAGTAGTAGCTCTATAGTGTTAAACTAATACTCATATTAATGTTGCTAGACAGAAAACCAGCATGACAGAGAATGTGTTCATGTATGAGTGGTTACATAATGGGACTAGTGTTGGTTGTATAATAGGGTCAGTGTCAGGGAGAAAATGAAGAGTCTAATGGGCCTGAACAGAAATGATTTAACTAGTACATCCTCATCAGCCCTCCCAACACATGGTAAGGTTCTTGTCATGTCCATCGCATACAAAACTCTGTGACAGTCATATGATGCAATACCTTTTACTGAGAACATGCAATACCTGTTGTGAGAATTTATTTTGACCCAGTCCTCTCCACCTTCCCAAGGGGACTCGTCAGAGGATTCTAGGCTGTGGGTGGAGGATGCCTAAGCTTTAGAGAGGGGTTAGAGCTATCTTCAGTGTTTTCAACTGGCTAACTTGAGGTGGCTTCCTGTTCTGCATACTGACCGTTTCAGATGCCATTCTGAGGCATCTATCTTTCTGCATGCATTGTATAGGGAATAAAGCATGTAACACTGAGCTCTGAATTCCACTCTGTAGTCAAGTATCTAAAAGTTAGTCAGTGAAGATTCTAATTTACAGGTACCCTTACTGGATTTAAGCTCTTTGCCTGAGATACCTTTGCTTGGACTCCTTTCCCTTTTATGAGCCTGAATGTTGGGGTCCCAGAGGCAGCCATCTTTTGGTGGCTCCATAACCATTCCCCACTCCGCTCCTAGGATGCCTTCCCTTCTCATCTGCCATGCTTTGATGGAGGAAGAATAAAAAGGAGAGTTCCCATGGGCCTTTGCATGAGCCCAGGTCTAGGTGAACCGCCCCCCCCAACACCCTACTCGTCTCTCTTACTCCCAGGCCCCTCACTGGGCATCTCTGGTCCCAGGCCACTTGCTGGGCCTCTTTGGTCAACTGTGCCCTACAGGACACCTAAAGTCTTAGGAACTAATTGCGTAGGTCCATGTGACCTCTACACCATGCCCTAAGTCTCACGAGTTTTACAGTAATATCATTTTCTTCTTGGGGCTTTAGCCTCCTTGGCCTCTACCCCTTTACTTTCAACTAGGCCTTCTAGCTGGGCCTACGGTACTGGACCTGACTTTGAGGCACTAGCCCTGGTTTGCCCCCTTTGGGCACTGGGCCCTGGCCCTTGTTTGGTTGTGCCCTTGGGTGCTGGGCCCTTGGCTCCTGTCTATCTCTGTGGCCTTGCACTCTGCCCATCTCTAGACTCAATCCTCACTTGGACCTTGAGCCTGCCCCTGGCAGGGCTCAAGGCAATCACATGTACCTCGGACACTAATGGGATCTCCATATACTGCCCCTACAGTTCCAACCCAAACTGCAAGGGTAAAACTAACTCAAACCACAAGCCCTCAGGCTATAACATAAATACCAAAAGGGGAAACAGTCCTCTGCACTGCTAAGGAAAAGTTTCCCTTGCCTCTAACCTATGATAGTCCAGGGCTGAGAGGCTATATCCTAGTGAGCTCCCTTAGCCTCACCAGGGATAATGTCTGTTACACAGCCTAAGATAGTTGCTGGCTTCATATCCCTAGGAGTTTCTGTCAAGTTCCCTTCCACAAAACTTTTCAACTGCAGGACACTTGTCCAGTCTGTGCTGATTCTGTGAATTCTGCATATATCTGAGTCTGGCTGAATTTTCTGTGGAGCATCTACTTTGATCATCAGAAAGATTAATCCTTTACTTCCTGGCTTTCATTTTTTGGGGAACAGAAATCTCTCTTTCTCTCTTCCAAGGTCTGATTCTGCATCCAGCCATTCACTTGTAGTCCCCACACCCACACAGAGTGCTAATGAAGTTAACTGAAGTCTGCCTATATTGACTATAATCAAGACAGTGAATAATCAGAAAGAAGAACTGTCATTGTCTCCAGGGAACTAGGGAGATACAACATTGACACAGCAGCTCTGAGTGAGACAAGATATCTATCTGGATAACGGTCAGCTGGGGGAAGAGGCCCAGGACAGATGTGTTCACAGCATTGGCTTTGTCATTGGAAATCAGCTTGCCACTGGGGGAGCTCTTTGTCAACTTACAGAACCATCAGTCAACTTATGGAGCTCCTTGTGAACATTAATGAATCATGCCTTATGACCCTCCATCTTAAGCTCAGCAACAACAAGTACACCACTACCATCAGTGCATATGCCCCAGTGCTTGATGCTGACAGTGATATCAAAGAACAGTTCTACTCCAATCTTGACCATGCACTGATTAATGCAAGGAGGGAAAGGTCCTTCTTCTTGGTGTCTTCAATGCTAAAGTTGGACATGACCTGAAATCCTGGAGTGGCATCATTGGGAAGGAAGGAGTAAGGAAGGCCAACTTCAATGGCATCCTTCTCCTGAGCAAATGCACGGAGCACAGTCTTGTCACTCTATCTAAAGATGGTGTTTGTGTGATGACAAATACAAGGCCATCTGAAAACACCATCACTCTAAGCACCGGTACCTCCTCAGTTATGTCAGTTAGAGCCCGTGATCTGTATCATGTGAGCTATGCAAAGAATTAACAACTGTTGGACAGACCACCATCTTGTCATATCCATTATGAATATTTGGCTTGCTCTAAAACACCAAAAATAGCCAAAAGCAATGTGAAGATCCTGAAAGGGGATCACTTGTCAACCCCCCTACCTGAGAAGTTTGGCTTGCCATCAAGAAAAC
The DNA here is from genome assembly GCA_030014935.1 of Caiman crocodilus. Lineage (NCBI taxonomy): Eukaryota > Metazoa > Chordata > Crocodylia > Alligatoridae > Caiman > Caiman crocodilus. The sequence continues at coordinate 25,459,413 of JAGPOW010001338.1, forward strand.
CAAGAACAACAAAGCTACTGGACTGGATGGCATACCTGCTGAAATCTATAAGGCTGAGGGTAAGGGTGAGGAACTGGTACTGAGACTCCGCAGATTTATTGTGTGAATTTGGAACATCAAAGTCCTGAGGCTTCTCCATGACTAGACAACTATGACTGTTCTGTTTAGTGAATCGGAGATGGATCCATTTGTCATCCAACACGAAATCAAGCAAGGATGTGTTATCACCCTAACTCTGTTATCCCTTTTTTTTGATAGTCATCTTGGTTCTTATTAAGGACTGCCTTCCTCTTGGCATTGACACTGAATACTGATTGGATGGAGGGCCCTTCAGTCTGGGATGTTTTTGCTTGAAGACCAAAGTACTCAAAACAACCATCCTTGACCTTCAATACACCAATGACTGTGCCTTCCTTTCACTCACTGAGGAAAACCTTTAGACCACAGTGGAACTTTTCAGAGAAGCCTACCAAACTTTAGGTCTCTCTTTCAACATGGAAAAAGAGACTAAAGTGCTCTATCAACCTGCCCTGGCTAATGGATGTGACCCCTCCCTTCTCCCCACCCCTGTCAAGTTACCATTGAGGGAAAGGCCCTGGAGATAGTCAAGCTTTTTCCTACCTTGTAGCCACCTCTCTCAGAGTGAACATTGAGGAGATCCACCACTGGCTGCAGTAAGCAACTGCCTTCTATGAGAAATTGCTTTGACATGTCTTTATTTTATCAGTCTCTTGAAAAACAACCAAATCTAGGTCTACAATGCAGTAATCATCCCCACATTCCTCTACAGATGTGAAATGTGGGTGACCTACCATTGTCATGTGAAGAGCCTGAAGAGCTATCAGTAATGATGCCCTTGGAAAATCCTCCACATCAAATGGGAAGATCACTGCACAAATGCCTGCCAGGGATGCTGATCAAGCAGTCCAGTCTAGGCCAAGCAGTCAGGAACTCTGGGCAGGTCAGCATGAATCAAGTACTCAGCAGCCAGACCTGCAGCAAGCTCCAGCTAATGAACTCTGTGCCACTTTAGGAGCAGCAAGTATCCTGATAGACAGTGCTCCCAGCAGCCAATTAATTTAGCACCACCTGGGCCCTCAATAGTTCTGCTATGGCAAGGCTCCTGGACTCTAGTTCTCTTGGTTCCTGACCCTGGTTTTCAGCTTATTTTGGACTTTGGCTTTGGATTTCCCTGTGGTTCTGTTTCCTGGCTTCTAACTCCAGTTTTGCTTTGTTTTCAGACTTCACCCTGTGGATTGTCCCTGATCCTGTGTTGTGGACCCTGCTTCTGAATTTCCCTCCAGGTTTTGGTACATGGCTCCTACCTTTTGACCAAGCCCTAGGCTTTGCTTTCTCTTAGTGGTCTAACCATTAAGTCAGACTACCTATGGTTTGGTTCCTTACAGTGCCAGCATCCTTGCTAAAGCCAATATTACCAGCATTGAATTGGTAATCCTCCACCTCTGACTTCTCTAGAGCAGACATTGTATACAGATAACTGACTCAACTCTTAAAACAAGTGCTCTACTCCCAGGTTAGTAATGGCCTGAGATCTTGTGGTGGCCAAGAGAAATGCTGCAAGGACACATTGAAGGCATTCATCAAGGAAATGGATGCTTACATCAAGAGCTAGGAGGAGCTAGCTACAAATCGATCCCTGTGGCACTGCAACCTCAACCAAGCAACAGCCCGTTTCAAGGTATAGTGTCTTGCCCTCAAAGCGGAGGAAAGCTTAAAGGAAGGAAAAGAAAAACAATCCTGGTCTATGGCCTATTCTTTTCCTCAGAAAGACCTGCATCTTCTGTGAACGGGTCTGTGGCTCAAGGATTGGATTCTTAAATTGCCATTGTAGCATGGTACTACAATATTTATTTTTACCTTCCTGGTTACCTAATAAATTTGAGGTCCAGATACTGCAGGGATGAGGACCTTGCAAATATACACATTAATATTTTTTATTAAAAGCTACAGAATGGCTATGTGGAAGCAGGATGATACTTGTCATTAGTAATGGACTAAGCACTTTGTGTTTAAAACTGCTTTGTTGTAGTTCTACCAGGATGGCTACCTTTCCTGAGTCTCAGAACAGCTCCAGACCATTAAGGTGCTACCACAACCTTGTTTTTTTTTTTTCCCCTCTGTCCATAACGGGGTATGGAATTGGACTGAGAGGGGTTAAGTAGGTGGACACTGAAACAAACAGCTGAGGCTCATTAAACAGTAATGTTCCAGCTGATGTGAATACAAGAAGCAAAGGACAACAGAGACAATTGTGTTCGAGGTACAAATCTAGTTAAAATACTGCATACGCCTGGTTCTAAAGGGGAATGCTTCTTATGTGGTCCCGATTTTTATACTCTAGAAAGGAAGGGGTAATTTTTGCCATCTTGATTTAGACTAGAGTTAGGTGAGAGTAGACTTTTATTTTCCTCATCACATGAAAGAATGAATACACTTTGTGATACTTTCTGCTGTTTTGGTGCCTTTGAATTCTGATATTTTAGATTTACCTCCTGCTTTGTCTGCCTACAACTAGAATAGTTTGTCTAACTGTTGTGTATTTTTGGAACAGGGTGTTTCAGTGCAGTACATTTTACACAGGTTGTGCCAAATGCAATTTACAGTCCAGGTTGGCCCATGAGCCAGAACAGTACTTTATTTATTTATTTATTTATTTATTCCCCCCCACCCCCCGCTTTAAAAAGGACTAATAGCTGAAGATAACTGGACCATCTGGTAGCTGTTCCATCCAGTATAACATCAGTTACTTTTTTTTTTTGATTTTCAAGCAGATCTGTTTTTAAATGGCTTATTTAAATCAGCAGAAACCACATATGTGCCAGTCAGTCACCTCGTATTTTCCAGCACTCTTCTTGCTGTACAGCCTCCTTCTGTCAGCTGAGGTTTTCCCCAAGATGCACTCATGCTGTTATGAATGTTTTGTTTTTGTTTTTTTTTTCCCTCCTAGCACATCTTCCAATTTTACATATGTAATCCATTGTTTCCAGCAGAAAACTGCTTTACTCCAGTCCTTCCTTTCCTATATAAACAACAGACAGACCAAATAGACCCACACAAACTTCATTCCATCCTAAACAGAAAGCTATTTTTATAGCTACAGAATATACAAACAGTAATCATACTCTTTCCCTTTCTCATCAAAACTAGAATGGCAAAACGGTGCTTTAAAAAGTTAACAACAAAACCCAGGCTTCTTTTAACTTTCAGTAGGTTCATTATAAATGTATTGCAGAGCTGCATACAGCTGTAAAGCAAGTGTACTTGGTATCATTATGTAATGCCCTTATGTTTAAATACGGTGCATGTAGTAGATCAAGGGGGGGGCAAAAATGGGAGAAGGCATAGAAATAGGTACAGAAACAGCTCTTGAGCTTCGGCTTTGCTGGGTAGCAAGACTATCCTGACTGAGGAAGCAATGAGCTTCTGGTTTAAGTTACCCACATTTAATGATTTCAGCTGATATCATACCGAGATAATAGGATTCAGAGATCTGCAGGGAACCTCTAACCTGCACATTTTCCTAACTTTAGTCTACTTCCTCTCACTTCTAATGCTTCTTGATAGATGCATGTTGTGTCCACAAGATGGTATTATACTACATTTCCTTTTAAATGGAAGAAAGCTTCCAAGATGAGTATAGTTATTTTAAAAGATTATTTTCTGGCTTTTCTGGGTGCAGATAGGAAAGAGTATCTAAGAACTAAAATATCTACATATTGCTCATTGAAATAGTGATGTATGTGTGTATGAAATAATACCGTGTGTGTGAACAGCATGAAAAATTTCAGGTTGTAAGGTTTGCAATTCAGAAATTACACAGTATAGTCACCTTCATATGCTACAGTGTAATATACAGTTTCCTTCTCCATTTATTTAATTTGAAATTGTAGTTGGTCAAATATTGTAAGCGAGGCTACCTTTGGTATGCTGTCATCCTGCAGTGTCCCTGCAGTAATTGTGCTTGGCTTTGTGATGCAGAGGTTTTAATGTGCGGTATAGCTTCTAAGAACTGGTCTCTTGATTTTTAACAGCTCTGAATTTGTAACTTAATAATAGGCATGTGTGGGATTCTGTAACTATAATTTCACCAAGCTATGTGATTTCCAAAAGTGAACTGGATGGAAGGTTAGTTGCATTAGAACAATAAATCAGTTAAAAAAGAGTTAGTATTAGCAGGTAATGGCCCCCTGAATTTGATATTCATAATATGTTCCCTTTGTATTATATGTATAGTAATTTAATTCCTTTTGCTTTGCAAAATTGAGTGATTTATTTTATTTCAATATACAGTAATAATTTACATGAAGGTAATCAGTTTCATAATAATTTTCCATTTCTAATTTGTGCTTCTTTTCAAAGCTAGCATTACCTTGTAGCATCTAGCATTGCAAACAGAAAACTAAAATGCATATTTGCTGCTACATATTTTATTCAAAACCATATGGTGCTATATCTTTTTATAAGAAAGCAAAGATCACCATTAGAGTGATTATACAATTGTATAATTACAGTTTAGAAACAAATTAATAGGATGAATTGTTTTACAGTAAGTTTTCTAAATAAGACTTTTAAAAAATAACCTCCTCATTTAAAGCACCAGGGTGTTACCATGGAAATGGAAATTGAATTGTCAGTCTCAGTATTATCTGAGAGTAGCATGTTATCAAGAGATCAGACTGGTGACCTACTATACTTGTCACCTCACATCACTATTAGCTTAAAGATGACAATTAAAGCTGGTTAATTAACAAAACAATTAATAAATATTTTCATAAACATGAGAACATAATAGTTGGTAAATATTCAGGAAAACATGCACAGGCTGCTACACAGACATGCATTTGTCTGTGCATTGTCTATTCTTACATGCATGTATGAGTGCACCCATCTAGCGACCTTGGAGCATGCATGTGACTCCAGTTGCAGGGTATGTCCCCAGGACTTGTGCATTGGATCATGTTGACCCCTGAGAGAGGCCCTGACACTCACCTGCCAGGACTTGATCTTTTTCTTCAATGGTGGGGCTCCCCCTTGCAGATTCTTGCAGACTGGGTGCTGCCCTTTGTGGGCATTCTTGGGGCTCCACCTTCCCTACACCCCAGCCATATGCCAGCCCTCAGGACAACTGGATGATGGATTGCCGACCTGTCCCCTTGGTGCTCCCTCCTGCTCTTGTCTCTTCCTGCCCATCTCTCGATGCCCCTTTACCCTGGGTGATTGTGGGGTGCGGAACCATCCTCATCTCAGCATCTGCTCCTCTTTTGAGGCATTGCAGTCCACTGTTCTGACTCTGCTCTTCCTCTTGACCTGGGATTACTTGGAAATGCCTTCCCTAGTCTGGGCTCTGTGTGCCCTCCAAAATAATCAAATAAGAGAGGAAAAGAATAGTCGGGGTATGGGCCTCAGCCCACCCCACTCATGGATCTGGCATCTGTGGTCCTTGGGATCCCTTGACACTGTCCTCCTTGGCCTGGCTGCCCTGCCAAGCTGGGTGGGTATTCCTTTTAGAGGAGCTGGGACCCTTCCTGTGGGTCCCTACCTGGCCCCCTGCTGAGCTGACAACTCTGCTGCTGTGTAGCCTGGGGAAGCAGCTTTGCCTTCTGGCTCCAATGTTGCTGGCCCCACCTCTGTTTTCCTGCTGCTGGCTTTTAAATCAGCTGGGTGACAGTTTTTGATGTCATCTGCTGGCATCATTCCTAGCCAGAAATAAAAGTGGTTGATGAATCATGCCAGTGGCCCTACTTGGCGAAGCTTGGCTTCTCCTAAAAATGGTAAGTGAGCCCTCTGTTCAGGGCTTTTTGTTTCTTTCTTCAGGCAGGTTTGTTTGCCATGGGTCCTGCTGTAGGAGAGAGCTCCATGGCTTCCACTTGTGTCCCCCTGGGACAATGAGCTTCTGGCAATCATTGGTGTGGAAAGTTACCAGTGTGAAAATGGGTATACTGCTTTTTATAAACCTATAAAGATATACTTGGTTTTCATTTCAACCACAAAACAAATTTTAGAAGCCCCTTCAGGTATCCTTTTAATGGTTCTCAACCTTTTCAGATATCAGGTGGCCCTCAGAAAATGCCAGCTCTTAGCTTTTCTTCATTTGATGACTAAGGAAAAATGGGAGAAATTCTTCTGTTGCAAAGAACTCAGAAGCTAAGCACAGGCATTCAAGAAGATTGAGGTGGAAGCACTCTAACTTTTGAGTTTTAACTTAAGGCTAAACTATACATGTGTTCGGGATTGGGGGAGAAGGCATTTTAATTGGAGTGGTTCCTGGAGAGCTGCTCTAATTTAAAACACCCCAAAGTTGCATCTATTAAGCCTCCACATTTAAAAAATGCTGCAGGATACTTTAGCTAAACCTCATTCAACAAGTTTTAGCTAAAGTGTCCCCACAGCCATTTTAAAATGCACAGAGGCTTAATAGACATGATGATGAGGCAATGCTAGAGTGTTCTAATTAGAACACAGAGCACACTTGATTAATTGAGTCTGCTCCAATGTGTTCTAATTAAAATATGAACAAGCACATGTATAGGCAGCCTAAGTGCCCAAGGTTAGCTTGGTCACAAACAAAACACAAGTTAGCCCTTTTGGGGGTGGGGAAGAAATGAGGGGCCTGGACTTTGCCTGCACAGTCTGAGCCCAGTAGGTAGAAGGGACTTGCACATGTCTCCAAGCATGTCCTGCAGGTTCCCCAGGCTGCCAAAGGCTTCCACTGGCTGAGCCACCCCAGATGTGATGGCCCAGCCAGTCAAACCACCAGTCTGGACCTGATGCAGCAGCAGCTTTTCATGGCCACAAGCCATCAGCCTGTTGCAAGGAGCCTCTGATCTAATGTATTAATTATATAAGTCAGGATGCTGGAAAAGTGGTAGGGGAAATAGAATCTTAGTTAGCCAAGCCAATAATGATGTCCAGCTTGGTTCACTCAGTTTTACTGGGTAACAACAATAGATAAAACAATTAGAACAGTAATAATCAAGAACCAGAACAAGAATGTAAACACAGACCAATAACAATAGGGAAATCAGACAACAAAACACTGGTGTAAAATAGGGTAATACTTTACTACTGTGGTTCAGCTTTGACAAAACTAGTTCACTACTGTCCTTGACTGCTGGGAAGCTTTGCTGCTGGTCACTCCCTTGTTACAGTGATTTAGAAATCCAGAGGCCCTGGTGTGGTTTGACCACTCACACAATGAGCCACCATAGTCTGCTGCTGCATGCATCTTCCAGGTACACAGGCAGCCACACTGGCCCAGAGGCACAAACACACCATAGCTCTGGTCCTGGAGTTGCCTGGTTACTCTCACAGGAACACCACTGATCTGGTCCTGGAGTGTTCTGGTCAGTTCTGGTCCTGGAGTGTTCTGCACAGGAACCCATGGGGATACAGAGCTCCACATCTCCCCCAGATGTGACACATGAGCAAGCAAATTCAGACATACACAAAGACAATGCTGCTGTGTCCTTTTATATTAATGGTTTATGGCAACATGCTGCCTCATCACTATCCAATTGACAATGCCTGCCAATCGCTCAGCTTGCAACAATCTTTCACTCATCTGTCACTTTTACCTCCAGGCATGCCACTCTACTGACCTGTCAATAGCTCTGTATTTCATCAAACACACTTGCTCACTAATAACAAATAGGTTATGAGGTCAAAAGTTTATTCCTTCCAGGCTTTTCCAAGCCTTTCTTCAACTGTATATGCTCAACAGAACTGAAACCTGGACTCTACAAGCAGCTGTTTCACACATTCCCACCCAGCACACCGTGTGTGTGTGTGTGTGTGTGTGCGTGCATGTGTGTGTGCGCGCACCCTGGATGCCTGGGTGCTATGTGTGCATGTGCCTGCCCCAGACTCCTGGGTTCCATATGTATGTGTGCGTGCATTCCCCACAACACACACCTACACAAGCCCAGGCATATGGGCATACACATGTACATAAACACAAAACCCAGGTGTGCAGGGTGCTTGTGCACACACAGAACCCAGGTGTCCAGGGTATGCATGCATATACACACCCAGAATCCCGGCATTCAGGACATGAATGGGCCACCAACTTTCATATGGCTGATGAAGATAATGCTTACCTATTGTGCAGGTCCCATTCCCTGGAGTGATACAGAGGAGGTGCTACATCCCTGGGGTCCCTGGTTTTATCATCAATGATGTCATCAACCTCCAATCCTTGTCAGGGATCTGGACTACCCCCTCCTTCCCTGGTTCATCAGGTCCTATGGAGCAGCTGAACTATAGGAAGAAGCGTTTCAACTATGGACTGGGCTTGGCACCATGAACACACACAGCACAGGCACAGGGGAGAAGGCGAGCCCCCCACTGATGCATAATGATACTAGGTGAGACATGTGCCCCCCCCCCGACTTACCGTTTGCCACCTGCTCCCCCCCTTGCTGCTGCTCCCCGCTTGGGGGATCTTTGACTGTGTTCATGAACTCTTTACTCTGTAGCTCCATAGCAGTGAGGGTGGCCTCCCTCAGATAACAGGGCCTTTTGCACCCAATTGTGGAGTTCATAGACAAGGGAGACACTGAGAGACTTCTGGTGGGTCCCTTGTCCAGACCCTTTCCCCCACTCAGGACCACGAGCTGCACAGCTACTTGCAACCTGGCACTGGCCATGGAGTGAAATGCCTGAGTCACCCACAGAGCAAGTTTTGTACAAGACACCACAGACTTTCTACGGAAACTTAAAAACATAGACTACCTTCCCAGCAACGCACTCCTAGCCACTCCCTCTCCAATCTCTCAGTCCCGATCCTCAAAGGAAACTTACACAACGCTTCCCAGAGACGAGACTCTGAACTCCACATCATCACCCTTCTGAATACTAGAGATCATGGACTAAATATAGACGATGGATTTATGACACATTATAATCAGCCTGACAACTGACTCCCCGGCCCAGGCTCTGGCTTCTTACTTTTCATTCCATCTGGGAAGAGCACACACCAACTGCTGAAACTTCTTTAGCCTGATGAAGGGTTTTTGAACCCAAAAGCTTGCTTAATAACTATTCTCCAACTATTTGGGTTGGTCTAATAAAAGATACCAGATTCACCCAAGGAACCTTGTCTACCTAATCAAAAGCTGGACATTTTTTACAAATGCCCAGGTAAGGTAGTAATTACTGAGCAGTAATACCAGACAGTGGCTCATGGCTGGCAGGAGGGAACAAAGGGGTGAAGGGATTGGAAACAGGGTCTTCACTGACTCTTGTCAGTCAAAGCCTGCGGGCAGGGCTGGTCCAGCGCTTGAGCAGACCACATGAGCTCTGACCAGGGCTAGAGCGCTGTCTTGGGAACAGGGGTGAGTAGGGTGCCACAAAGTCCTATGGGTTGCCAGCAGAATGTGACCTATGTGAGTCTTAATGGGATCTGGTACATATATTTGTTACAGTGCTGTAACCTACAGTGCTGAAGTGTAATACCACTTCCATCCAGGGTTATCTTCGAGCAGGGGTTCCCAACCTTTTTATGCCAAGGACCGGCAAGCTGCGGACTGGAAGTGACCGTGGATCGGCAAACTGCAGACCAGCAGTGACCGGCATACCGTGGGCAGGCAGCCAGCCCTTTTTTATATTCAGTATGAAAAAAGGTTGGCTGCCAATCCACAGTATTCCAGTCACTTCCAGTCTATGGTTTGTGGTCACTTCCAGTCTGGCAGCCAGCCCTCCTGCAGACTGGCAGCCATGGCCCAGAGGTTGGGAGCCCCTGTCTTAGAATGAGATCTGCCATTTTACAATGCTCCATGTGTCCTGACCATATGTTTGGTTACAGCTGTAGAGGGCTTTCCCCATGCCTACCACACAATAAGAGTACCTTCTGTACCTGGCCAGAAAGACCACAACAGGTCAGAAATGCTTTAGGCACTATGGATTTCTATTTGAAATTTTTGGGTATATCTTATGAATCATATGCAGGTATTTAGCACTGTTAGGTATACAATATTGTACAGTACCCCATGGCACCCTTAAAAGGATTTCATGGTACCCCAAGGTTCTCTTGTTGAGAACCTGTGCCTTAAGGTAACATTAATAATTTTATCCATAGGTAGACGTTTTAGTTTCCAAGTTTAATTAGTCAAATGAGCAGGACTTGCACACAAAGACTTAATTTGAAGCAAAAATCCCCTGTTTGACAGTTTTCTGGCTTTTTTATGTTTACCTTGCTATCTTTTATTATAAAATATGAATGCGTACAGATGAAAAAGAAGTACTATCTTTTTCAGGAGTATATGATATTAAATTTACTGCTTACATAAAATTATAACTTTCAGCTGAAATAGAAAACATTAAATTAATGATCTTATCAACATGCACCAATCAAATACAAACCTTTCCACTGGTTCAAAAAAGTGAAAAATCTGTTATTGGTATATCATTTCTATTGCTTCCTCAATGCCACAGATTTAATATAAATGCAGTCTTTCAAAAGGAACATCCAATTTGGGTATCAGGACAGTATTAAAGGTCTATAATAGAAAATATTTGCTCACTTTCATAGATGTGTGTCTGACTGTATAAATTCAATTCCATTTAAGTCAGTAGACTGTAAGCATGCATTATGTATACTACTTAAGGGTAGGGTCTAAATTCTGAATTAAGGAACATCCGCTCCCTTAATTGTAGGGGCTCAGAAGAATCAATTGGTTCTACTCAATGTACCCATGTAGCCAGCAGGTGAACTGATTAGACGACCTAGACTCAAAATACCAGCAATACTGCTCTCAGATAACAGCACCACAAGTAATGTTTTCTACCATCTTTGCTTGGTAGGGTAATTGTCTCATCCTGGTTAAACTGACCTGATCTCAGTTATTTACTCCTTTGTTATCTTTTAGTTGGACTGGATTCAGGCTGGACATAAGAAAGAACTTCTTCACTCTCTGAGCTCCCAAGGCTTGGAACAGACTGCTACAGAGGCAGTTCAAGCACCCACTTTGAATGCCTTCAAGACACATTTGGATGCTTATCCTGCTGGGATCCAATGATCCCTGCTGACTCCCTGCCCCTGGGGCAGAGGGCTGGACTCGATGATCCTTCAGGGTCCCTTCCAGCCCAAATGTCTATGAAATCTATGACAGCAGTAAAGCTATAAACCTTGCCATGAAGCCACCAGTACTTTTGATAACTGTAATTAGTACAGCATGCAGCAGTGAGTTTCCTTAGTAATACAGGATTCTGGAAGCATATTGGACATGTTCACTTGTCTCTATTTGGCTTATCACAGAATATCAATGCAAATTTGAGATATCAGTTCTTATCTTTGAGGCCCTTAGTGGCATCAATGCAACATATCTAAAAGGTTGACCTAAACATTTGTGAGTGTCACCAATGCTTCTTGTCTGGAATAATGGAACTTTCCACAATAAGGGTAAAACTAATGTGTGGGAGACAGAGCTGCCATGGAGGCCAGTCTGCAACTGGAATGAACTTTCACAGGAAATAATGACTAAAAAAATCTCTTTCATTTTCTATTTTTATGTTTGACTTAATGTTTGTTACCTTTCTTCCTCTAACAGATATATAGCAACATAAATCCTACCAAAATAAATGCTTCACTGCATACAATTCTGTACTTGGGGAAAGAATGAAAAAAGAAGTCGTATGACTGCTGTTAGTCATGTAACTTTTATGCACTACTCTTTGGAGCTCAGATATGATAATGATAGTCATTATAGGCAACTACAGAGAACAGAACATTATCCTCTCTGCTGTGTAGCTTTTTTCTACCGATACAGAGTAAGAGATACAGCATATTGTGAATATAAGAGTACACCCTCAAAGTCATCTCAGAGTTGGAGTGTCAAACTCCACCCTGTTTAGTTGCTACCAATGGAAACTGGTCTCTGAAGAGTTAGATTAATTGAGGCATTAAGCACGCACAGGTCAATCAATGTTGTTCCTGCAAGGAATCCTGTTGAGTGATGCCATGCTAAGGAGAGACTGATGAGCAGTGCAGCCTGAAAAGAAACTTCTACCTTCCCAACTTACTGCACCAAAATAAAGTTGGTGAGCCAGGCACTGTGAACGAGTCAAAATACTGTAGAGCTGAAGATTCCACTCACCCACATGGCAAATAATGACAGTGTCCTGTGGCAAGTCTTGTGTTAAATGTGCCATTTCCATAATAAAAATATTTTAAGTCAGTCTAGGGAATTTCTGTAGCAAAAGCATCCTTCTGTTCAATTCCTTAAGGTGGTTTTAAAGTAGACAGATGATCATTCTGCTATGCAAAAATTCTAAAGTGTTTATTTAAGGGTATTATTCAGTCATTTTATATGGCCACCTGACATCTGCAGCTGACATCCCTCGGTGCCCTGTGGATCTACTATTGTCTATTTTGTGCAATGTTTATAGTAATTTTACTAGCACAGAGATGATTAGGGTAGAAGCTCACTGGAGAACCAGCCAACTCCTAGTTATGGAGGAAGGAGGCAGAAATAAAGGTGAGAGCCTCTAGCTTCTGCACAACCTCCTCACAAAGGCAGAACTGTAAAACAAAAAATATGCATACAAAGAGAATTCTAGAAAATCAAAGTAAAAAAGCTCATGATATTCCTTGGCATGTTCCTTCTATATATTAAAAAAATAAAATTCTTAGACTCTAAACTGATTAAGAAAAGGTAGTTTTACCTCTTCAGCAACATCCCCTATATACCATAAATTTTACTGATTTGAAGACAGTTCTCTTGACAAAAGTAACTCAAATCAAACACTTTTTCCTGGACCAGTAAGCTATAAAAATAAGGGAAATGAAATAAACCTATCTGAAGTAGCAAGAGATAATGAAGATAATGCCCTTGATGTACTATTTCTGCTACTTCATTCTGCACTAGAGATTATTGTTGAGAATGATCTGCCTCACCAGGTTCCTGTTTGCCTTGCATTTACCGTGACAGCAAAGACTGGCCTGCGTTGAATGTATGTTCATTGACCACACATAGTAAATCATAACTGCTCCACTGAAGCCAAAACAGCACATGCTGTCAGTGCATGGTACAATGCTATTCATTTCATACAGGATCTGCCATACAAACTATTGTCAAATGCTTTGGAGGGTTAATTGATTGAGGGCCCAGTCCCAATGTTCTGTATTGTCTGTGCACTGCAGGCCAACTTCCAGCCTGCAGAGTTCTGTCTTGAAGCTGCTTACAGCTTATGCAGTTACTTTCTTCCTTACTTTTCCTAAGGGGGCCAGGAGTGGGGGGGAGAGCAGTTGTGCTCCTACTTGATTGATGTATAGAAGATAGACCCTAAGGGTAACACTGGAATGAAGCAGGATAGGTGACATATTTCTTCAGTGTCTCAGCCTATTGGGGAATTGCTGTTCCCAGACAGGACAAAGTTGGATGAGACAGTGCAGTCTGAAAGCAGCAGTGCACTGATAACTCCAAAATGGAGCTCAGCCAGGTAGAAGTAGCTAGAGATCCACCAGAGAACCAGTCAATACTCCAGTAATTGAAAAGGGACTCAGAAATAAAGGAGAGATTCTCACACTGTTGCACAAGTTCCCCAAAAAAGTAGCATGACTTCAAAGCAGTCTTTAAAACCAATTTATTGTTTATTGGCACAGACACTGTCATTTGCAGTATAGCTCCCGGATAACATTCTACCTCTCTTTCATACTCAGAGCAGTAACCCTTGAGTATTTGTTAAAATGCCATAAAAAAGCCAGAAACTACCATTATGGTAGCATTTGAGGCTTTATTTTTGCAACTATATTCCCATAAATTTTGTTCTTTGCACAGGACTACACAATTATAAGTGATTTCAATGGGGCAAGCACTTACAAACTCGAGACGGGGATTGAGGTTAATTTATACAAGTAAAATAAAAGACTGCCTATGTACCACAAAGCCTACTATCCTAACAAGACTTTCTTCCTACATAATTGTGCCTTTAATGTTACTAACATGGTCTAGGGGCTAGGGAACTGGACAAGGAGCCTGCAGGTGTAAGTTCTATCCTTGCCTTTTCACACTGGCCTGTTGTATTTGGGGGTTCAGTGGAGGAGCTGTAGATGGCTTTAAGGGACAGGTTAGATTTTATGGACACATTCCCAAGAGTGCACGTGATGCTTGTGGTGCCTTGAAGCTGTTTGAGGCACCTCAAACTGCACATAGTACACCCATGCACTGCACTGCTAATTTGCAGGGTGACAGATTTTCTTTACACTGGGAAACCCTGGTGTCAAAAAAACTGCTGCTAAAGAAAGCAGTGCCATGCATATGGCAGCAGTGTGTTCCACCAGCAACTGGATCCTGGCTGGCCAGAGCCACACTCTGACTGCCAGCCAGACTCTAAGCAGCCGAATTGGTACTGCTGGTATCCTGGGAGGCTCCCAGGACCCCAGTTAAGGTTTCTGGGAGCAGCACACATACTGGCCCTAGCTTCCCTTACCCCACCTGGGTCCATTTGCTGCACGCTGGAGCATGTGTGCAGGGGCGTGCCCAGGGACAAATAGCAGTGGCACAAATATGTGCCGCTATTGTTTGTCCCGCAGGAAATGCGTGACCCTGAATACATGTACTCATGGGGATGTGCCCTTTTAGTACAATAAACTAAAGTGGAGGGATATAACTTGGATACAATTCAAACCAGGTGGAGTGTTGGATACAACTCAAACCAGGTGTTGTACTTATCATAATAATATAGTATCATAGTATCTAGGGTCAGAAGGGGCCTAGAGCAGGCCATCTAGTCTGACCCCCTGCCAATGGCAGGAACGAGTGCCAGGGTCATAGGACCCCAGCCAAGAACCTATCTAATCTACTCTTAAAGATGCCCAGGGCAGGAGCAAGAACAACTTCCCTAGGAAGCCGGTTCCACAACCTAGCCACCCTAACTGTGAAGTAGTGCCTCCTAATGTCCAACCTAAACCTGCTCTCCAG
>JAGPOW010001338.1:25495373-25515405 GCA_030014935.1 Caiman crocodilus
GTGGTCCTCCCTTTCCTTTCCCAGGCTTTGCCTTTTATCCTGCCCCAACAGCCAATCAGATAGGGTCTTCATTCGCGCGCTTTCTAAGCAACATGAGCCAGGGATCTTGCAGCATGCATGCTTCGCACGGCTGTTTGGGCTGCACTCGCTGCTTCCCCTTGCAGTGAGCACAGTTCGCTGGCGTTTGGTCACTTTCATCACTACTTATTTACCAGATATGCCATTTTCTATTTCCCAGCTGCAAAGAGATGTTACTTTTTCTGTGAAGTGTAAGACGATTGTTCTGCTAGAGGTGAAATGTCAGGTATATGGAAGTTTTCCTGAATACACAGATCTGGACAGCACCATAACACAACCTGCCAGAGGCAAAATCAAGTGACAAGAAAAGACAAACAAATAAGAGTGGAATCTTGATAAAACCAGAAACAAGAGAACCAAAAAGATATCTTTGCAACATTTGTTAGGTGCTGAGTAAAACATCTAAAGTGTGTCTTTCAGCAAGCCTCTCTGGAGGAAGGCACTTGCAGGAAGAAAGAACTGAGGATTGTCCAGCTCAAACCAGATGGACTTAGTTCTGAATGCTCTTTTGGGTGCAGTGGAGATAGCTTGGAGTCTCCAGTGAAAAATGTCTAAAACAAATGGATAGTATGACATTTGTAAGGAGCAGAAGGACAGCATGACAGTTTACTGCTTTCCAGAAACCTCAAGAACAAACAAGATTCTGAAGTGAGTGGGAGAACTTCCTTTGGTGAACCATAATGGCACTGCATCAAGTACCATTCCACAGATCCTGTGAAGACTTCAGAAATATGGGGAAAGAGGTGAATAAGAGTAATATCCAGCCTATCTTCTAAAAAATCCTTCCTGTTCATTAAGTGGGAGTTGAGTCAAAAGCTGTTTAACTAAGTAGTGGAAGGCTCTTGTTTTGTGGACTACCGGGATACCTCTTCCAGTGACTGGGGGGAAGACATGACTTTGATGACCTCCATTTCCATAGCAGGGGTGCCAGTCCCTTGGCTAATAGATTAGCTAATGTAGTTGAGAGGATTTAAATCTAGTAATAAAGTGGGAAATTGCTGATAGAGAAGACATAGGGCTACTTATATGTCTGAATATTTGTACTAAGTTGTCCCAAACATGACACAAACAAGTACAAAAGTATGTGCCAGAAATTTATTTTCCAAATTGTATACATCATAAAATCATAGAAAAGCAGGGCTGGAAGGAACCTCAACAGGTCATCTAGTCCACCCCTCTGCCATAGGCAGGATCATTCCTATCCATTCTCTATAAATCCATTAGTAAAACTACATATTTGGCCTTGACATAGCTACAAGACATAATGTTATGCAAATAGAATTTTTGCCTATTGCTTTTAATCTGATGTATTTTCTTGAGTTTTGCATTGCCTTAAGAAACTCCATTTTGTATTGCTCTGTAGCTTTACATAAATGCTCAACCTTTTGTATGCTGTATGGATGAGAGTGTATTTGTAGAAAAGAAAAACATCAGCTGGCAACTGGCTGAAGAATGCAGACAGATGAAAGACCAAACAAGATGAATCTGCCCCAGGACAGTGAGAGGACAACAGCAATTGACCTTCAACAAAGAACAGTTATAACCCAGCAAAAGCTCAGAGGACTGGGTGAATTGACAAGGCTATAAAAGATGGAGCGAGACATATCTATGTTGGGACTTGTTCTGCATGTCATCCTGGAGCATTGGTTTGTCTGACGAGATGGACTGGCAGGAGCTTGGCTCCTAGTCGTGACCAACTTGACTGGCCACTAAGTTGATCTGAGCTCTGATAAGACTGGTAATATATACCAGTACAGAACAGAAACTGGGGTATAAATGTGTGTGTGTGTGTGTGTGTATTAATAGCTTAATCAATAAGTGCAGCATCTTGAGTTATCCTCCCTCATAAGGTCTCACTTATGATTTGACCAACTGGCAATTTGTATAACAGTAACACCCTAATCTACCACAGATAAAGTAGTGGGACAATGGCAGCCAAATGGCCTGCAGTTATAAAGGTTGTTCTTAAAAATTATGGTTGAGAGATCCAAGGAATTCGATCATACACCCTGCTACAGAGGAAGGCAAAATCCCCCCCAGTCTGTACCAATTTGACCATTGAGGTAAAATTTGTTCCTGACCTATGCGGCTGGCATGCTGCCTGCCCTACATGGGCAGACAGCGTGCTTCAGCACCAGGGCGAGGAGCAAGCACAGAGACTCCCTGGCAGCCAGAGCATCTCTGTGGAGGATCCAGCCTCCAGCTGCTTCCAGCTACCCTGCCCTGCTTTTTTTCACTGTGATTTTTTTGACCTTTGTACCTATTGTAGAGCACACATAGCTTCTTTTAGATCATCCCTCACTAATGCTTGACCAGTCTCTTCATCAACACTTCCAGTGATGGAGATTCCACAATATCCCCAGGCAGTCAGTCCCGCTGCCACATTGTTTGAGCAATGAAGACGTTTTTCCTGATGTCATGTCAAAACCTACTTTTCTGTGTCCTGCTCTTTGCCTCTTCTTTATGGCAGACCTGCAAATATTTGAAGACTGTTTTCATGTCCCCTCTTAAGTGCCTTTTCTGCAAGATAAACAGGCCTATTTCCTTCTACCTCTCCTCATATAACTTGCCTTCCAAGCCCTTTATCATATGTGTTGTCCGCCTCCAGACCCTCTCTAATGTTACCACGTCCTTTTTGTAATATAGAGCCCAAAACTGAACGCAGTACTCCCAATGAGGCCTAACCACTGCTGAGTAAAGAGGCACTATGACCTTCCACATTTTGCACTTAATGGATCTAGTGCTGCAACCCAAAACTGCGTTTACTCTTTGTGTAGCCACATCATACTGCAGACTCATATTGAGCCTAATGCTGAGAGCTTGCATAGTAAACAAGAGTATTTGGAGATGTTCCTGTATGAGAACAAGCAGTATGGTTGATATTACTGATACTTAGTGGCATGGACCATATGACCGGTTCTTAAGATGTTTAAATCAGTGCTGTCATGTGTTTGTTAAAACATAATAGGGAAAAGGTTGGGGAATGGAAATTCACATCGAAGACAGTTACCTGTTCATTATAAACTGTTCAGAGTTATAGGCTTCTAGATGCTTATCCATTAACATTATAATTAGTGATGAGCATCTGTTACAGATCACCAAATCTTGCTACAGACTAGGATGAACCGGTCCTTAAACATCTGTCTGTCATATACAGGAAGAAAAACTGTTTTGCCATGAATTACGTCAATCTGTTGGATATATGCTTGAAATTTCAGGCAGGCCAATCACAAAACTTTCAAAGAGATGATAAAAGAACAGATAGTTCTTCACCCATAATGGGATAATTATATTGAATCTCATTCTGAAGGAAAGAGAAGAGCTAATAACCTTGCACAAAGAAGTTTTTAAAAAAGTTTAAAATTTTTACTCTTTGAACTGCTAATATTAATTTTAAACAAATTTTGAAAAAACTGGGGAATTTCCCAAGGATTAAGAACTAATGCCATTCTAACATTTATAAATTGTAGAAGGGATGACCCCAAGAAGCATAGACAAGTTATCCTAATATTGATCTAAAGCTAAACATTGGAACTGTTAATTGAGATTTTAAGAAGTAGAAGCTAAAATATAACTAATGCTAATTACCATAGTTTTGTGGAAGGAAATGCTGTCAAATTATTTTTTTTTGTGACACAGATCTGGTAAAAGAGAGCAACTGTGTTGATTGATTATTCTTGAGTTTTTTTCAAGGCATTTGACTTCACAACACATGTCATATTGATTTAAAAACACGTATTATATGGAATTAAGAGGGCACATGTGAGATGGATTAAAAACTGGCTCCTTGACAAATCCCAGAATGTAAGTGTTTGCAGAAATGCATCAATGAGTAAATAATGATAGGTTACTACTGCAGAATGATCTAAATTGCTTGATCAAATTGTCACAGTCTAACACAATATGTTCCAATATAGCCAAATGTGAGTTAATACATGAGAACAAAAAGCACTGGCTAAACTTATAAGGTTGGAAATCTTTGGAAATCAATCAATCTTTGGAAATCAATGATTCAGGCAGGAATTTAAGGGCCATCATAAATAACTGCCTAATCATGACTCCTAGTACTGTACTGTGCCAGAAAGGGCTAATGTGTTCCTTGCATATAAGAGAGAGAAATATCAAGTAGACATGGAGAAATAACCTTGACTCAGAACATGTCACTGGAAAGAGCTACTAAATTGCTGTGCCCAACTGTAGTATCCAGACTTTTTGAAGGGGAGGTGAAACTATAAAAGAGCTCAAAGGAAGGTCACAGAAGTGATCCAAGGGGTGGGGAACAAGCCTCATGATATGAGGCTTTAGAAGCTCAATGTACCACATTTATCAAAGAGAAGGTACAGCAAAGAACAGGTCCCTGTATATAGGTACTTGCCTCTTCCTGGTATAGGTCCTTAAATCTTCCTGTAAAAGGCATAATAAGACCTAATAGCTGGGAAATGAAGTTAAGACTAATTCAACCTTGAAAGAAGATGCAATTTCTTAGCAGTGAGGGTGATTAAACATTGCATGGGCCACCTGGTGTCACCTTAGGCAGGGCATGTGCGCCCCCCCTCCCCTCTCCCCACGACCAGTCAGCAACTGGGTGGCGGAGAGAGACTGTCCCCCCTGCAGCCAATTTCATCAGCTGGGGGAGGCGGTCCCGCCGTGGCCGATCGCGCCAAGCGGGAAGCAGCCTTGGTGCTCCCGGAAGTGGCCACGGCACTTTGTCTGGTGCTCCCACTCCCCAGCTGGTACTCTCAGGGGGGTACCGGCACTCTTGCCTGCCTTCCCTGCCCATTGCCTAAGCGGGGTTTGTGGCCTGTCAGCAGGTGCACATACACCCCTGTGTACCCCCTACACTTTGACACTGAAACATTGGGAACTGTTTATTAAGGGAGGTGGTAGATGCACTGTCATTTAGAGTGCATATGGTAAAACTACATGTATTCATAAAAAAAATCCCTTAATTCAGGTTCTAGGAAAAATTATGCAGCCTGTGAGTGTAAGGTGCTACGGCTGGATGCTAGTGGTGGTTCCTTCTGTCTGTGGAGTCTCAGTATTTGTAAGTTTAGGAATTCTTATTCCTTCTATTCCTTCCTGTGTCATGTGGGAAGATTGAAAGCTTTGCATTGCTTTCAACATCCTTATAACACTTACATATCTTCCTTAAGATATAACTGTACTCAGATCTCAGACTGCACTGCTTCAGCCAGAAACCTGCGCTGGTCAGGAAAAGAATTTCTTGACTCCACCACCCAATCCTCCAATGTACAATTAACCCAGTATTTTTTGTGGAATTTGGTGGTTTGCCCTTCTCTGATATATTAGAACAGGACCACTGCTGCAGAAAGGACATCAAAAGCTTTGAGACTGTGTACGGAACCGTTTTTCCTGTTTCAGTTGATTAAGTAAGCTCACATGCTTATGGTTAAATTATAGCATTTAGGAGGAAAGGAAAGAATTTCCTGTGGTCAGGCTAGCCAGGATCTTGGGTTTTTTTTTGATGGGGGGGGTTGTCTTCATTCTCAGCATGATGCACAGATTGCCTCCTAGAATCATCTGGGCTCATCTCTTCAAATCAATTCCCTGCCATTGCAAGAATCCAGGGCATTGGTGGCAGCTTGCAGTGACCAGTTTTCTGCATGATGCACCTGACAGTTTAATCTTCTGAAGACCAAATTGCTTTTACTCTTGCCCAACTTATTTCACTCAATATCGTGGTGACCAAGTGAAATTTAATGGTCTGTGATATATTGGAGTTCAGTTTAGATGTTCTGGTGGTCTCAGTCTAGCTTTAAGGTTATGAAACTATATGAAAAATGACAACCTTATTATAGGTTTAACTGCCTAAAGAAGAATAGATGATTGTACCATTGCTCTAAAATTCCATAAGATTTCTCCAAAGAAAGTAATTATTCAGATAACTCTCCTTGGTTTTTAAAGTCATGTCTACAGACTACTACTGGTTTAATCCTGATTATGGATATTTGATCATGATATTTTCCTTGGACTTTAAATAATTACAATTTAACTTAGCTAATTAAGTGGATGAATTAACAAAATACATGATTAAGACATCAGAAATTCTGGATAGATTTCTGATTCTAATAAGGAAAATAATTTAACAGAAAAATAGTTTTACTGCTAGCAAGAATGGCTTTAAATCAGGTTAAAAGTAACACAAAGAAAATTGGCTTTGGGGAAAAAAAATCAGAGGGTGCAGCTACACAAGATGCTTTACTGCACAGAGAAGCATCATTGTCTACATGGGTGTGGCATTTACTGTGCAGTAAATTAGTCCACTGCATGGTTGGCTTATACCTGTAGATATAGGTAGTAGATGAACTATGCAGTAGTTACTGCACAGTAGCACATGCGTAGACAGGTGTCCAGGAGCATATTGCTCTCAGTCAACCCAGGCAGCAAGAGGCAGGGGAACTGTCCCCTTCCACAGACAGCTGCTTTCTAGCCTGTGCAGTGGTCAGCAGGAGCATGGGTTGGGGAAGTGTCCCCTAGTGGGAAGCAGCTTCCCCAGAAGCAGGACAGCTGCCTCCCACCCCTCCAGAGCCCAGACCTGACCTGGTGCCCCCTGCCAGCTGAGGGCCTGGCACCTGGGAGAGTCTGGAGCTCCTCCTGGCTGATATAGGGGAGCAGAGCAGGAGGAGTAGTCTGGCTCTGAACTGCTGCCATCAGGAACAATGAAAAATCAAAGTTAATAGTGTTAAAGATGAGGAATCAAGAAACTGGCTAGTATCAAAAGTAAGGTTTACTAAAGCTACACTCATTTAAATACTTCCCACATTTCTAATTATTTTTTTGTTAAATGTAGATCTTGGTAAACTATATAAGTCAACATAATTCATTAAATAATATATATGTAGCCAATACATGTATGTAGCCAATATAATGTTCTCTGAGGAACGCTGGATGAAATCTTGGCCCCACTTAAGTTAATGGGAATTTTGCTATTAATTTCAGTCTGTCCAGGATTTTCACATCATGGCCTGACTATCATGGCTTAATTTTTCAACATTAATGTTTGGCTTGCACTAGAAGAGAAATGATTCAACACTGATAGGAAGGAAGCCATTGTCATTGTATGTGCTTAAATCTTTGGATGTAAGAATGAACGTTTTCCCTTTATTTGGTGGGTAAGCACCACCTTTAAAAGAAATGAAACACAGTGCATCAGCCCAAACTCCATTAAATAAAGGTGTGTTTATTTCCTATGTAGTTTTATTGAAATAAAATAAGGGGTAATTCTGAGAGGGCTTCTCTATTGTGGACAACTGCCCATCAGAAACTGAATAAGTGACTGTTTTTTGAGCTTAAGTTTTTGATGGATGGGTGTCTGAGAATTCAACTTTTAACTATGTGCTCCCAGTTCCTTAGTGCTGCCCAGGTTTGCGCCATCTTGATTCCTGTCATTTAGATCGCATCATTCCTGACTGTATTTAGGAGCAGGAGCAGGTCAAGAGTTCCAAACCTCCAGGTGTTATCAAATTATTCAGATACACAAGACAAACCTAACATGAAGAAAAAAAAATCCTGACCCTGGTAAAATCAGTGGGAATGTTGCATTTTATGTCAATGGGACCAGGATTTAATCAAAGTTCATTGAGGCCGTATTATACCATGGTATGGTTTTGTTTTTACAAAGAATGAATGACAGGGTATTTACAGAGAAAATAGAAGATACTGAAAAAAGCTGTTACCTATCCATTTGATAATTAATAATCTGTTGTGGGTTACTGTTTGTGACCTTCTCAGAAGTGAGTTTTCGTTACATGATTTCCACTATTACCTCAGGTTGTGATAGGGAAATGTAATCTATGTACCACAGACAGAAATCTGACATGACAAAATAAAACAGTATATTTTATTTCCATTTTTATGCTAAAGATATTTAGCTTCTTTGCTAAGCTGTTACATGATACTGCACCAAAATCCATAAATACATAACTTTCTTAAACTGCAAATTTATTTATATTGAATTTGCTAGGTTTCCATAAAAATTGCCATAGAAGCTTTGTGGCGCCAGCATTGTACATAAATGCAATTTGCAGGTTTGTCACTTTTTCAGCTATATTTTCTGTCCTTCTCATCTTTGTGTTATGGAGAGATACTGACTCTGTGGAATCACTGCAGAAAGTTATAAATGATGTATGAAATGAGAAATCCCTGCTCAGAGCACAGAACTTAATCTATGCCATTTGCTGTGATATTCAGCTCTGCTGAATGAAGAAAAGCCCACAAAATCCAGAAGCTATAGCCAAAGAAAAACAAAACCCACTCTAAGTACTTTTCACTTATTTTGTCTCTGAGAGAAGCAAGGGCTTGATTCTGTCAGCTGAAAAAAGACTGTAAGAGGGACAATACCAAACTCAGCTTTGAACTGAGAGCTTTCTGCATACTGTGAAGTGGGGTACATGGTGCTTAATCATATGAGTAACTTCTGTGCTTGCACTGAAATGAGGTGAGCAGGAGTGAATGGTTATACTGGAGAGGAGAGAACGGGCTTAATACAGGGTTAGTACAATCGTGTATGCACATAGGACATGGAACTGCCGTAGCATCTGGACTACTGACTTCCATGGGAGCACGATTTTCTCCAAGCAAAGAGGAATTTTCATTATTTGCACTAAATCCAGCTTCTCATGTGATTGAAATTTACCCAAATGTGGGAAAGTGCTTACTTTGGCAGAAAGTAACCAAAATCAATAACAAGATCACAAATAATGCCAAGTTAGTAGGTGCTACCATGTGGCTGGTGCCCAATGCTGCTGTTTCCTCAGGGAACACTAAACCAAAAGCTTAATTTTAGGATGCACCCAGCACAGCAGGTCAAGGTATGCGTGGGAGCCCTATCCATAGGGTGCCACTTCAAGATTTTGCCGCACTTCAGGGAAAACCTGTTGACACCACTGCGGGTTCTACAAAACCCCAAGATTTCCTATGAAGCTCTCTTAGGTAGCTGTTCACTGCCTTGTAATGTGGACAGTGTCCTTATCAACTGCCAGACAGCAGGACCCATTCCACTTAGATTACTAAAAAGCCTCATGTATAAAAGCAGGGTAGCTCAGTGATGCTCACTTAACTCTCCTTCCTACAGGAAGGAATACAGGTGACTAGAGAGCTAGTTGGGAAAGGGAAGGATTCCTCTCCAGATAATGTTAATATTTTTTTTTCATAGAAATGTTAGTTCATAGATGTTAGTTAGTTCAATGTTAGTTCATTTTTCATAGAAATATCAGTTCATAGAAATGTTAGTTCAATGTTAGTTTCATAGAAATGTTAGTTAAATATTTAATTTAAAAAAAATCCCTGTAGGTTTTGGCCTGACATGTTTTGGACTGTCAGTTAAAACTTCTGTAAAAACTACAAGTGTTTCCACCTGCAGAATGAGGGTAACAGACTCACAAGGGGTCTGGGGAATATGAATCAAAGCTCTTCTATTTTGCTAAAATTGACCAAACTAAATGTTAAAATATTTTCCCACTACTTTAACACTTAGCATTGGGCAAGTGCCCTCAGTATTTCTAAAGAAGTGTTTCCTGGCTCATCTATCATCTTCAAGGTGAAATAAATGTGGCAGCTACATAAAAGTGATAGAGTCAAGAAGAAAAAATAGACACAGATGAGCAATGGAGTGGTAAAAAAAAATGCTCTTGACTTGCAACTGCAAACTGAGGGTCCAGTTGTGCAGTTCTAACTTAGACAAAACATCCACAGAAATCAAAGAGAATTTTGCCTGGGAGGAACTCTAAACCAGACTGCCTCATTTTACTAAGTATAACTGCTCTGTAGCAATGAAATTCCCTTTCTTCAGTTCTGGGAAGAGTGGCTAAAGGAAAAGATTTTTTTTTGTGTGTAGCTGTTAAAATACAACAAATTAGAAAATTAAAAATAATTCTAGCTGATGGAGAAATCTAGTTTATTTTAGTAACAAACTGAAAACAGTAAAATGCAACTGAAGAAAAAATATGCCAGATTGGTAGTGTAGTACATCTTTAGGAAACTGAGAGGTTTATAAATACTCATTTATGAGTGTTCCCTTGCAGCTTGGCACATCTTTTATTATGCCTGGAACATCCCTTTTGGCCTAACCAGTACATCCTCAGGTATAGAATTAAGGTCAAATAAGTTGCAATGAGTGAATGTGACAATTTTGTATATTTTCCAGCAATATAAAATACATAATCCTGTGAGGGAACAAGTCTTATTTCTTCCATGTCATTAAAAGAATCAGAATTCTGCTCCGGTCTCCTCTTAAGTGTCAGTTTGTTAAAACAACTACATATGCATGTACCATATATTATAACAGTTTAGCTATACAGAGCCAAATTAGAACCAAACACTCTTCCTCCTTATTTTTAAGATTCTTATTTACATTATATTTCAATTAGAATTAAAAATATACACACATTTTAAATGTGCATCAGTTTTGTGAAACAGTTTGGGACAAGGGAAAAAAACCCTCAGGTACCTTGGTTTAAGAGTTTGTTAGGAGCAAAACTGATCAACCTTTCATTACCAAATCACAGGACTGGATTTTCTAAGCAATTGTGTATGCTTCTGAATCACTTAGTTTTAGAAATCCAAGTCTAAAAATTATTTTGATCTTTTTTCCTATCTTTCTTCTATAAAAGAGGCACAGCCTTTCTCCTCCTCCCCTCTTCCTCCTATACTTCTTTTTTTCCCTCTATGTCCCACAAGGACTCAGAGGGGACAGTCTGAACCCCACTCTGCACCTTATGGACCCCGAGAGCTATTCCTCAACCATGGACCTCTCCACCCTACCTGACAAAGACCACCATGATAGGACTCTATGGACTAAGTTCTTTGTTCAACCTACCCCCTCCACCATTGCAGATTTTTGTTAAAGGTTTGTGTCTATCTTCTTTCTCAGCATCGCAACCCTATCCCTCCCCTTCCTCCCCACCCCAGGCATAGATGGTTAACATTGTAATTATGTAACCTAGTTGCGTTCCCCTCCTCACCCCCATCCCTCTTATGTCAGTCCCTCGCTTGGACACTCTGTATTTCCCTTATGGCTTTGTCATCTTTTTCTTTGATCCTTAACATTTTCCAGTAAAGTTAAATTTGTTCTCTGCACTTGCTCCAGACGAATTAATTTTCCTTAGTATGGCTGATCACAATAGCATACACAGTGTACACCATTTCTAGGGGATCTCAACAGTGCCTTGCATTGCATCATCCTATCTCTACTTAAAATACCAGTCCTAATACATTCTAGAATTGCATTTGCCTTTTATTGGCTGTAACATGGTCTTTCATCTTCTTTCTGGCTTACCAAAGGCACAGAGACAATGTTATTGTGGCCTGCAGACCCATCATTATACTTTGTACAGGCAGTCTTTTGAACTGGGAGCAATGTAGCCTCTGGGCAGCAGTGCAGCACTGTGGGAAGACTAAATAGCTTAGGCCAGGCTAACTGGCAGAGTTTTATCAGCAGTCTTAATTAGCCAGGTCCAAGTGCCATGTACTTTTAGATAAGGAGGCATTCTTCATGGAGCAGTACAACATGTTAGAAGATGGTTCTTCTTGGCACAATAACTTATAGGTTTAGGCACTTCAGCAATGGCTAAGAACAATATTTCATACCAGAGGATGCCTATAAAAACTTCATAAACAAAGTGTGAATGAGCTACAAGACTTGACAAAGAAATCACAGCGGCCTCATTATACATACAGCAGCATGCGTTAGGACTCATTCCCAAGAAGGAAAGCAACATGTAACTAACTTCTTAGTTACCCTAGATATATACTTTGTGCTTTAAAAATAAATAGAGCAACAGAACCTAACAGGCAAACATAAAGCCTAGTGTAGGGATCTATTAGGACATTTAGCCACGATTCAAAGACCCTCTGAAAGTGATGGCTCCCTGGATTATGCATTTTAGATCTGCCACTCTAGTGGCAACAAGGTAACCACATTTGAAAACTAGGCCTATTCATCAAGTAGTTGAGCCTCAGCTAGAGCTAGGATAAATGGTTCCACTTCTGGAAACTCAGCCAGGGAGAAATGGAAGGTATGTTTTGAGGGAAAGTGAGATGAGTCTGACCAGGGCTGGGGTCTACAACTAAAAAGAAGGCAAAAAGAAGTTTGCAAGAAAGAAGAAAGTAATTTCTAGAAAGAGAAGGCTTTGAATCCCAGCTCACTTGGATTGCTTAGCTTGGCCAGTGGAACACTTTCTGATGGCTGTGAACGGGCACTGCTGAGATGAAAAACCAAGGATACTAGTTATAACTTGAAGCCTGTTTGTATTCTTCTTGTAGCATGGAATATATTCTTTCTTTTCCTAGCTTCTAAGTTTTATCTTCTAGACCTCTTTTGACCCTCTATATATGCTTCCTTATAGCTGGTTCCTCAGCTAATCTTATTTATTGATGTAGCATTTTTCAGAATAGAGTCTGTAAGTTTTTATAGCTCTGCACAGCAATCTTAAATTATACATTAGGCACCTGATAGAAGAGCTGTTAGCTTTGGATGCTGTTGTCTGTTTCACAAGTTGGACCACTGCAATATTTTCTCTTCAATTTTCTTGTAATAGCTAACATGATTAAAGTCTGGAGCTAAAATCCATCCAAATTGTCAGTGCATGGAACAGATATACAACATGGATACATTTTCTAGAACACTTTCAGTAGTGTTTCCATTTTCTTACATAGGAAAATATGATTTATTTTTGTAAAGAAATAAAGAAAACTGACTGCAGTAAAAGCAAAAAAGAAAAAAAAAGGGGTGGGGAATTCATACTATTTCTGTTCTAAAGCAAAACTGTGTTGCCAAATAACACAAGACATGCCATGTTGTATTATTCTGTGTATTTCATAAGCTATAAAGCCATATGGAAAAAAGAAAGCCATTCTGAGGATTTCTGCAAGATAATTGGCATTGACCTTCAAAATAGGAATATGTTATTTACCATTTATGTATTGATTGAATTAATGAAATAACACCCACAGTTCAGAGTGAATCTTGGTAGATGTGTGCGATTACAGCAGCGTTAGGTCTATGTCAGCAAAAAAGTCTATAGGAATTCCTAATGAAGCAAAAAGAGTTTATTAATATATATACTTATGAATTTCCAATGTACCCTTAACCATCATGTTCACTGCACTGAATACTATAATATATATTGGTGCAAGATTGTCTTTGTGAATTGCAAGAAAATTATGGACTGAAGAATATTATTGCATTTTCCATTCAGAAATATGTCCTGCCATAGATGAAAATTGAAGAGAGTGAAAATTAAAATGTAAATAGACTTACCAAGATAGAACGAAAAATTGAGTTTCTGAAGTCTTTACTGTTTTTGCATTTTCTCCTTCAAACCCCAGTTTTGATATTATTTAATTTTATATCAAACAAAGAATAATAGTCTGACATTTCTATTTGGACTTTTATAAATAACTGACTGCCAGCTTGTTATTGAAGTGTAAGGAGTTTGTTTTTAAACAGTAAAATATATTAGCAATAACTTTCCCCCATCATATGAATTCTTAGTATTGGCTAAAGATCAGTGCCTAACAGTTAATATTACTTAAAACTCTTGTCTTAGCAGTGAAAAAAAAAAGTTAAGAAAATACAGGATATGAGGTCTTTGGTTTGAAGTAAATTCAGCAATTAATAAACTCACTCTCTTTCCCTTTTGTCCCAATACTGTTGTTTTTTTCTTTCACCCTTGTAAATAAAGTTGCTGTTTCTTAGCTGGAGACTAGCCTGGGCAGATAAGATATCTATGCAGAAGAAAACCATTGGGTCAGCAATGTCATGAGCCTGACATATGGCCAAATCAGTTTGGTCTTAGAGACACCAATATTTAGACACTAGAATACTTAAAACAGACACCTTATCACAGCATGGCTAAGTACAGACAGTCAAAAAGCCCAAAGCTCAATTGATTCAGTCTTTGCAGGTTAATCTAAAATGCACAGATTAAATTGAAACAGAAGTTAACATATTTACCTTTGATTCAGGAAATGCAGCCACAGGCCTGCAGTGGCTCAGGCCAGAAGCCAGGGGATGCTAGAGCATGACTCTCTGACTGTGTGTTCACTTCCTTGTTGCTGCCAAGGTCTCTGGGATTTGTAGACCAGAATTACAGCAGCAGGACTCTGCAGGGT
The DNA here is from genome assembly GCA_030014935.1 of Caiman crocodilus. Classification (NCBI taxonomy): domain Eukaryota; kingdom Metazoa; phylum Chordata; order Crocodylia; family Alligatoridae; genus Caiman; species Caiman crocodilus. Next base: position 25,509,585 of record JAGPOW010001338.1, read on the forward strand.
TACTTATCACTTCCTCTTCATGCTTCCTGGGATTTGTAGTCCACAGTTGCAGCCTGAAGTACATTTGGGTGGGGAAAAGAGTGTTTGACCTCCCAGTTCCCACCCCTCCCTGGCTCCAGACCCCAAGCCCCAACTGGGGTTTGCCGGGGGAGGGAGGGCAGCTCCCACCTAAATTGGGTGGTATCCCCAGCTGGGCTTGCCCCTCCCCCACACCCTTGTCAGCCAGCTTTGTTCTCTGGAGCAGACAGCACAGCCCAGCCCAGGGCTGAAAAGCATGGTGGGATGCTGGGGGACTATGATGTAACTTAAACCAGGAAGGGATCTGGAACAGAAGTTTCATAAACCAGTTTGACCCAAATCACTTAAGTCTGATACTACATTCAGCCAGCTTTATCTTAAACCAGTTTTGGCCATCTTGCAACTGTTTTATGTGTATTGAGATTCTGTTCTTTTACAGGTTTAAATTAGTTTCTGTTCACCTCATCTGGTTTATGTGTAATGTCTGTCTGTAGCCCATGGGTTCTGCATTAGCCCTTGCCTCTCAGGAAACAGATCTTTGTATTCCCAGGGATAGTGCCGTCAAACCACCTGTTTTCTGTGCAGTAGTGGTTAAAAAGACAAATAGAATGTTAGGAATCATATGGAAAGGAATAGAAAACAAAGCAGCAAACATTGTTATGCCCTTGTATAAATCCATGATGTGCCTACATGTTGAATACTGTGTACTGGTCTAGTTTCTTCAGATATAAAAATATATATATAAATATAGTAGGACTAAAAAAGAAGTAAAGGGAAAGGCCACCACGGTGACAGAGGTATAGAGCAGCTTTTGTATGAGGAGAGGCTGTGAAGGCTAGAATTCTTTAGTACAATGAGAGATGATTGAAGGGGGACATGACAGGGGTTTAAATTATTAACTAAATATCATACTATATGAACTATGATCAAGTCATAAGGTGGCCCAAAGACTATACAGTCTAACTATAAAAAAAGAGTCAAGAGATGGAAATAACAAAGTCCTGACAATATAAAGATGAAAGGTCAGCAAGGTAGACAGCAATTACAGCATACCCACAGCATATGTGTTTTAAGACAACAAATGTAAACTCTTTGGGATTGAGAATATCTCTTTCACTATATAATTCAGCATGATTGAAATTTTTAGTGATTTACACAAGGTGCAGACAGAAATACACTTGTTGTGCAATCACCCCCTTGAAAGTGTTTTAGTCATACCTTTACAGAAGGGCATGGCTGCAGAGTACTTTAAAAGTGCCTGATCATGCAATCATTACATGAAGGTTCAGATAAAGGCATTTCAAAGCAAAGTGCTTTCATTAATGTCTGCCAGCATGTGCTGGGAGCAGGGCTGGGCTGATACAATCCAACGCAATCTCCAGTGCTGTCTTCAGAATGGGAGGGGGAGAAGGGAGGGAGGGGGGGTTCATCTGAGGCTTGTGTCTCAAACTCAGGGGAGTTGGGAGGGGGTGAGGTGGGGCTAGGGGAGAGTGGCTGCAGACATGCAGCCACTCCAAACTCGTACTTAATCCCCCTGGACCCAATAACGGATGTCTGTTGGGTCAGGGGGAGATGCTGTCACTCAAGATACTTCCTGAAAAGAGCCATGAGTTAAAGTGGGCAGCTGCACATGTATCAGCACCCAGAGATATGCAGTATGCATAAATACAGACATTCAAAATGCCTGAGGCAGAACCAATCTAAGTTATATGGTTTTCTGTAAGTGGCATAGTTGTGTTGGATAGCAAAAAGAACACACATTCACCCTTTGGTGGGGAGAGCAAATCTTAGATCAGCTTCCACCATTTTTAAACCAATATGGTATGCTGAACTTCTGTTCTATTATGGGTATAAACAGGTTTTGTGTGCCAAACATACGTTCTGTTATGGGTATAAACTGGTTTCCAATCACTTACACTGGTTAAAAATGCAGTGTCTGCATCTAGCCCTTGGTAATATTCTTTCCAAGGTAACATTCTTGGTACTATTCTTTGTAACATTTCCAGTAGTAGACTTTTTCATATTAAAAGAAAAACCTTATTCATCAGCTGCAGCATGATGATTTACAGGATCATCTGTTGTGATCCTGGTTGCAGCTTTTAAGTGATACTGGGCACGTCTAAGCATTCATTAATGCGTTTTTGCTACTGTGCATTAAATTTAATACCCCTAATGTGAGGTACTAAATTAATGTGCATTAGGCTTCCCTAATGCACAGTAGCAACAGCTAAAACTTTTTTATTGATGCTTAATGAACAATATCCTATTTTTACAGTGTATTAGCATATTATCATGATTTTTGATGTGATGCTTTAACGTGCTGTAAAATAGACTACTGTGCATTAAAGTGCATTTGTGGGCATACCAACTGTGAAATAAATAGTTATAAAACTATGCCATTGTATGGAAACCACTGGGTTGGGAAATTTTCATAAAATCAGATGCTTTTTATTTGTCCCTTTGTACTTTCTGCCTTCAATTTACTTTATGCTTGTTAACTAAGTTCAGGAACACTTCAGTGTGGTGGATGTAATGCTGTTGATTCCATTTCCCTTTTAACAAGTCTTCACACTATGAAATGGTAAAGAGTGAGAAGGCGTGCTTGGTTAGGTCAAAGCCCTTTGTAGACTGATTATATATTGGTAGCAAAAAGAACATACATTCGTCCTTTGGTGGAGAGGGCAATTCACCTTTTGGTAGCCAGTGGTGTCCCTCAGGGGTCAGTGCTTGGTCCAGTGATTTACAACATCTTTATGAATGATTTGGATGTGGGGGTGAGGAGCTCGCTGGTCAAGTTCACAGGCAACACCAAGTTATGGGGAAGTCTGGTCACGTTTGAAGATAAGCTGCGGATACAAGTGGATGTACACAGGCTAGCAGGTTGGGCAGATCAGAATCAAATGAGGTTTAACATCGAGAAATGTAAAGTGCTCCATCAGGGGACAAAACTCCCACTACACACCTATAGGCTTGGCAATGCCAAACTGACCAGCACCATGAATGAAAGGGACTTGGGGGTAATAATAGACCACAGTATGAACATGAGCTGACTGTGTAATGATAGCCAACAGGGCAAATAATACCCTGGCATGCATCAATCAATGCGTCTCCAGCAAAATTAGGGAAGTGATTCTTCCACTGTACTCAGCATTGGTGAGACTGCAGCTGGAGTATTGCATCCAGCTCGGAGCACTGCATTTCAATAAGGATGTAGTAAAGCTTGAGAGAGTCCAGAGAAGGACCACCTGTATAATAAGAGACTTGCATGGCAAGCCATATGAAGAAAGGCTGAGGGACCTGGGACTCTTCAGCATGAAAAAGAGAAGACTGAGCGGGGAGTTGATAGCGGCTTACTGCTACATCAGGGGTGTACATCAAGGGCTCAGTGACCAACTGTTCAGCAGGGTGCCCTTGGGGATAACCAGAAGTAATGGCCATAAATACTTGGAAGACCATTTCAGGCTCAACATTAGGAAAAACTTCTTTACATTCAGGGTGTCCAGTCTGTGGAATAGGGTCCCTCCAGAGGTGGTGCAGTCACCTACCCTGGAAATCTTCAAGAGAAGATTGGACGGTCACCTTGCTGGAGTCACCTGATCTCAATTGTCTTTCTTGCCTGGTGCAGGGGGCTGGACCCGATGATCTTCTGAGGTCCCTTCCAACCTCGCAATTTATGAATCTATGAATTACAGTTTCTTTTGATTACTTCTCTCTGGGATCTTGTTTAAGTCATTACATAAGCCATATGTGTCTACTTATGCCTTCCAGCTTTACAACCTATGTCTATGAATTTACTTGCTTTGTGTTTTGTGTGCTGAGCTCAAAATAGCTCAAAATGGTCATTCAAAATTAATGTTTTACTTCTGACTTTTTTATCCTTATCTTTTCCTTTTGTTTTAGTTTCTCACATTTTGTGAGGACAATTACACTTTGTCTATGTTCCTGAGCGTGGATAAATCATTGATGCTGTTGAAGGACTTTCTGGCTGCTTACAGACATGCGAAAAAAATCCACCGCTTTACTTTCAGCTGAGTCCATACCTGCATCAAGTGTAGCACATGCCCAGAAGAGGCACTGTATTAGTTTGACCTGGCTTGTCCAATGTCTGTATAGATCGGGCACTTCAGTGGGGCTTTTTGTCACTTCTATATAATAGTGGATTGAATCAGCTATTAGACAAAAGCACCAAAAAGCCCTGATGAAATGCCCAATTTATACAGACACTGGGGAGCCGGGTTGAACTAATGTGCTGCTTCTTCCAGTAAAGCGCAGGTTTTTTCCTCGTATCTGTCAACACCCTCTGATTCTCAGGTCAAGTGAAGAGCAAAATACCATAAGGAGTAGGCAAGATAAGAGAGGGAGTGGCAGGGTACCTTTGGTACCTTCCACTTTAAAAGGCTTTAACAGGCTGTGGAACAGCTGGCAGGTGCAATGCAGCTTAATGAGGCAGGCACATGACTGGAAAGGGGCTCCTGGATTGGAGCATGGGGCAGAGCAGACTCAGTATAAATCCAGGCCCTCCTAGCTGAGTGGGCAGTTACTGCAGGGAGCTGGAGGAAGGACATTGCCCAGCTGGAGCTGCTGCTCCCAGAACACCTGGTGGTTCAGGGTGGGAACTATGGGGATAGTGGAGGTTCCTGGTCCTGGGGGATGACCTAAAACTACACCCTGGTAGGGATGGATGGTGTGGTGGGGCTGCCTGTGGTGGGGTGGTCCCCAGGAAATGCCACACCGGTGCTTCCCTAGTGAAAGATCAAGTGCATGGGCACTGTATAGCCTCAGCCCCCACAACCTGGTGGGTTATACCATAGAGAGGACAAGTGAGGATTCAGGCATGTCATCAGAGACCTGAGACCCAAGAGACATATGGCCTGAGAGCCCCAGTGAGTGGTTGGAATACATCCACTCAGATGTATTTCAAAAAGAGGTTGAATATACTGAGGAAGGGTGTAAGAGTGATTGATTGGGTCATGCAGAGAAGGGTCTACATGGGTGGGCCTGAAGGACTTTGTGTGGGCCATGTAAAGTAGGGTCTACATGGTGCATAGGCTGACCTTAGTGAAAGAGTGAGCTGTGTTTCAAGGGTCCTAAGAAAGTGGATCTGTATTAGAGGAAGTAGTCTAGCTGCTTAGAAACCTGACTGCAGAAACCCTCAACTAGTCAATGCTGGGGCCAGGACGAGAACAGTCAAAGGGCCAGAGTGCCTATCACGAGGGACACGCAAAGCTGTGGGCCTGGGGTTCCAACTGGCCTGGAGGTGAGGCCAGGGCCTGTGTGGCCAGAGGTCCTAGAGGGGACCATGCGCAAGAGGGAGAAGAGTTCAGGGAGCTTGTCAGCCCAGAATGAGGACAAAGCAGACTGCCTGAGAAGTTCAGACTCCACCTGGATCCCTCCATCAGACTGGAATGTAATGGGGGCCAGTGTGGGCCTGAAGCCACATAAAGATGCTATCTGCAAGGCATGGGACATGGTATAAGGGGAGGTTTGGAGCCATGTATTACGTCCCTGGCATTGGGCATTAAACGGACAGTCTCCCACCTGTAAACATGTCCTAATTTGTTTCATTAAAGGCATGCCAGGCAAGGCAGGAGGGTGGACTGGCCTAGACAGGCAGGTGGGCCAATGATTTGACTGGCTACAAGACAGCCCCCTGGCACAGAAGGTAACATTGAAAATTTTCATAGAACATTTTTGCATCTCAAATACACAGATGATTGAAAGTTTTTTTCATATAAGAGTTTGACAGAAAATGGCTTTTCAGTTAAAAAGGTTGTTTGGTAAAACAAACAAACAAACAAACAAA
>JAGPOW010001338.1:25521703-25545552 GCA_030014935.1 Caiman crocodilus
CTCCTGGTTTCAGCCCCTAGGGTTTATATGTGCCAGGCCCTGCCCCTCTTGGCCAGCTGACCACGGGCAGGTGTGGGCACTAACTACTCTGGTTGCCCTGGTTGTCAATAGTTGGGCTCCTTACTCACTGCTAGGGCTTTTCCTTAGCAGTTTCCCCTCTTTAGGAGCAGGACACCCAAGTGCTCTACTACGATATAAAACAATGTTTAAAAAAACTAGTGGCAGGTGGACTAGTGCATAGAGCATTGGAGTCAGTTCTGCCACTGACTTGTTGAACATTGGGCAGGAGGATTGGGTGGGCTGGTGGGTCCGTGAGTGGGTTTTCTGTGTGGGGATCTGGGAGTTAAAAACAGCCCAGACAAAGTCGATAGAGTAGGAAGATCTCTGCCTTGAGGGTGGAGCAACTGGCTAGGCTTTCCCAGCCCCACTGCTGCACCCTGAACATGTGCAGATGTTCACTAGGTTGGACTCACCCCTTCCCATTCTGTGTCTAAATGTGCATATTGGCACTTAGATTGAACTAACTCTTGTTAGGTCAGGCTAAACGTAATGCCTGCTCATACTCCGTAACAGCTCTGCCGCTGCCTGTTTAAAGATGTAAGACATGATTCTAAAAGTCAGAAGGCCAAAAATATACGCTCTTCTGTAAGAATCACTGATTCCTGTTCTTTCATTGTTAATGTTTATCAGCGTTCTGTATCCCTGAAGTATTATTGTTCCTAGAATAAAAGGGCAAGTAACATATTAAATCCCAGCTATAACATGTCCATCCCTTTTCCAGGTTAAATCCCAGGTTCCTAGGCCTATTGTATGTAGTGTTGATTCTTTCTGCTAAGCAGCCATCTTGTCAACAGCTACTTATTAATACCAATAATCCAGTTTTCTGACAGATTCTGATATTTCATGACTTAAGTAACCAAGCAATTCTGTGCAGAAACTGCTAGACAAACCAGGATAAGGAAGCGTGGTTTCAGTGACCCTGAAAAAAATCTCTTTTGCTGACTCTTGAAGATGATGTGACCTGACTGTAATGCAACCAATAAGTCAACTAGGTGATGGGATAAGAGAGACCCAAACAGATCATAATCTAGATCTACAAATATTTGGAGGACAATGGACAGATTAACAATTAAATAAACAAAATACCATTAACCAGAAGTAAAATAGTAGCAAACTATGATAAGTCACACATCATATAAGGAAAACAGAACTTTATACTTGAGTCTTTCGCACAAAGGAATAGTTAAAATACTTGGCTCTGCAAACTTCACTAAAATCACTTCCCCATACTCATATAAGAGATGAAAATTACTTCCATATGATTCTCAGAGAGAAACTGAACATTCAGAAATTAAATGTTGGAATTTACTTTTGTAAGGAAATATCAGTGCATCATAACTTTTCTGAACCTAATTCAGTCAAACCATTTTTTGATGTTTCCCCTGAAAATTATTATACAGGAATCACATTGCCTTATATAAGTCCAATGTATAAGGAAAAAAAAGTGCAGAAAATGACAGATGCTCAGCTGCATTGATGTAATTCCACTAGAGTCAATGTAACTCCATCAATTTTACACGAGGTAGGCATTTGGCCCTAATTAACTCCACAGCAATATAGAGATAAAGCTGACTGAGGGCAGAGTCAAGGGAAAGAAAAAAAAGCAAAGGAAGTAAAGAGCCATGAATAGACAACAGGATATCACCTAAAGGAGGCAGAAGAAAATAAAAGGTTAATTGCAATTTTTTTTGTGGGCTGAATGGTATTTGCATCTTGGTTAATCAGAAAGTGCAGCATAGATACTGCATCTGGGATCAGTTAATCGTTTGTTTTTCAGTTTGATTTACTTTTAAAATTATACATGTCATTTTTCCTTCAGTTTAGTATAAATTGCAGCAAATCTAATTCAGTAACATTTTAGTCCTCCAAGTAATACAGGACTTGATGCTCTTTTCCCCTTTTTCTTAATTTGTCTCTGAATTGTGCAAAGTAATAGGGTGAAATAACTAACTGGACTTCAGCACTGGAATTTCAATTTGCTAAACGTAACCTTTGTGAGCACATGAGCAAGCTGCAGCACTTCTCATAAACTGAGCATTAATGACCCAAAACAAAACAGGAGAGTAAGCCTTTTCATTTGGAACAGGCAGTTTGATGTCTTCTTGCTTAGGATTGGATAACCTCAGAAGGCCAGTATATTCATAGAGGGCACATCTACACGAGACATCTAAATATGAAGCAGCCTCAGTTTAGTGTGCAGTAAGCATACATATTTACACATGAGCATGCTTACTGTGCAATAAAAACTCTTAATACTATGTAAAAAAAAAAATGCAGGTAGCAAATTTACACAGGATTAGATGCTGTGTAGTAGTATGAGCGACCCAGGATCAAGTTTGCTCCTGGGTCTGCCATGCCCCTAGTGGGCCAATCACAGGCTACCTCAGGGCTCTGGGCTAGGAGCCTCTCCTGCCCTAGGGCTGGGCTGCCTCTATGGCAGCCCCTGCCTCAGGCTTTAAAAGCCTTCAGGCATTATGAGCCCTGGGGCATACCACCAGGGAGCCCAAGGGCACTTCAAGCCCCCATGTTCCCCTCAGCAGGTCGTAGGCTAGCCACACCAGCCTGTCTGCACCCCAGCACCACTGTCTGGCACTGCGGTGCTGAGCAGCTGCCAGGACAGTGCCATCCAGGCAAGCAGGGTGATGCAGACTGCTGCAGCTTCTGGCCGGGCCTGTCAGTCCATACATCCAGGTGCAGACCAGGCTTGTCAGTCCACAGGGCCAGCTCCACCTGCCTGTAGCCCACCTCCAGCAGTCTGCCCTGTGCCTGCAGGTGCTTCAGGGCTTGCCTTAGCTGTATTGCTGCCAGCCCCATGCCATGCCCCTGCTCTGGGTGCTGCAGGCAGTTGCCCAGGTCCTGCAATACCAGGACAGCTCTGCAGGGACCCAAAAAGCCAGTCTGGGACCCACACTGGCTTCATCCTCCTCACCCAGGCCCATGCCCACGCCTGTGCCTTCCACCCAGGACCCCAGCTGGACCAAAGAGGAGACTGGTGACCTTGTGGTGCTGTGGGATGAGGCACAGGTGCAGCGCCAGTTCGAGCGGGATGAGTGCTCCAATACTCACATCTATGAGGTGCTGTCAGTCTGGATGCTGGAGTGTGGGCAGGACCAGTTGGCACAGCAGTGCCGCATAATGGTTAAGGCCTTGTGGGCACAGTGGGTTGTTGTGATCAACCATGATCATTGGTTTAGCAGTGCCTGTAAGTCCATGACCTTTATGCAGCAACTGACAGCCATCCTTGAGCCTTGGGACCCAGGCTGCAACCTTACTGTCTACAGCAATACGGTCAGCCTGCCTGAGCCCTTGCCCAAGCCTGGCACCTCCAGTGATGCATCACCAGAGGAGGGCCCCTTGGAAATCCAGTACCCTGTCTGGCTGAGCTCCCCTGCTGCAGTCTCCACCAGCAGCATGGGGAGCCCTGGCCAGCACCTGCCTCGCTACCTCTGCAGCCCCAGGGCCAGCCATGAAGTGTGGCTGGCCATGACACCACCAGCTACCAGCAGCTCCAGCTCCTCCCTGGGGGGGTGGCCCTGATCAGGTGCTTGCATGGCATGCCCCACCATCAGAGGACACCACCCAAAGCCACACACCGTCACTGCCAGCCAGGACTGAGTGGAACCACCCCTGGTTATGTGGTAAGGCCCACTTGTTCCTGGGCCAACCACTTGTGTTCTTGTCTGCCACGCCTTGTTGTTATATTTAATTAGTAGATGCTAATAGAGCGAGAGGCTGCCCATTTTCTGCTCTGATGCTAGGGGGTACTATCTGCAGCTCCTTTCCTTCCCTACACTGCGGCCCAAGCCTCGCAGATGGCATCTAGGTGTTCTCATCATCACCTGGAATCCTATTGATTGAACCTGAACCTAGAATCCTTTCATCAGGCATACTCTTCCACCGTCATACTGGGCAATATAGCTCCCTGAGTTGCTTCCCATTCGGGTGTGATCCCCCCACCAGGACCTTTGGCTACTAGCCCTGGCCCACCTCCAGGCCAGTTGGAACCCCAGGCCCTCGGCTCTTGGGCGTTCCTCGTGGTGGGCCCCTGGCCCTTCAACCCTTCCCCCAGTATGGGCCAGTTGGGGGAAGCTCAGACAGGCCTGAGTCTGTGGCCCTTACTCTTTCACCATGGGGTCCACCTTCTCGACCCTTCAACAAAGGGGTAACCCACCCAGTCATGGGGGCTAGGGGTTAAGGTGCCCTGACCCATTTTTCACCAGGGTGGTAACTGGCCTGGTATTTCCTAGGGGCTCCCATGCCACTAAGAGCCCCATCAAGCCACCCACTCCCAGCAGGGTGCAGTTTTAGGTCATGCCCAGGACCAGGAGCCTCCTTAACATCCCCTACAGCTCCTCTGTTGCCTCCAGATGATAACAGCAGCCCTCCAGCCAGGTGATGTTGTTGCCTTGCCTCTAGCAACCAAGCTGCCCTGTTTATATGGGCAGCCCTGGATCCCAAAATGGCACCTTGCAGCTGCCAGCTCCAGGACCTTAAAGTGGTGGGCACAACCAGTGCCCTGCCACATGCTCCAACTCTTCCAGAGGAGGATGCAGGACCACACCATCCTCCTGCAGCAACTAGTGGTAATGTCACAGGACTGCTGAAGGACTCACAGAACTGGCTGTCAGGGGACATCACCCAAAAAGATGTGCGGGCCTGGGCAGATTGCAAATTCTGGAGCACAAGTGGCATCAGCTGCTACAGGACAAAATGCCATCCTGGACCAACCAGTGCAGGCCACAGATGATGACTGCTGGATATCATTCTGGCCCTGAAGGTTGTGTTAGTGCTTCTCACTGCCCTGCCCAGAACCTAGCCCTGCCTGCCCCTCTCAGCCACCTGCTGCCCCTCAGCAGGCCCCCATCTGGGACTGGAAGGAGGTCATGCACCACCTCCAGCAGCTAGGAGCCCCTGACCAAGCCCCCACCCCAGGTCCTGTGCCACCCAGCCCCACTGCTCATCCTGGCTCCATGTGGGCACAGAGCCAGAGCTGCCTACAGTGGGGCCATGACTGCATGCCGGCCATGCTAACCCTGGCCACTGGTTGCCCAAGGGGAGTTGTCTGTGGTGGGAGACCAGCAGCCCCCATTGCCCCTGGGTGAGCCCCCTGCCCACCTCACTCACCACAGCATTCAGACCCATGGGGGAATAGCCAGAGGCTGGGGTGCTATCTGTCTGCCCCTGGGCTCTGCACCCTAGGTGCACCCACTCCAGGATGGCCCACAAAAGACATTATAATACTTTTCAGGTTTTTTATTGTTGGTGGGTCGGGTGGGTGGTAGAGAGGCTCTGTTTGTTAAGGGGAGAGCGGGACTGTATGTTGGGGAGAGAGGAGTGCTCCGGTTGATGTGAGGGGAGTTAAAACATGTTCTTGTGAGATGAGTGTGGTGCTGGGAGTGGGCCTTGCAGATGTAGGCTGTGAGGGAGTACCAGTGGTCCTAGAGGCACCTGAAAGTGCACTCCATCAGGGTGTGGGTCTAGCCCAGGCAGCAGTTAAAGTGAGTCTGATGGGGGTCCAGGTGACCAGTGCAGGTCCACATGAACCAGGGCAGGAGCAGGTAGGTGGGGTCCCCAGTGAGGAAAGGTGTGATGGCCATGGTGCCCAGCTGCAAATCCAGCACTCCCAGCACAAAGTGGCTGCTCTTCATGAGGCCTGGCAGGCCAGACTACCAGAAGACATGAGTATTTGGCACTGCCTGCCCAATCAGCACTCATGTGCATGAAGGCCCTGCGATGGCTTACAATGCTCTGGAGCACTAAAGACTGAAAGTTCCTTCAGCTGTAATAAATGCAGTCTTTGTGGGGTGGGCAGGTGACAGGGATATGGGTCCTGTCCACGGTACCAATGCACTGCAGGAATCCCAGGGCATGGAACTGTGTCACCACCACTAGGGGGTTGTGCATGTGGAGCACAGTGTCCACCAAAACATCCTGGAATGTGCCTCACACCTCCAGGATGGCTTTCCTGGAGGTGACTTTGCCCATGTCAAGCAGGTGGCTGATGTACTGCAAGCTGGTAGGCATGGCCAACTTGAGCAGGGTGATGGTGTGGTGGGTGTCTCCAGGGAGGGGTTGCTGCATGCTGGTGTCCTGCAACTTCAAGTGCAGCTGGAGCTGCTTCTCAGGGTCCGGCAAGGCGGTCATACGGAAAGCCTCCAGCCATTGCTCATCATCCCAGGTGTGCTAAATGATGTGCCACCACCAGGACTGGCTGGCCTGGTGGGCCCAGAGGTGGCAGGGTTGTAGGCCCAAGAGGGTGAAGGTGGCCCTAGTGGTGGTGTCCAGAAACTCCTTGTCGGCATCCCTGGTAACAGCAGTTGCGGTGTGGTGGCTGTGGTCCTGGGATAGTGCACTATGGCCAGGCACGCAGTTGCTCTGTGCAGGGAGCTGGGTGGGGTGAGACGGCCGTGAACCAGATAGTGGTTGGCATGGTGGGCCAGCAGGAGCTTGGGGTGCTGGTCATCTCTGCCATGGGCAGTGGCTGGAGCAGCCATAGCACAGGGAGGCAGAGTGAGCAAGGAGAGAGCTGCTGTGCACTGCTCCTGAGCTGGGCATGCTGTTCTTGGGTAGGGAAGTGGCTAGCCAGGGAGCAGTGAGCAGGACTGGCTTTTGAAGAGTGCTGGCAGCTGGAGTCTGGAGCTTCCTCTCATGGCAGAAGGGGCCCATTGCAAGGCTGCAGGAATTTTGGCAATGAGAGCAGCAAATCTGCTCCCTAGTTCCTGCATGTGTAGATGCCTATCCAGGAATGCTTACTCCAGTGTAGTTTATACCTGAGTAAACAGCCTGGATCAAATGCATGTGTAGACAAGCTCAGAGAGAGGTAGCTAGTTATGTTAATCTGAAGCCAGGTAGAAAGCAAGATAGACATGCACCTTATGGACTAAGTAAGTAAGGTATCTATATATAAGAGCATGAGCTTTTGTGAACTCAAGCTCACTTCACAGATGCTGTGAAAGGACAAGCACAAAGCAGGATGCATTTGTGTATATGTTTATCCAAACATCTGTCCACAAGTGGATCAAGGATTCTGAAAAAGGGGATGCAGAAGGTGTGGCACATTATCACATATAATGCAGCATATCTTTTTCTCCAGTCAAATTGAACCAAATACTTTACTAATATGCTGATAGGCTAGCACTATGGCATTCAGTTTAAGATCAAAGCAAAACCAAATATAAGTATTGGAATGTGCACTAATTTAGTAGATTATATATTTTGGGTCTGGGTGGTGAATTCAGACTGGGTGGAGTGTCCCATGGGAGTGAGATGGGGAGGGATTTGCAGCTGGCTGGGGGTGAGTTGCAGGGATTTACAGCTGGGTAGGCACTTCAGCTGATAGTGGGAAGCTTGCAAACCCCACTATTCCTGGCCCACTTCAACCCCCCCCACCTCGCTGCTGGCCGGCTGCAAACCTCTCCCTTCCCTGCTCCCGTGGGATATTCCACCACCCCACCAGTCTGAGTTCACCAGCTGCACCTGATTATATATATATATGTATGCACACACACACAGTTTTAAAGAAACACAACGAATTAGGCAAAATCTAGTAAAAAAATATTGTTTCATTTGTCCTGTAGTCATTATAGTTAAATGTACATCTTGTATTCATAGATGAATACAAAAGAGTGCTGGGACTAGATGACCCCAGCTAGATGCATATCCAACCTCCTCTTGAAGGCCCCGAGGGTAGGGGAGAGCACCACCTCCCTTGGGAGCCCATTCCAGACCTTGGCCACTCTAACTGTGAAGAAGTTCTTCCTAATGTCCAGTCTAAATCTGGTCTCTGCTAGCTTATGGCCATTATTTCTTGTAACCCCTGGGGGCGCCTTGGTGAATAAAACGTCACCAATTCCCGCCTGTGCCCCCGTGATGAACTTATAGGCAGCCACAAGGTCACCTCTCGACCTTCTCTCGCGGAGACTGAAGAAGTCCAGGTGCCCCAGTGTCTCCTCGTAGGGTTTGGCCTGCAAGCCCTTAACCATACGAGTGGCCCTTCTCTGGACCCTCTCCAGGTTATCCACATCCCACTTGAAGTGCGGTGCCCAGAATTGCACGCAGTACTCCACTTGCGGTCTGACCAGCACCAGCTAGACAGGAAGTATCACCTCTTTGGATCTATTCATCATGCAAATCGCCTCTTTGGATATATTTGTCATGTATTCAGATTCGTAAAACAAAAGTTAGCCTTCTTGAGCGCCCCTCCAACAGTCCCACCAACTTCACTGTCAATCATTTCTACACCTAAACTAAAAAATAAACATCAGAGTTAAAGTTTTTTAGATACAACTAGAAACAGTTGGGAGCACTGTGAAATAGAAAAGAGACATCACCAGGAATGGCTAACAGACAGCACAATTACAGAATAGAGGACAGTTTGAATAGTGAGACATAAAGACCATTAAAAGGATACAGGTTTGTTAACAGCCACGGTGTGGAAAGAAATTATCAGGAACCAAGGAAACAATTAAGGGTCATGAACTCAATAAACTTTCTCATCACTGTCTGAACAGAAATATCACTGTCCTTCCCAGGCTGTTGGTTTTAAACTTCGGGTGAAGCAGGAATCAAAGCAAATGCACCACTGCATCCCCCTGGATCCACCTATATATGCATGTGTATATCTATCAAGAGGGTGTGTGTAAATATATGTATATGTATATATTCAATTCATGGACATTGTTCCATGTTCCAGGAGGTTCAACAAATCAGTGAGCTTCTAGGTTACCTGAACTTTGAATTAAATAAAATAACATGTATGAATTAAATCAGTATTTGAGGAATGAAATAGCACCCTCTCCACTAGGTCCTGATCCTGCAGAGAAATAACTGAGCTCTCACATTTAAAATTAAATGGAAAATTGATGAGAAGAAGGGTAAACAATAGCTACAACTTGAGCAAATTAAATGAGCTGAATTTTTTGTACTTTACACAATATACAGTTACTTAAAGCCATCAGACCTCTTTGAACATACCATATGCATTTTTCTGAAATCAGAAGGATATAAAAACAGTGCTTTTGTTTTCCAGCAATCCCACAGGATGGGATACAGAGCTGAAGTACATCAATAAATATTGAATTAGATTTACAGCTTCTGCACTATTATCTAATTATAGCATGCTTGGAGATATATGGTAATTTATCAATAAAGAGAGACATACTGAAAATGTTACTCATAGGTTTACCCATGAAGGCAATTTTCATTAATCAAACTTCTAGATAGTCATTCTCACCACTTTAATTTAAAATGAAGGTAACTGGGCTTTTTCAATAAGAGCCAGTTTGGATCTGTATCTATCCAGAGTGCATATGAATTGAGTAATTTTTTTTTCTTTATGCAGGCCAAATTCTATCTTAAGAACTTCAATGAATTTTCAGACCGGAATTTGGCTCTGCATGTTTTATTTTATCTAATCTATTCATCAGCCAAAACCCACTCTCCCACCCTGCATCTTAAAGATGTTATGATGTTATTGGGAGCGCAAGGTCAAGCAATAGTTAGGAAATATCAGAGTTAAGTTTGTCTGGGCTCCTTAATTCTATCCTTTTGTGTGTTAGCATATGATGTGGTCTGTAATTATATTATCACATATAGAGAAGGTAATGTTTGGGGAAAAGGATAACATGTTATCACATATTTCAGTATTAGGCTGTATATATACAGAAAACAAAAAGAGACTTGTCTGGGTAAACATAATCTGGACTTTTTTAAGTGATGAGTGTTTGACTTGGAAATCTTAAGGCTATGTTCACTTTATTTCCCCCCACCTCTATGAAACAGGGATACAAGAATGTCAGTGCTGGCAGTACTTCCTGTCTCCTTAGGATCCAAAGCAGTCAGTAAAGACCTGTGTTTTACTCCTAATCCAGTGGTGCTCAACTTTTGAGGCCCATGGGTCAAATGAGTAGCAAAACTCTGGTCCAGCAGCTGGATCCTACATGGGCTCCATTTATGGGTGCAATCCTGCACACTGAACCAACCCCGTGTGCCCAGATCTGGACACGCACCAGCCTGAACCCACATGCTGGCCCCACCTCACATTCTGGCCCAACCCTCCATGTCTTTATCCAGCCAGGCACTGGTGCAATCTGATGCACAGGGCCACATTGTCCAGTCTGTGGGGCTCCCCACAAGTGCAGAAATTTGGCAGTAGAAAAGCAACAATTAACACTGCCACTGCTCTCCTGTTGCCAAATTTCCAGACCTTTGGGGAGACCCACGGGCCAGCTAACACAGTTGCATGAGCCAGGTCTGGCCCACAGACCAGGAGTTGAGCCCCCTTGCATTAATCCCATTGCAGAACTGTTCTTCCAGAATTATTTTTTCCTTTCATAGTGGCAATATCTGAATTGTGATTAGTGCCAGAGATACATACTAAGCAGACACTGCCAGAACCATAAGGTAGTAATACAGCTGCTACAGAAAGTGAACGTAGTGATGATGTTGATGAGATTAATTTTTTTGGGACATCAAATTTCCAACTGTAATTAGGATCATCTGTTGATTGCCGTCATATCATCCATCAACTGTTTTTGGCCCCTTAGGCAATGCCTATGCTGTTAGATTATTAATAATATTAGCATATTTTATCCTAGTTAATTCATTCCTTTATTTTGCTTTAGTAAGTTTCAGTGTATAAAAGAAATTAAGTTAAAATTGTGTTGAAACTATTTTCTTGTGACCCCCCTCCAGATTATTATGCTCTATATAAACCAAGTTAAAGTTATAAACTGTATAATGTTTATGTTTTAAAAGTTAAGTAACATGGCCAAGGTAAAGAAGTACCGCAGTTGCGGAGAGTGTAATACTCAAATAGAACATGATAGCAAAGGGTTAAACCATTTGACCCACTTAGCTGTGATTGACAGACCCAGAGATTTCCAGAACCATCCACCCAGGTAGGCCTCTGATTGGCGCAGAAAGTTATATTAGGGGCTGCCTGAGAAGAGTGGGTGTGGGTTGTATGGTGTCAGTGGTCGTTAGTAGTTCCACGGTGAGATCGCTCCTGGATAGTCAGAGGCCACCATACCCGTATTGAGGAGGGGACGGATACCCCTCGTCTCATACGCACATTGAGGAAGGGACGGATACCCTTCACTCCAGGGCTAAGAAGCTCCCTATGAAAGATAGAGGAGTTGACGAGCTCCATGCAAGGTCTAAGAGGCTCCCTCTGTGTTGAGGCGGGAAGGGACGGATACCCTTCACCCCATACGGTCTAAGATAGGGAAGTTGACGAGTTCATTGCAAACTGCTTGCTGTGTATCCGGTACTGACCATTGTGTTGTACTGCTGGCTTCAACTGTACCCACATCCCATCGCCTGTAAATAAGTTTTGTTCTTCAAAGGTGTGAGTAAAGTTTTCTTCTTTTGTCATATTACGTCTCCGGAGCCTCACTCTCTCACTGCCTCACGCAGCCTCTCTCGCTCTCTCCCTCTGGAGCCTCACTCTCCGACCTGCCACCCTGCCCAGGGCCCTGAGCACACCTGTGTTGGCACTACCACCCAGTCGCCTCACCCGGTGTGCACTTCAGCACGAGGCCTCTGCCACCACCCCGAGCCCGCCTTTTGTGCCACAAAAATGAATATGAATGGTGTTTTTTTGAGTACTCAAGATGTGGCACCCAACACAAATGAAAAATGCTGGCTAATACCTTTTTTTGTTATGGGTTTCTAGGCAAGGTTTGAATGAGTAAAACAATTAATTAGAATCACAGAAAATGAAAGTTGGAAGGCACCACAGGAGGTCATCTAATCCAAGCCCCCTTTTGGTCCAATCTTCCAATTTGTTGAGGTGTCTCAGAATCTTACCTGTACCCTCCAACATATCTACTACTCCCCGCAGCTTGGTGTCATCTGTACACTTGCTGAGGGTGCACCATCCCATCTTCCGGAAGACTAGATAGTGAACAAAACTGGCCCCAATACTGACCCCTGGGGCACGACACTCAATACTGACTGCCCCCTAGACATTGATTACTATCCTTTGAACCTGATGCTCCAGCCAGCTTTCTATTCACCATACAGTCCATTCATCCAACCTATATTTTCTTAGCTTGCTTGCAAGAATGTTGTGGGAGACTGCATCCAAAGCCTAGCTAAAATCAAGGTATATCATGTTAACATTAATCCCTGTCAGAGTATTGATTTTTTCAGGTGAAGAAGTGGTTACTCCGAATTGGGTATCCTAAAACACAGCTTGATCTCCTATCTCTCTGACTCAAGCATCTCATTTATCTGCATTGCCCAAACTCTTGGGATTACTCTCAACCTGAATAGTCATTCTCCTGTGCATGCAGATGTGCCTATAACCCACTCTTCAGCATTGCATCACAGCCATCCACTCATGATAAATAGTTCATAGAGGCCAGTTGCAAGTCTTTTGAAACTGTCCTCCATTGACAGCCAAGTGAGGGAGATGTTGTGGAGGAGGGAGAGGGCAAAAGGAAGAAAACAAGTCAGAGTCTGTGTGGTTCAATGAGGTGCTGTTACTCTGGCAGGGAGCAGGCCTGGGTTCTAGCTTTGATCCTTGCTCCCAGTGGAACAGGAACACTCCCACTGCTCCTCATCCACTTTATCCACTACGTGCAGGATGCAGTGGCCCAGGTTTGAGAGGAGGGATGGAAAAGGTGGAAGGTGAAAAAGATGATGCCTAATCTGCAGCCTCATTATTAGGGCACTTAAGTTGGAGACATGTAAACCTAGGAGCTGGGTCTCTGGCTACCTGAGGAAGTGCCCTAATCAAACTGTTATCAGGCTAGAATGCAATAGGACACCCTTCTTTAAACCTAGGTTTGAATATCCCTAGGCAGAGGAAGAATTGCACCTGGGTGAGTGTCCCAGCCTCTAGACTATTATATAAATGAAACTGTCTCTGAAGGAAGTAAGCACAATTTGGAATTCGAAAGAAAGGGCTCAGGCACGTGACCTTGAGGGCTGGTTCAAGACAGTGAATCTCAAAGATGAGGAAGGCACCTCCCAGCATGTTCAAGTAAGGTACCCAAGACCCTTGGAGGGAAAGATATGGAAGGATTATGCCATTTATGATGCCACATACAATATGGAAAGCATCAGCATCCGTGCTGATACTGAGCATGCATAGTAGGCTTTGCACTAGTCAGGAAGGTACACAGCTCCACATGCAAATACCAGAGCAGAAGTCCTGAAATGGTCATGGAGCATAAGTCCTGTCTCTGTTTGAGGTTGTTGTTTGTTTTACTTTCCATAACATGAAGTTTCATTGGAGCAAAGAGGCCATGAGTAACAGGATGCTGCTGCCTTGTGGGTTAGGCATTTCATATGAGGGATGGACTGGGTTGTTATCCCTGTTCCAAAAAACTGTTTTACATGAAGCTGTCATTGCGCTCACTGGAGAACAGTTCTCAGAGAAGGGTCTGGGATGGCTACTCATTTTAATTATTCAGGTTGTCTTTTTTTCTTGTTCTCTTGCAGACTTACTTTGCAGGGTCCATCTGAATAATCTGAAGTCACAACTTCATTCATCTTTTTCTTTTGGCATCAGCTGGTGGAAAATACTTGAGTAACTGAATGCCAATATTTCTGCTGAAGATGTCATTTGTAGAGGGACAGACAAATTGCACAATGAGGCATGGGCCTCTCATTACATAGCAATTTTTACATTTATTGCTTCCTGTTCTTTCCTTCAACATTTATAGCATAAAATCATTTCCCCAATAGCTCTCATAAATCATTCTGCTTCTCCATTAGATATAGTGGTATTATTCTTGTATAGGAAAAGCCTACATATTTAGCAAATTCTTAAATTCCTGCCTGTAGAAAGTTGGACCATTATCCATTTCCAGTGCTTTTGAATTCTGATTATGGAAAGTAACTACAGTCATTGTGTTGGCTGCTATAGAATGTTTTATTTCTACTCTGGGAACTGTAAAATCTCCTCACCTATGACTAATATGTAGTCCTACATGTTCAAAATCCCTGATCACTTGCTTCATGCATGATGCCCACAAAATGTAAGCCAAAAATAATACTAATGGGAGGAAAATCTTCCAGATTATTTCTTCACCTGGGTTGCTTAGTGAATCCTATCCTTGAGATTTTAGGCTATTTAAGCTATCTTAATTTTTTTCTCTTTAATATAAAAAACATAACCCAGGCTTAATAAATAGACATTAATAATGCTAGTGGCAGGTGCTGTGAAGTCCATAGAGTTATGCACACACTACTTGTGGGCTCTGGACTGATTTACAAAAGTGGTGAACGGATGAACTGAAGTTGTGGAGCGAGGCACTTTATTTACAGGCTCTACAAAAGCCGGTTGTTTATTTAGGGGAAAAATTACGGAATGGGAGCTGGAAATTAGGCAGCCATTTTCAAAAGTTTTTGACCTATTTTAAGATATTGGCTGTAGGAGAGGCTTTGATGTCAGTTTGTTAAATGTTATTACTACTAGTTTAGAGCCACTAACCAAAATTAGACTGTCCCAAACAAATATAAATGGGAATATTTGGGTAGTGTTCAGGTGATGCTGTTGCCCTGGTGATTCAGGAGCTATGCAAAAAAATTAAATTCTTGTGGGAGGTGTCTTTTATTGGAATAAACAAATAGGTGGCATAGATATATTTTGGGATATTTGTTTTCCCTGCTGTTATACTGCTAGACACTAGACATTTCTATGGATGGCAGGAAGCGGGGGGAAGTCATAGGAAATTTTTTTTATAAAAACAGTGGTTAGACATTTTCTAATAGAACATTTTTCTCCTATTGGAAAATGCCAGTTTATTGAAAATGCAGTTTTTCAAAAGACTGTTTATTTTGAAATTTTGTTGGTTTTAATTTTTTTTTAAGAATAGAATTGAACATTCTGATAAAGCTTTTTTTTCCTCCCATAACATAGAATTTTAATTTTCCATTTTGAAATAGTTTTATTTATTTTTTATTGTGCATAATATATAAAAAAATCCCTTTAGGAATAAACATCTAAATTGACTTACTTTTCCAGAGTATCATCACACATAACATTTTGACTTTTCCCCCCTTTAATTTCTGATCGGAAAAAAATGAGATTGTATATGTTTTCCATTTATTTCATAGGAATCTATGAATTCTGCAATCTTTTTGTTATAGAATGTAAACTGGAATTACCACTGCACTATTCTAATTTTAAGTCAATGGATTGATATAAAGCTATTAAAATAGTGGTGCAAAAGTCCTGTATATTAGTCTCCATACAGAAATAAGCTTATAGTTGCTTTTTCCTTTTAACTTTAGTATTTATTTACTTTTATTTGTTAATGCAAGTTAAATGAATGTTACATTAATTCAAGGTTTTTTTATTTTACTTCATAGTACTCACTCTATTTTATACTTAATGGTAGATTTTATGGCAAACTATTCCTGGATCTATACTGGCAATGGAGGGACTCCAACAGAGAATCAAAGATCATATTCAGTTTAGGTGGGCAATATTAAAAAATTCAGAAGCTTAGCTAAAGAGATTTGGGCTATTCCAGATGCTGTATCTGCACAATTTAGGTATGAAGTAAGTTTGTGTGTCTTACTGTTTTTGGTAGTTACCAATTTCATGCTATTTCGCCATTTTTTCTTCTCTAATGTAGAAATGAAAAGAGAGGAGTAAAAATGAAAAATCATGAAAAGTAAAATTAGTTTGAATTAGGGAAAAGTTTTGGAACTTTATTTTGTCAGAATTGGTTTTTTTGACTGTAACAACAGTGGTTGATATGAACAGTTTGTTTAGCCTGCATTATGAAAATTCCTTGAATGTCTGTCGATAGTGATAAATAAAACTACATCACAGTGTCTAAAATCAAACAGCTTATAAGTGAGCTAAATTTTTGGCACAAGACATGGGCTGCCATTTGGATTTCAACATATGTCACTGAGGATGATGTCCACTGGGATGTCAGAACAGCATGGTGCCTGCAGAGATTCAATAAAGATCTGTAAACTATGATTCAAATGGACAAAGGCTTATCTGTATAATCACTCACATTTAAAGAAATAGCAGCACCATTTTTTCTTTACAGCTGGCTTTTTTTTCCTTCCTTTTTTTTTCAAAATGTGTGTTTCATCCTATTATCAAGACCTGTCTATTTCTGTTACTCTTCTTATAACAGAAAGACACATCTGTCACCTTAACAATAACTTAGAGAAAAGATAATACCCTTTTTACACTGATGTCATATTCATCCAACTGCTTTATCATTAAAACCTATAATCTCAAAATGACTGGTAGTAGAGAAAGCCTAGAGGAATTCTATCATTACTGAGGCAGGAACTTGATTGTTATCTAATACATTTTTCCCATATTCTTTTTCTGCAAATGAGCAATACAGTGCTAAGTTTAGACTACAGAGTTAACTTTCATGGAGTCTAATTCAAACATCTGTTGACAACAGGGAAAGGATATTTTACACTTAAAATAGCATATTCATTGTATGCATTGTATTTAGTGCTGTAATACTAATAAACCCAAATGGCTTTCATCATATCATCCTTTCAAGCTCAAAGGATAGATACAAAGCCAAACATGTTGCCAACAGAAGTCCTTGGAAATCAATTTGCATGTTTGGGTACCTAAATCAGATGTCTTATGTATCTTTGCGATAGTATTTGACATGTAATAACCTAGCATTGAGTACTGCTTTTCCTTAAGTACTTCTAGGCCATATTCTTTTATTGTAGTGGAAATCAGTCTAAATCACTGTATCCTTCAGAAAATGGTTTGCCTCTGTTTCTACATGCTAAAAAGGTGAACAGTATATGTTATATTGAATCTAAATCGCTGGTCACGGAGACACGTTCAGAAGATTCTGATGACATATTATTGCAATAAAGTTGGCGTTAGTGAGCACTATTCCGGCTTTGTGCTACCCATGAGAAGGATCAGAATCACACTCATAATGAGCTAGCAAGGCTCTGGAATTCATTGTATTAAATCAGATGAATTTGCTATATCACATCAGTCAGTGGATCTGTTAAATTTAATAGAACTCAGAAGCAAATCTTGTGGATTTGAGGCCTGGATCCTCAAGTATTCTAAAGCACCTAAAATCTATCATTTGGGTAATAGTGGGAGTGTCTATGTGTACAATTAACGCCCAGAAAACTTACTGCACAGTAAAGCACTGTGTAGTAAGCTTTTCCTGGCAGGGTATTGACAATGCTCCTGGCGGGACCAAATTTGCTCCTGAGGAGAACAGGTCAGTACAAGACTACTCCAGTCCTACTGTTCCCCACTACAGCAGCCAGGGGGTGCTCCAGGCTCCCCCAGGTGCCAGCCGTTGGCAGGCAGGGGGCACCAGAGTCAGATCCTGGTCTCCAGGGGGTGTGGAAAGCTGTCCTGCCTCTGAGACAGCTGCCTCACAGCCTGATGCCCAATCTATGGATTGGGGCATGGGGCTGGCAAAACATGTCCTCCCAGGAATCCCTGATCAGACAGGGAGGTCTGAGAGCTGTCCCACTGGTGAGACAACCTTCAAATGAGCCCCTGGCTTAGGGGGATTCCCTGCTGAGCTCAGGGCTCACGTGGGACTCACTGGTGGGACAGCTCCTGCCCAGCCCCTGGCTACGTAGGGAAGGAAGAGTTCCCCATTTCTGGTGCTGTTCAGCTTCCTGCTCCTGTGGGGAGCCAGGAGCTCCACAGGGCCAGGATTGGGGGAGTAGAGAGAGACCTGGTCCCCATGCTGATCAGTTCCTGGGGGTAACTGGGAGCTGTGCAGTGCCAATACTGAGCCCCTTGATGGTGTAGCTGACCAGGAGCAAATTTGCTCCCAGACTGCATCTACATGAGCCCTACCAAGCAGTATCTCATATGTAGTTAGTTTAGTACCCGTATTTACAGGATCTAGCTAGCTTTCCAGTAGACTGATAAAGCTAAAGTGTTACATGCTGACACTTACTTGTGCAGCAGATTAGTTTATTATACAGTAAAGTGTCTCATGTAGACACAAAGCTGACCCTAGGGGTGTGTGGGGCCCAGGGCATATCAGCCTGTGAGACTATGTGGAGTAGTGGCAGCCTCGGCACATGCCTGTATGGCACTGTCCATGGGGCCCCCCAAAGCGCAGGGCCTGGAGAGGTCTCCCCAATTTACCCCCCGCAAGAGATGGCTCTATGTAGTCACACCTGCTGACAGTTCTAAATGCGCCTCTCGGTTGCTGCATAAACCTTACAGGAATCTAAGTCTTCTAAGGATAGAACCTGAAATTTATCCAAGGGCCTGTCCGCATGTTTGAATACCTAAACCTACCATTTAGATATCATTGACTGCATCTACACAAGACTATGCAGTAGTGTTGCAGGGCACAAACCATGATGTGGTGCTACTGTACAGTAGTAACAAGCTACTGCACAGTCAATATCACCCAGGAAGCTGTGTGGGGATCCTACTGTGCAGTAATACCGGTTACTACTCAGTCATTTAGTATTCGGGTATGCAAATTGACTGCAGAGTAAAAACTGTGCATCTTATGTAGGAATGGCCACTGGCATTCTTGAAAACTGCTGTTCAATTTTCACCTAACCTTCCTGGCACTGATACTCCAGAGGTGCATAACTTGATTCTATATTAGCCTGTATGGGTTCCTGAAGATGTGCGGGGAGCCTACTCCAATGCACTGGAAATCCAGCGCATTGAAGCAGACTTGATTAATCAAGTCTGCTGGAGCATGGAAATTGATGCTCTCCAGGAGTCTTCCATGTCATGTGCATCAGCGTCCCTGCACATCCCCACACTGAAAAAACGGCAGTGGGGCATTTTGAAAAAAAACACGCTCAATGAGCTTTAGTTCTAAGTGCCCCACTGCTGTTTTTTCAGTGTAGGGATGTTGATACATGTGATGCATGGGCTCTTTTAATTAGCGTGGTTCACTAATTAAAGTGCCCAGCGCTGCGTCCCAAAACATATATAAAAATGCCCTAGGTGCCTAAATTTGCATCGGGGGTATATGCCATGTGGCCTAAATGCTGTCAGTGTCTCACAGCTGATGACTGCTGAAGGCTTTAGCTCAAACCCAGTGTCAAGTCCCTAAAATTGAATTCTCCCACTTTCCAGTAGATCCAGTAGGGCCTAATCCCATAGTTATGCTCCAATCACACCTAACTACAGTTAATTTTTCTCTGTGTGTATCTATCTGTCTCTCTGTTCCTAAAATAATTTAGTAGTTAGAACACTTCTAGGAATGTGGAAAGCAGATTTAAATCCCTGCTTGGAATTAGAGAATTGGATTTTGATGTCCCACTTCCCAGACGAGTGCTCTGAAACAACCTGTTGGATATACCAGCGTGAAACAGATTACCTATTGAATCCCAGAAGATATCTCCCTGGGTTGCTTAGGACACCTCCCTGGGATGCTGGTTCAAGTCTGTGTTCCAAATCATGTGTGTAGAATAAGGACTGGATTTCTTCCTTTCATACACTCTCATACCTGAACACCAGCATTTCTGATCTATAGGCAGCATTTCTGTCCAGAAGGGTCAGAGAACTATGAGTTGTTGTTTGTATTCCCTTGCTAAGTCATTATTAGCCAATTAGTACAGTGTTTGAGGTTAGAAAGAGATATTGTTTGACATCTCATTAGTGCTGCCATAAAAATTGTGAGCTATAATTTTTTGTGGCAAACAAATATACATCCCTACCTTTTGTTGTACCATATCAGTGGCCATGACAAAAAGTAGTGTAAAATAGTGCCACTTTATTGAAGTGGATGTGTATTTGCTGTGTGGGATGACAGTGAGGACAGTCCACAGCTGTCCACACTACCCAGCTGCCCAGAGCAGATGCTTCAGGGCGTGAGGGGTCCAATCCTGCATGGTATGAGAATTCCTGCATAGGATTGAGCCCTTCAAGCC
Source organism: Caiman crocodilus (assembly GCA_030014935.1). Taxonomy (NCBI): domain Eukaryota; kingdom Metazoa; phylum Chordata; order Crocodylia; family Alligatoridae; genus Caiman; species Caiman crocodilus. The sequence goes on from JAGPOW010001338.1 coordinate 25,541,612, forward strand.
ATGAAAGAACTTTTTTGGCCTTCCCTACTTATGGAGACACACCCTGGGAAATCTTGGGGCATCTCTCTCTAAGCAGGGAAACTCAGTTCCCTGCTTAGAACTGGGAACTGAGTTTCCCTGCTTAGAGAGACCTGCTCTGGGATCTCCAAGAGTGCATCTCCACAAGCAGGGAAAGCTTACACAGATTCTGGTATGGAGGCAAAAGACCCAGGAAATTTCTGAATCCATATACTTCCATGCTGGGACCCAAGCCAGATCCTATGCTGACCTGGAGACACAGTTTGGAGCAGGTCCTGGCAAAGAGACATGGGGCAACACAGGACCTAAGGAGTTCCTGGCACACTGTGCCTCCATGGAGGGACCCATGCTGAATTGCATTTCTGAGTGAAGCATGTGTTAGTGCAGGATCCAGTGAGTCCTGGGGTGAAGGCAAGGGTTCCTGGGAATACTGTGGGTCCTGTAGCACCCCAAATCTTCATGCTACCCTGTGAAGCACGGGACCTGGTGTGGGTCCCAGCACAGAGTCACTGGACAAGAGAAACACATCACCTGTTGTCTTGCATTGGTCCTTTGCAATGTGTGTCTTATCTTACAGAGCAGATCAACTGTGCCAGGATGCATTTGTTTGTACCCTGAGATGCTGCATGGTCTGAATATTCCTTGTGCTGTTTTCTAATTCTTTTTTGTTGGATGCATCCTCTAAATAACAGTGAACTCCTCTCCTTCATATCTCAGGATCTAAAAAGGCTCTTGGATAGCTAGTGTAGAAACTTTCTTTTTTTCATAAATAGAGCTGTCACTTCATTCTGGAAAGGAATTCATGGCTCAGAAATCTAAGTGTAGGGAGAGAGAGAAGCCAATTTTTTTTTGGCCAGGTCTGCTAAGTACCTAAGACCAGCCCTGCAGCATTTCTTTGCTTATTTAGATTCAAAATAATAATTGAAAAAATGCATCTAGCCCAGGATTTAGGTGTCCTCATGTATGTTTAATAACATAATCAAACCCCAACAGTATTGATCACTGCAGCAGAAACTTAGCCAGTTTCTTTCCACATCTTCCTTATGTGAGAAGTATACCCTTGGGAGCTGAATTGGAATTTACAACATCTTTTGCCATATGCCCAAGAAGCCATTAAACTTGCGCTATTTCAAATAAGAAGGGAGTAAATTCCAGAGTCTTGGAGCTTTCACCGAGGAGGCCCCACCAGTTGTTCCCTCTTTTTTATGATGTGGTTAGGAGGTGGCCAGCTGGTATGCTACTGTGGGGCATATATGTACCAACCTGGCACAGGCAGGGTGGGAGACAGCCCCTAAGGTAGATGAGTCCTTGAAGCCCTTGAACTTCCCCTAGAAACCAATAGGCAAATTGAGAAGCAATTTACCTTGGGATTTACCATGGTTAATGTTCTGTGTTTGGACATGGAGAGGCTAAAAGAGCAAGGCATGTTCATCTGGGGAAAAGGCACTTACGAAGGGACGTGACAGCATTCTTCAAATACTTGAAGGACTACCATAAAGAAGAGGGAAAGCATCTTTTCTCTCTTGCTGCAGAGTCAGATGTGGACCAATGGCTTGAAGTTGCAGCAAAGTAGGTTTGGTTAGATATCCATAAAAACTTCTTCACTGTCAGAATAGTGAGGCAGTGGAATAGACTGCCTAGGGAAGCTGTGGACTCTCCGTCACTGAAGGTGTTAAGAAGAGGCTGGACACCCACTGGTCTAGGCACAGCCATGCCTATGTTCCACTATGGGTATTTCCCATGCTTCTTGGCTTTGCTGGTTGCCCCCAATGCCCCTTTTTGCTTTTAAGCCTCCCTCAGAGGTGTTGGGTATTGTCTGCAGCCAAGAGGTATTTTGATCAGGGGAAGCCAGTGCTTCTGCTGGGATAAAATCCAGAGATTCCTGGCTAGAGGGTCTTGTCTTTCTACTCAGGGTCAGACTGATCACCATATTTGGGGACAGGAAGGAATTTTACACCATGGTTAATTTGGGACAGACTGTGGGGATTTTTGTCTTCCTCTGTGGTGGCGGAGTATGGCCCTTTAGCTGGGATCTCTTGAGTGTATTCATAGATTCATAGACGCTAGGGTCGAAAGGGACCTCAATAGATCATCGAGTCCGACCCCCTGCATAGGCAGAAAAGAGTGCTGGGTTCAGATGACCCCAGCTAGATGCTTATCTAACCTCCTCTTGAAGACCACCAGGTTAGGGGAGAGCACCACCTCCCTTGGGAGCCCGTTCTAGACCTTGACCACTCTAACTGTGAAGTTCTTCCTAATGTCCAGTCTAAATCTGCTCTCTGCTAGCTTGTGGCTATTATTTCTTGTAACCCCCAGGGGCGCCTTGGTGAATAAAGCCTCACCAATTCCCTTCTGTGCCCCTGTGACGAACTTATAAGCAGCCACAAGGTCGCCTCTCAACCTTCTCTTGCAGAGGCTGAAGAGGTCCAGGTTTGGCCTCAAACTCATAGGGCTTGGCCTGCAAGCCCTTAACCATATGAGAGGCCCTTCTCTGGACCCTCTCCAGGTTATCCACATCCCCCTTGAAGTGCGGCGCCCAAAACTGCACGCAGTACTCCAACTGCTGTCTGACCAGTGCCCGATAGAGGGGAAGTATCACCTTGGATCTATTCATTATGCATCTGCTGATGCACGATAAAATGCCATTAGCTTTTCTGATGGCTTCGTCACACTGCCAACTCATGTTCATCTTGGAGTCCACTAGGACTCTGACATCCCTTTTTGCTTATGTTGAACCCAGCAGGTAATTTCCTAGGCAGTAGGTATGCTGGACATTTTTCCTCCCTAGGTGCAGCACTTTGCATTTCTCCTTGTTGAATTGTATTCTATTGTTTTCTGCCCATATGTCCAACCTGTCCACGTCTGCTTGTAGTTGTTCCATGCCCTCCAGTGTGTCCACTTCTGCCCGCAGTTTTGTGTCATCCGCAAAGTTGGACAGAATACATTTCACTCCCTCGTCTAAGTCTCTGATGAAGATATTGAAGAGTATCGGTCCAAGGACCGCGCCCTGCGGGACCCCACTGCCCACACCCTTCCAGGTTGATACCAACCCATCCACTACGACTCTCTGGGTACGACCCCCTAGCCAATTTGCTACCCACTGGACCGTGTAGTCATCCAAGTCACAGCCTCTTAACTTGTTTGCCAGCACGGTGTGGGATACCGTATTGAAGGCCTTCCTTCATCTAAGTATATGACATCAACCCCTACTCCTGCATCCAGGCATTTTGTAACCTGGTCATAAAAAGAGACTAGATTATTCAGACATGACCTACCTGCTATGAACCCATGCTGGTTTCCCCTCAGCATAATTTTTCCTGCCGGGCTCTCGCAAATGTGAGCCTTGATAATTTTTTCAAAGTCTTTGTCTTGGATGGAGGTGAGACTGACTGGCCTATAGTTGCCTGGGTCCTCCTTCCTCCCCTTTTGAAAATGGGGACCACACTGGCCCTTTTCCAGTCCTCCAGGACCTGGCCCATGTGTCACGAGTGTTAAAATATTCCCACTAGTGGCTGTGCAATGATGTCGGCCAGTGCCTTCAGTACCCTCGGATGGAGCTCATCCGGGGCTGCCGACTTAAAGGCATCCAGTTCCTCCAAATGACTCGGCACCATCTCAGGGCCTACACATGGTATTCTGGCAGCTTGCTGCTGCCTCTCTACAATCCCAGTGAGAGACTTGTTGTGCCCCTTGCTTAGGAATACCAAGGCAAAGAACTCGTTGAGGAGTTCAGCCTTGTCCCCCCTGTCTATCACCAATTGCTTCTGCCCATTTAGTAAGGGTCCTATTCCTCTCTGGGCCTTCCTTTTACTCCCTATATATCTTAAAAACAATTTTTTGTTATCCTTTACTTGGGATGCCATCCTCAGCTCCATGGTAGCTTTGGCCCATCTAACTGCCTCCCTACAAGTGTGAGCAGAGGA